>VYZV01014404.1:1559-81047 GCA_013401275.1 Pandion haliaetus | reverse complement strand
TGTTTCATCCATCTCTTCAACCTGGTTGGGGTGGTCTATAAGAGACTCCCAGCAGGATATCTGCTTTGTTGGAGATATGTTGGAGATTCCTTCCTGAGAAGGAATATTGATGGAGGTCCTCAGGTGCA
The DNA here is from genome assembly GCA_013401275.1 of Pandion haliaetus. Classification (NCBI taxonomy): domain Eukaryota; kingdom Metazoa; phylum Chordata; class Aves; order Accipitriformes; family Pandionidae; genus Pandion; species Pandion haliaetus. The sequence goes on along the minus strand of VYZV01014404.1, from coordinate 80,919 downwards.
GGCAGAGAAGCTCATGGGCTTCTGAAGAAGGAAATTGCCTCCTGGTGTACTTCTGCTGTGCTGAGGAAAATAAGATTCTGTCTACATTGGTAAATAAATAAAATAGAACCAAAAAATAGCTGATTCTTATCATGGACCTTCCAGCCAAGGAAAATATACTGTTCGGGAAAGTATATGCTACTTTTTGAGATGATGAGTGGGACTCAAACACCTCTGTTGCAGGCAACGCCTCATGCAGTGTTTGGTGTTAGTCTGTGTGAAAGACACAGTTAACTAGATGGACATGTGTCGGACCTAAGGTACCTATTATTTTTCACATGAAAGCAGTGACCCTAAAGCAAAGTGACATCAAAGCAATTTTAATGTCCAGACTATAAACACCTTTCTTTGTAGGGAAGGAGCCATTTGTCCACCTCAACTTTTTATCTAGTAATAAAACTGGAATAAACACAAACACTTTGTAATTTAATTTCTCCACTGCATTTTCCCATGTGCTTCCATCTTCACTTCTCTGGTTTTCCAGATTGCCAGCTATTTTTTTATATTCATATTTTTTTTTTATAAATACTCTGAAACACTTTTTTGGGGCCACATTTATAGTAATAAATAGAGGTTAAACTTCCAGCACAGACATACAGTGATGTATACTTTGTCACTGCACCTATAACAACTTCTGTATGAGACTGTCACAACCAGGGGGCCAGGTGTGATTAACTGAACTTTTCACGATACTTATACCTCTCATACAAATGTCACAATGCTGCAATGCCACAATACTACTAAACCTTTTGGACTACTGATGTAGCTATCATATTGATATAAGCATGAGGTAATTTTGGTATCATTTGCTATTATATACATTAATAATGGCAACAGTGCTATAGCCCTGTCATCTACCACTAGTCCCAGTACTGTGTGGAGATTATGAAGTATTGTTGGTCCTATTTACTAACTGGGACATCACTGGCAGCACCAGCCCTTTATGCTTAAGTTATAGTTTCCTTTCTCCATTCAGCTGTTTTCTCATCACACTAGTGGATCTTGTGACAGAACACGGCCCCAGCCATGGTGCTTCTAACCCAAAAAATCTCTGCAATTTTTTCTTTTTTCTGCCACTCAATAGGCTTCATCATAAGAAAAAAATAATATTTCTGGGTCTATAAAATAGTTTCTAAAGCTTTTCTACAGCTAAAGTAACATCATAGAAACAGCATCACAATGGCCCATGGTGAGATTATTTCCATTCCCCCTCTGGGTACTTGTAGCCTCAGGCCTGCCTCTATCACTGACTCATCAGGCTTTGAGGGCTTGACTAAGTTGCCTAAACACAGGCATCCATTTCCACTGAGTCACTTCATGGATTTCCATGTGAGATGTGTGAGGAGGGTGCAGAACCTGCTAGAGACCAGCCAGAGGTTAGGCAGAACACCATGGGCATCTCAGGTGACACTACATGGGCATAACCACGCTAACCCCAGCAGTCTGACTTGCTATACTGTACATGTGCTTGTCTACACACAGTCATGCACAGCTGTCAAACACAGTCCAACACTCTTAAGCTACTTTGTCACATCTAGAGGCCAGAAAAGTCCTTTTTCCCAAGAGCTGCTCCTTTGTTCTTTGGTATTCAGGGAGATGCATCTTGAAACGTGCCATTCAATAGATAATTTCAGTTTGGGCTCAGTTCAGTCTTAACTCTTCTTTGAAATTGTCCACAGAGCTGAATGAGCTACATTTTAGAGCAAAACACAGGTCCTGTTGAAGTCTGTAAGCATTTTGCCACTGACTCCAAAGAAATCAGGAGTTGATCCTAGAAAGTGTCTATCTGGACCAAGAAAGACATGTCTTACAATTGTCATCACCATTATCTGGAGAGGCAATGGAGGAATAAAGCTGGTCTCAGTGATGAATGCTGCATCCCTGAGACCACAGTGGAAAAGGCACTGATGCAGCTGTTCTCGGAGAAAAAGAAAGGAAACTGGACTGAAAGTCAGATCTGTTTTTTCTCTGAGATTTTTAAAGACCAGCTCCAGAAGTGTTACTTGCATTTTATTTAGTACTTATAGTGCAACAGCAATGAAACCTAACATTACAAGGGGTGTGTGTTCCCACCAGAAAATGTCTTCAACAGCTCATAAAAACCTAGCCATTTATCAGCACTGCAGGAGATCTTTATTACCTCCCTACAGCATATGCTCTCCTATGATGTAGTTATTGATTTAACAAGTAAACTTCGTGGCAAGCTTTTATCTTGGAATTAGCATCAAGACTGAAATAGAGCCCTTATTATTCTAATAACACAGAGATGTGAGATTCCTGCGTGTTCCAAAGGCCATATCATCACCTTAACAAGCATCCCATTAAGGCTGTCTGGGCTGCCACATCAAAGTGTGAGCTGTGAGAACTTTAACAATCATGATATCATACTCACTCCTGGCAATTTCACAACCCTTTTGTTTTTCTTCCTACAGGTTTGGACATGAGGCAAGCTCAGGTTATAGTGCTGTCATCAGGTACCAAATGTATAAATGGGGAATACATTAATGACCAAGGGCTTGCGGTCAACGACTGCCATGCAGAAATTGTGGCAAGAAGGGCATTTGTTCACTTCCTCTACTCACAGCTGGAGCTACACTTAAGGTAACTGAATTCTGTTGATGCTTGGGCAATGTTATACAGCCTTCAGTGGAACAGATCCATCCTCAGACATTTGAGCTATTTGTTTCTTCATGTTGTTTTTTCTGAGTCTTTAGCTGATGAAGGACCAATACATTGCACAGGAAAAAAAATGAGAGTTAGATAGTCTGGAGTGTTGGGTCATAAGCTCCTTTACTTCCGCTGATTTTCTTCCAGTAGCTATTAGATATGACTCATAAAGTTGGGTTTTATGAAGCCTGATGATTTTGTACAAATCTTTACGTGCGGGCTTATTAGCATTATTCACTGGCCAGAGAGTGGAAGGGGGTCATTTTGCTCACTGCAGCCATTTTCCTGTCTTCCTAGCTGCTGCTGAAATATCTCGAGGAAGTGATTTATTGATCATTAAGTCCTTCATTGACTCACTAGAGAACCAGTGAGTGTTAACAGTACAGTAAACTTTGTGCCAAAGTGCAAGATGCTATCACTCACTCCTTCTTTATGATGTTTTAAAATGTTATATCACGTAGAATCATTACAGAGGAATTATTGTTCCTGTCTTCAGCCAAACCCACCTTGTTACCATTTAAATGGTTAATGGGTCATACACTGCCTGGAAGCTGGTAATAAGTGAGGTACCCCAGAGGTCTATCCTGGGACCTCGCTAATCATGTCTATCAATAATCTGGAAAATGCTATGTAGTGCTTGGTTTCATAGGCAGACAGCAAGCTGAACATGAGATAGCAGTGTGCGTGCCAGCAAAGAGGGTCAACAGGATCCTGGGCTGTAGGAAGAGTCAGTCAAGGGACATGATCATCCCCTACTACTCAGCACTCATTAGACCACTTCTACAATACCATGTGCAGTTTTGGGTCCCCCAATACAGAAAAGATATCAACCATCTGAAGCAGGTTCAGCAAAGGCCACCTGGATGCTGAGGGGCCAGAGCACTTGGCCTGTGTGGAGGGGCTGAGGGAGCTGGGTCTGGTCAGCCTGGAGATGGGATGGCAGACCCAGTAGAACATATGTCAACAATACAATGGAGCTGGCATCTTTACCAGGGTGCACAGTGGAAAGATGACAGACAATAGACACACTGAAACAAGAGAAGCTCAGTCTGAATATTAGGACAGACTGTCCGCATGGGAATAGGCAAGCAGTGGAACAGGTCACCCAGCAGGGTTGTGCAGTCTCCCTTCTGTCTTGGAGGTTTTCAAAACCTGAGTGAATAAAGCCCAGAGCAACCTGGCAAACTGCTTTGAGCAGGAGGTTGGGCTAGAGATCTGAGGTCCTTTCCAGTCTGAATTATCCTATGATCCTATGAAAATTAAGCAGAAGTGAAGCTGAGGTGGCATTTATTACATGGAAGGAACCAAGGAATGAAGGAAGCAAGGACAGAAAACAAACAAAAAAACCCTTACATAAAGGTCATTCTTCCACCCTCCATTCTTGTTTGCATTTTCATGTGACTTTATCTGAAGGGCATTAACCTCAATGCAAAAACTCTCTTTGACTTCAGAAGGTTTTGTGTCAGGTCACAGACACAGACACAAGGATTAATCTGAGCAGGATTGTGTGTTCTTGTGAGCACCTATGATACTGTTGCACTGAAGCAACAATAATAGGAATAATGGTTATTTTCACTTCACACTGGAGTTGAAGACAAGAGAGTATATTGAGTAGATGAGCTTGGCTAACAAAGGGGTACAAGAACCTTGAAGGGTTTAATAAAACCAATATTCTCTCTATTTCAATCTGAATTGCTTTCAAGTTTACATTAAATGATTATGTTTTCATCAGTGTAGCAGCCCTACTACTTGCTTCATGCTACAGTCTCTTGAGAAACAAGTGCTACCACTGTACCTTAAACTATTGTATTGATCCACCTCCCTAACATGTTCAGTCATATTATTATTTTATTTGGATCAATGTCAACAGTCTTTTGTTAAGAGAATCCTCAGTGCAGCACAGGCTCTGTTCACAATAACTTCAAATCACTCTCTGTTCAGCCAAGAGCAGGCACCACTGCTTCCCTGACCAGCACACACAATAAAAAGCTCAACCAAAACTGTTGAGGCTAAGCACCTTTGAAAGACAGAGCTGGAGATATTGTCAAATCAGATTTTGCTTCCTTAAAGTCCATGGGGAAGTAAAACTGTATGTTATAATATATTCTTCAATTCTAGTATTTATTGCTACACTCAGTTTTATGCCATCATTGGGAGCTTTGTCATACAGCGAGAAAACAGGATTGTTCAAAATGAAATGAGTAATGCATTTTCTGTGCATTGAAGTCATATTTACCCTTTTTTCTCTAGAAAAAGAGAGACAACTCCCGCTAGCTGAGAAATCACGTGGTGCTACCGCATAGCTAAAACGACAGGGTTTTTAGGACAGACATGTTAACTGAGCTCCACTGGGACTCCCTGCAGACCAGCTCCTCAAGCTTGGGGGAAACATAAATGTGGCTTCTGCATCATTATGCATTTGCATCTACCTAGCCCAAATTAAAGTCCTATCCCAGGCCAGGAACTTGTTGTACAAATTCCTATATGAACTGAGACCAAAAAGATGGTTTCCTAACCCCAAAAAAGAATGAAAGTATAGTTCTTGCCTTAAAGAGCTTAAATTTTCCATCCCTCCCTATGGAACTGGCAAGTTTGTTCTGTGGAGAGTGTTCCCTGTTTTCCACAACTCTTCCTCCCACCAAGCCTACTTGTTCAAATTGGTCTCCACAGCTGGATTTCAAAGTTCAGGAATTTCCAGCTCAAGACTTGTTTTTCTATATGATGCTATCCTTGAAAAGAAACCACTTCTCCAGAATTTACAAATGCTGCCATTGACCTCAGTGAAAGCAAAACACATACTTGCCTGAGTGTAGCATGAAAGGCTTCAAAGAGCAGGGACAAGGAGACTAGAGAAAGTGAGGGCCAGGATAGAGAATCAGTAGCCAGGAGAGATGGATTCACTGAGTTGAATTTACTTCCTGACACCTTATTTGAGATGTCTAACAGTTAATCAGTTGAGTGTGAACTAGATCCCCAAGGGTCCTTTTATCACCACTGGAGAGAGATGGGCGTCTCTGGAGTGGGACTTAGCAGACTTATTCAAGTATCTATTGTGGGTGAGATGAATTGCCATGTACTGGGGCAAATTTTTTTCCATTCCTATAAAAAGAGCATATGGTGACTGCTTCAGATATTTAAACTGTAGAACAATCCCATCCACAAGCCAAAATTGCAGCATTATGTAAATTTTTTTTTTTCCTTCTCTTTGTATTGCTAAATGTTAGAGGTGTGGCTTTCCCAACTTTTCTTGGGAAAGAGAGTTCCAGAATGGGAACTTTACCCTTACCAAGAAGCAAGAGTGGCAAATACTTCAAGAGGAAACTTTCTTTCAACAATTCATTGTCTAGAGCTTGAGTTAAATAGAAGTTAAAAGCACACCTAAAACCTGACAGCTTCTAACCAGTCTGATTAAAACCCTTACCCCTCCCAGATTTCATTTTTATGATAACCATAATCCTCCAGTTCTCTAGACTTTCATGAAAAAGATGAAAAGTAAGACATAAATTTTCTGATGTACAAAAGGACAAGAAAGACCTTTTGAGAAGCTTTTTCTAAAATTCACCTTCAAAAAGTACATAAATACCATAGTCTGAAACTCTTGCAACGATGGCAGTAAAATTTACATGGGTTTCAGTGGGATTATTTATACCAACTGACCAATAGGGAAGAAAAGAAAATCCAACTCTTCTTTTTCAAAGAAAAATAAAACTAATAGCTTATTCTTAAAATAAACCAGTACCATAGCAGTCTTGCTGCTGTAGTAGTCCTGCAGGTGCTGGAGCAATGATTTTACCAGAAGGTAAGTTCTTCGAGCGAGTCAGATGCAAACAACTGTTTAGTTTATACATAAAAAGCAAGGAATACTCTTCATCCAGTCCAGTTGTTTTCTCCAGGAAAACCAGCTGCTTGTTATACACCTAATATTTCTTATTTTTATCCTACTAGCCTCTTAATGGACACAGCTCCTTCCCTTTTAAGCCTGCTATTAGTTTCTCTAGGATGCCGTGCTGTAGCCTGTAGTACTAGAAATTTCCCATACGTATGTTTACGTGCTAAAAACAGCATCTCTGCTTCTCTTTCAGAGGGTGAGGACTTGTTTCAGCAAAACACTTTGCATATCTTAAACCATAACTACGTGCTTAAATCTTGAAGTCAGCTCAAAATATATGCATGTGTTATGCTAAATAATGAACTTAAGCACAAGATTAGAATTAAGCACATTCTTAAATGTTCCTCTTGAATCAGCCTCAAATCCTAACTCTCCCACAGAAATTCATGACATGCAAAGGTTTAGGGACAAATTCTGGTCTTTCAGCCACAGCCAGCATGTGGAAATGACCCCTTAGTGCCACCCCCTGAATGAATGACATTTGTGGTCTCAATGTGGGCTTCTCTCTTCATTGCTTTGTACAGGTTTGTGCAGGCTGTGCAAAGTGGCATGGCAAAGGACGGCTGCTGCAAACTCATTCTCCCACTCACAGCCCAGAGGGAAGGCAGAACTGTACGGGTGCTGGGGGTGAAGTTACTTTGCAGAAGTGCATCTCATGCTCAACTTGGACCATTTTTACAAGGTCCCTGGGTTCCCCTCGGCTTTGAAATCCCCAAAGCATCCCATGCACAAGAATCTCTGCTAAGACACAGCAGACAGTATTGCATCCCAAACTCTTTTATAACAATACTCTCAGAGTTGCGTTATTAACCTATTCAGCCACTCTGCAGGAGAATGAATCTCATGTTCGAGTTCAGTCCCCAGAAAACCATCCCAAAGGCAGGTCAGGACCATATGTGGTATGGAGGATCTCAGCCTCCTGGAGGAAGAGTCAAGCTGCCTTGCCCTCCAGCCCTGCCATCTATTTTTAGAGCAGCTGTCTATCACCCAACCCATCAGCCACACTGGCCGCAGACCCTTCTTGGTACTCAGGGAGAGGGAAGAGAGCAAGGTTAATCAGTGAAAAACAATAACCAGTAAAAACAGGATGGGTGCTGATTACTGTGAATTCCTGAAATCCAGACCAAAGAATGACTGCTCCAACCCTACATAGCAACTGTTTCTAAGTACTGCAAGCTGCCCCCCACTCTGGTGAGGTTTAACATAATAATAGCAGGCATTAGGACTGCACAGCTTTGTATTCTCCCAGCTGATTTTGCAGTGAATTATTTAAAACTAACTGCAATTGCTCTAATGTCCAAGCAGCAGGACTTACAGGTATTTTATTATTTCAGAGGCTTGTATCAGGGCGATAATATAATTAGTGCAGTTGGGAAATTCCACCACAGCCAGCAGAAAATGAAGGAGCTGCATGTGGCAGCCCCAGCTCAGCAGCTGGTGTGGCTCCCTATCCCTGACTGGTGAGCTAATGTGCCTGTAAATTCCTCCTGACAGCAAACGCATCCCAGCATCAAAAAATGACAAAACACCCAAACCATGGAAGAGTGACAGCCAAACAGCTTCAATAGCACAGAGGCTGCACCAGGAGAAAACAGGCAGAGGCAGCTTGGATTAAAGCCAAGGACTTGCTCCGAGGCTGAGTAGAAAGCAGCCCTGTTTGCACTAACAAGAGGCAGAGAAACCAGCAGAAACCACCTTGGTTAATGGGCTGTCCTATAGTGAATTAAAGGGGTAGGATTCTGGCTTATTAAGAGCCTCCTAGGAAAATCATTACCTGCAGGTGCCTTTCTGTTCAGAGATATTCCTGAAAAAATACCCTTGAGTTTCTGAGGGGAAGACCACGGCGTCAGATGGAAGGGAGTCTCATTACAATTTCACTAATCACATTTTCACCTTCAAAATTATAATCATGACCATCACCCAAATGTACTTATTAGAGGCAGCTGCCTGTCAGAGAATTCACCCATATCTTCCCAAATGTAAATCATCTGAGGAACTGCACAGCAGCACAGCCTTAATGCGAGCTATTGCTGCAAATGGCAGGACTGGGAGGGTTTGGCCTCCTGGGCAGCTGTTGCTAATGGAATATGTGTGCTGTGTCCCCATCTAGCTGCTGAACCACTGCGAAGATAAAAGCTTCATCTTAATAAGTATCTTTTTCAACTCAGCTGAGAAAAGCCCACACAAGTTTTGTCCTCGCTTCTCAGGATGGCTTCTGATTTCCAAAAATCTAAGTGACCAAGAGGACATTGCTGGCTTAGATGGAGCACTCATAGCTGGCTCTGATTGAATGGGGAAGAAAAGCAATGTCTGGGGAGCCAGGAGGGTTAGCAGGGCTTGTAAAATCTGGATGCTTCATTAGAGGGCCTTTTCAGTGGAGCATATAAACACACATCTTGGTTGCAGTGATGTTAATGGGATTTAAACATGTGCATAGGCATTGTGATGAGCAGAGCTGATTTGTTCACATGAGAGCCTAAGAGAACTTTTCCTTTTTTCATGCACCTGAACCTCTTTAAAATCAATGTGTTTATGCATCTGTGCACGTGAAGAAGGAGAGTCACCCTTCAAAAATCCACGTTTTATCATTAGAATATATTCTAGGTAAGCAAGCCAAAAGCACTTTGACAGTTGACCCCCTTCACACATTTCTTCACTTGGAGAAGCTTATTGTTTTTCTCTTGTTGTCACTAGGCGAAATATATGATGCCAGGTGCTAATAAAAACAAACAAACAGAGGGAGAAAGAGAGAGAGAGAGCAGAAATGTTTCTGATTTGGCATGTAACAAATGACCTGGAACCTCTTTTGTGATCATAGCAAACGGCGAGAAGACTGGGAGCGATCAATCTTCGTGCGATTAAAAGAGGGAGGCTACAGGCTGCGGGAGAACATCCTGTTCCATCTGTACGTAAGCATTTCACCCTGCGGAGATGCACGCCTCAACTCCCCCTACGAAATCACAACTGACTGTAAGAAAAAAAATTTTCCCTCTCCTTTTTCCCCTTTGTGTGGGTTTTTTCTTATTTTTTAAGATCAGTCCTTCTTTCTTTCTTTCTTTGCTTGCAGAAAATATTTCTCTTGAGAGCAGAAACACTACCGGCTGTGTGACGTGCATGTGTCTGTGGAACTGGTGCTTGGTCCTGTGTGCTAGACAAAGGTGTGCAGGGAAAACCAGAGCTGGGCAAGGCAGTGGGAGGCTACTCTGCATGCCTGAGGCTCAGTGGCTCTGCTAGGGAGTATGTCCCCAGTAGCCCGCCTTTCCAGCTAGGAAATGCAACCCCAACAGTAAACAAGTGCCTTGGGAAGGGTCTCCGTGATCAAAGAGATCCCTGAAGCCAGGCCGTGGGCTGGATCAGAGGATCAGGACTCTAACTAGGGATGCATAGACTTTTCTCAGGGTTCAGGCAGTATGTACAGGTTGAAGGGCTGTATTTACACTAAATCTAAGCTACCCAGGCTGCAGTGGCTGGAGTCTGAATTAAAGAGATGATATGATATGGCACATCTGTAGTTTTGGTTGAAGGTCAGACTCTCTCCAAATATCACCTGCCCTTGCAGCAGTTAATGTCCAGACCCTTCTGGAAAGGATCCTTTCCAGGCCATCCTGCCTATATTAAATCAACTGCACAGTCACTGCTTGGTAGATGGGCTAGATGGACTATACCAGGTCAGCCTTGGACTCCCTGGGCCCATACCTAAGGCATTTAAGCAGAAACATGGTTTTCCAGGGATTTCTCCTCTAGAGGTGATCTTGCAAGTGAGGTAAACAAATCAGGTCTTGAGCCAGTGTGTGCCACCAACAGACCTGCAGAGCTTGTTGTCCATGAAGAGACATCCCGTCTCCAGCACATGACCCAGCACTCTCTTCTCTCCACCCCCCCAAACATGCATGTCCCTTTCATTGCCCTGCCATCGCAGAGGCATGTCCTTGTTGCGTTCCCACTGCACCAGCTTTGCCCCTGCCTAGCCACAGGGAATGCCCCCAACAAAGGACAGGGAACTCGAGAGGTCCATGGCTTGTTATCACACGTGTCTGTCATCCCATGATCAAATGCACGATGCACAAGGTGCACTCTTATCTCTGCCCCTAGGTATTGCTTCTCATACATGCATTTTACAGTGCTGTAATACCCATAGTGCTGGCTGCTAAATGTACATATATAATGAAAAATAGTCCTTGCCCTGACTACCTTGAATGTGAAGCAGGCAAGACACAACAACGGATGGAGGAGAAAGCATAGACACAGTAATGTAAAATTAATCATCCAAGGTCGAACAACAACCTAACTTCCTCACAGGCAAATCCATCAGACAGTAGTTTCACTCCTGGTTCTTATTTGTACAAGTTATTTATTAACGATTAGGTATTATTCTCCCCAGACTGGAATCTTTTTGTCATCTGTGAAACAGCAGCTTGCTGGAGCGAGAAAGCAGAACGCACCTATTCTCAGGAAGGAAATATCCTTCCTTACCTGACGTGTTTTCTACATTCTGTCAGCAGGGTTTATAAAATGAAGAAAAGCAAGTAAATGTTTAAAAGGCAAACAGCAAATTGACAAATTCCTGATCAGGTAACAAAATGAGGAGACATAGCATCATCTTAAAAGCAAAATTAAAAATAAAAAAATGCCTATGAATATCAAAAACAAAGAGTGATTTTTGGCCTCCCACTTTATGTGTGTATCAAGACATATCCAAAAAGGCTTTATATTTTGTTAAAGGCCCTCATGTTTTCCAGAAGGCAGGATTCCTGGGGCACCCCTTATTTGACATCAGATGTGGAAGCACCAAAATCTGTAATTATTTTTAAAATGTGGTCCATTCTTGAGAACAACCGAAGGCTGTCCAGGATGGATCCTGCTCTTTCATGCATTAGGAAGCAGGTGCTTTGGGCAGCTGACAGCCAGCGCTGCCTACTGATATGCAGCTGAACCCAGCACTGGAAGTGAACTGCACTTGGCTCCTGGGTTTCTTCAAAAAGCACATAAATTCACCAGCTAATGAGGGAATGCTTCTTTAGATAACAGTACATACAGGAAGCTGTGTTTCAAAATATATAATCACACAACAACTGACATACAGTGAACTTATAGGTAGTCACAAAAATGCTTTTCATGTTGGTTATTACACTGATTATTGTCCTGATGCAGATGCTGAGGCAGAAAGGGCTGTGTGGCTTACCCAAGGTTACACAGTGATTCAGTACTGGGACTTGAAGGGGCACTACGTATGGTTTGTAATTCACTCTTTTAAGCAGATCCCTCTACTTTTGTCCTGTGCTCTTAAAATAATTTAGCACTGTGTAAAAAGCCATGTTGCCAAAAGCTGTCCTTCAGTGAGATAAGAATTTCCTTTTAGCTCACATTATCTCAGAGACATCTGGGAAGATAAGCATTTTATAATGTTTATCATTCAGATCTTCTCTTTACGTTTTTTTTTTACTAAAGAAATAACCTTTCTTTCAACCAGTAATGACAAGAAACTCCAGATGAATGCTGTTTCATTTCTTAAACAACAAAGAAGCCTCTCCTAGAGCTAGTGCAAGCCATCAAACGTTACTGATTATTCTCTAAAGATGCATTAACATTTAAAAACAGTGTCTCGCCATGTGGTTTCTGGTTTTGCGAAGGAATGTGATAAGCCTTTATCAATATAGAGAGTGACTAAAATCCACTTCTCAAATCTCCTTCCAAAAATTTCCTATTATCCACCGTGTCTTCCCAGCACCCTCAGGGAGGTCTCACATTTCCTTCTTATGAGCTTTGTTCTGGTAAGGAAGGAGATAAGCTAGCATGCACTTGAATGGCCGTTTACTTCTTACTGGATAGTGCAGGGTATCAAGTTAGCAGCATGTGTAAAAAACTGACTTTACTGTGGTTCATGTGAATAGCTGCAATGCAGAGGAGAGGTCCAGAGAACCCACACCTATGCCACGTTCATGCAGGAAAGTAAGAGATTAGGGACAAAAAGGTAAAAATCTCACTTTGATTTGCAATGATGCCCTTCTTGGATCAGAAGTGAGCTGACTTGTTTGTTGATACATCCTTAGGCAGCTCTAAAAGAGAGGCAAAATCCAGCTGGACCAGGGCTGCTCTAAGCATGGAGGGTTTTCTAACTTTTCTTTGGTGCTTGTAGGTCATGAGGCTGGAAGAGCTTACGGGGGGCTTCAAGTGAAGTTGAATCTTTGGGGAGGCTAGTACAATCCAAGAGAGTAGGGGAGGAGGCTGAGGGGAGAGGTGCAGGAGCGGGTGACAGCGGGAGAGGAGCCCAGCCAGGGTCAGTGGTGTTGCAGGAATAGGAGGCTGGGAAATGCCAGAGGGGTTTCAGACAGTTGTGAGCGTTTTCATGGGTTTGTCTTGGCTCCTTCTCTCTAGCCAGTCTCCTACCCAAGACTTTTCCTTCGCCATTTTCCAAGGTCACCCACAAGGCTCTAGCACAGCTATATGCTGAAGAAGCAGCATGTTCCCAGTATCCTTACCACTTTCTAACTGCTCCTTTGCACACTCAGCTTCAGTTCAGTGCTTTAGGTCAGGGAGCCTAAGACAACATCTCCTTTTCTGGTACCTTCTCCCTTTGTGTACATCCAAGCAAAGTTTGCCTGGATTTCTGGCTTCTCCTGACAGCAGTATCGCAGCACCAAGTTAACATGGGTTTCCTGGAGGTTTCAAGGGGGCTGATGCTGTTCTCTGCTCTAGTGAAAGCCCACATGGAGTACTCAGTACGTCCAGCTCTGTGGAGTCCTCAGCACAGGAAAGACATGGACCTGTTGGAGTGGGCCCAGAGGAGGGCCACAGAAATGATCAGAGGGATGGAACACCTCTCCTATGAAGAAGGGTTGAGAACGTTGGGGCTGTTCAGCCCAGAGAAGAGAAGGATCTGGGGAGACCTTATTGCAGCCTTTCAGTACTTAAAGGGGGCTTATAAGAAAGATGGGGATAGACTTTTTAGCAGGGCCTGTTGCAATAGAAGGGGTAGTGGTTTTAAACTAAAAGAGGGTAGATTCAGACTAGATGTAAGGAAGACATTTTTTACAATGAGGGTGGTGAAACACCGGAACAGGTTGCCCAGAGAGGTGGTAGATGCCCCATCCCTAGAAACACTCAAGCTCAGGTTGGACGGGGCTCTGAGCAACCTGATCTAGCTGAAGATGTCCCTGCTCACTGCAGCGGGTTGGACTAGGTGACCTGTAAAGGTCCCTTCCAACCCAAACTATTCTATGATTCTATGTTTTCCATTACAGCACACACACTGCAGTTCATGAGGTGGAGCTGCAGACATGGGGGCAGCTAGCTGGGTAATATTTGTTGCATATTTTACACTTTCTCCTGAATCTAGGGCAAACTATAGAATAATCAAGCCCTTGATTTGCTAAAGTGCCTTCCTAGCTAATTTAGGGCTTCTTGACACATTGGGGGTTTTTTAAGAGCCTCTTGAAAAGCAAAATGAATTGCTTAAAAAATTGAGCTAATAAATCCTCCACTTTCCCACTCCTCCTTCCCTGGCAGAATTTTACCTCATTGTCCATCTTTCCACTAGAGATGCACACTCTCTTTTTTTACTATATAGGTTTCCAGAGACAAACAGAATCTACCCTAGGGCTTGTCTCCATTATTCTCCCCTGGGTTGCTTTTCTATCTCTTGCTAACATGCTGTATTGCCTTGTGCCATTGACTCCTTGATAGCCCAGCTCCTGTTTTATCCCATGCTCCCTTTAGGTCTGAAACACCCCATTGCATCTGCTCCACATGGGGTCTTCCTCCTGCTTGTCTATTAACCTACAGCTGTGCTGAAGCTCTCATGCACACACATTTGACAGAGCTCTCATCTAAACAGGATCCACTTGCAACCATGTGACCTGGATCATTGCCTTGGTAGGTGATGTGATGGAGAGGTGAGCACTGCAGTTTTCAGAGAAGTTGGGGAACTGAAGAATATCCAGAAAGACAAGTTTGTACTCTCGACTTCAAGTGTGCTTTCACTCTGTGCTTTCCCTGCCTGTGGCTCTGGCTGCTGGATTTTACATCCCATTCTCAGACAAAATTTTCTCTGTTAATCTCCAAATCTCAGGCTGCCTCGAAGGGTTGCCCTGCTCATACCGCAACTCATCAGTGTGTTCAGATGTGGATGAGCCAGATAGTATCAGCAGTCCCTGGAAGTCCTACCCTGAGCAGAGTGGCTGGAGAGGGCCAAATTCAAACAGAGGCCATCTAAGGCTAAGAGATGGACACAAATGATCCCCTGCAACCGTCAGGACACTCAACCCCAGAGCTCTGCATTCAGGGTCCTGCAGGCAGGTATCAGGATGCAAATACAGTGAGGATGCTTATGGCACCAGCTGGGCTAAAATCCCTCCCAAAAGCATTGGGTCTGGTGAATGTTATTGGATGTGCAAGGGGAAGAAACCTCTGCCTTCCTTCTGCCAATCTCATGTTTTGTTTATATGGACAAATTCTGTCCTTGTGAGTAGACGATAAGGGGGGAAAGCATTTCAGGAACCATCTAAATAACTCAGTGATCTGAAAAGAAATTAGATACCTGTAGCTACAAGAAAATGCAGGTCCTAACAGATTGATATACTGCCCCGTTACAAAAATCGAGGGTAGCCACAGGCCATCCCTTGGGCTTGGACACTATTATTTGTTTCCATTGTATAAGTGCTCCCAGATTTCGTATTGCTGTGTTGTGGCTGCTGGCCTGCTGCAGCTTGGGAGACCATATTGGAAATTCGTAGCTAGTCAGTGCATGGAGCAGCCTACTCCTAGCTTGTAAAGTTGATTTTATGCTGATGAATGGCCTGTCTGTGGAACTGGGATGAAGGTGCATTATTTTCCTATTTTTCATATGACTGAGCAGAACAATACCTTGGGGGGACCTCAGAACAAAATTATCATAGAGAACCATGCCCAGAAGTAACACGAAAGAAAAAAAATGCACGCAACACTGTAGGCTGTAGCACTGAACACTGCCTTGGGAGAAATCATCCTAGCACTGGATGAATTATTGTGGTCAGCCCAGATTGCTTTGTCATGTAAAGGATGCTGCAGAAATTGCAGACACAGCATGAGGCTGTTGGATTACTTCAGGGGCTAGGGAACTGGTTATTAAAGAAGGTGAGGGGAAATTGTCCTTTCATTTCACTAAGACTGGACTGGGATGGATCCAAAAGGTCTGGGTTCAGGGTATGAGCACAGCACCCTTTGTCAGCCTCCTCTGAGATCAAGCAAGTCCTGCTGAAGCAATGGCCCCTTCTTTTTTGTGCCACTGACACAGCCTCAATTTACCAAAGTAAATACAGAGGAAATGCAAAGACTTTCTACAGTTAACTAGAAGCTGGTCTGTCAAGGAACTTACATCCCTGCTCAGCACTGTTAGCAGTCATCGGTTTTCTACGCAATTGCACTGTTTTCTGACTCAATCCTCCCAGGCTGCTGAAATGCTGTTTCAGAGTCTGGCTGCTTTCACTCAAGTTAACTTGGTAGGGAAAGCATGGTCACAGGACTGTCCCCTCTGGTTAATTCTCTCCATCACTTACACACATCACCTGTAGCTGGAAGCAGAAGTGAAGTGTGCTCCTGGACAGGATGGACAAAGATGAGAGCAGAGCCCAGCCCACGTGTAGTTGTGCTCTGGCCCCCTGAGCACTGCAGGTCTGAGCAGTGCTCTGATTTAGCTCAGGGCTTCCCAGGTGTGGAGGTGGTGCTGTGTGTAGCCAGGTTTGACCCATCTCCAGTGCTGCAAGAAGCTCTTTCTCCCCCAACATCTCCTACTCACTTTCTGCTCCTCCAGGGCTGCAGGGGAGGGAGAGAATGGAGGAGAGAGAAGAGGAAAGACTCATGTCAGGGGAACCAGAAGGAGCAGAGGCAGGGACTGGCCCAAGCCCTTTGCTGTGAACCCTGCAGCCCTTCTGACGCTGCCTGAGGGAAAAGCTGTAGAAGCAGCAGCTGTTGCATCTCCATGCTCAGATGGACCCATTGCTCAGCCAGAGAAGCAGTGCCAGAGGGTCTGAGAATATTTGGCCCAGGTGTTCTGGCTGCTGGAAATCCCATTGCTTTTGGTAATCCAAAGAATAGGTCTGATGCCCTACACAACCTGCCATGCTAAACCTTTTGCTAATCCCTAGGGTCAGCTCTAGCCCCTAAACCTGACAGAGAAACTAGTGATATCCAGGCTTAGAAAGAGTGTGGTGAGATTGTGAAAGTACTCGTGGTTTTATTGCTGGTATTATGCTTGACCCCACAATGCACTTCTGAAAGAGGCTCTTGTTTGGCTACATTGGAAATCCTAAAGCTTTCAGTGCCAATTAATCAACATGTGAAAGTTTGCTATTGCTTCATATTTGTTATTAATCTCTGCCAGGCTGGGTAGTTAGGTTTTCAGCTGTGTTTTGCTAAAGCTGACTAGTGAATAACCGCTTCACTTCATGGGCAGCTTTCAAAATACTGACTGGCTGGAAAGAAATCAAAACTGGTGAGGCAATTTTTGAAATAAAATAATTGTGTTAAAATGGGATCACATCCTGTATTTTTTCATGTCTCCTGGTCAGCAGCATACTAATAATGAATAGAAAAAAACCCTACTTCATTTCTTTCCATGCCTAGTTCAGGGTGAGGTTTTTCATTCAAGGCCACTTAGACTCAAAGAAGAATTTGAACCTGTATTTCCCAAGTCCTGGATCAGAGCTCCAGTGAATTCACTATCAGCTGAGCTAGAGAGCTCCCTTTCTTCAGTCTCTGCTATAAAACTTTGTCAGAATTGATACACCATGAGAAAACTCTTTGGCTTTGACAATGCATTGAAAATGCCCCAATTCCCTCTCCTTGCGATATTCTTGGCTGCTTTTGCTTATTTGGGTTTTGTTGTTTCAGGATGTGTCAGTGCAGTGTGTGTCTGGGAAAAGAGAAAGAATATGCTGGAAACTATGGATTGCTCAAAGCCAGCATTGGCCACAGCTTTGAAAAGCTTTCATGTAAAGCAAAATGTGTTTGTTAGGATTCAGGAAAACAGGTTTCCACAGCCATAATCAGATCCTAATTTTAACAGAATGCTTGAATTGCCAAAGGGAATTGCACTGTATTTATTGATTCTGCTTTGTTATGGGGTTTGCTGCTTTGTAAAACACTGCCTTTGGACACAATGTTCAGATGTCAGAAAAAGGCTACATTACTCAGCAAAGGCCATGGCTGAGGAGCTTTCAGAATAGTAGTAGAAAATTTCACCAAGAAATTGTTTGTCCCCGAATTTTTCCAGCACAGGGAATAATAATGTCTGAGGTTCTCCAAGGTCCCCTGAAGCAGGCACAAAGAGACCTCCTGCTCCTGAACACGGCTGCCCCAGTTCCACCCCCAACATCCCATACCCTGCTAGAGATATGTGCCTAATTACAACACATATTTTGGGTGGAACAGATCAAAACATAGTTGGGAAAAATCCCTGTGGGCAAAAACTACACCCACTCGGATCTAATTTGGTCTAATGTATGCTTCCACTGAGTGGGACTCACAGGTAAAGCTCATGAGCTGAGTTTTATAAAGCTTGTCAGGCAACTCCAGGTCCAGTTAAGACCTCTGTGAGACTTTTGAAAGTCCTTAGACTCCTAGGAAGTTTCTTAGAGTCTTATCTGAAGACAGCTGTATAAGAGTGACAAACAATTTAATCCTAACCATGACTTTGCTGGTATTTCTCTAGCTAGCCTTGAGCAACTCACCTTACTCTGGTCATTTCTATTTCCATACCTGTAAAATGGCAATAAATGGACCCAGCTGTCACAACTTTGGGGAAGGGTAATTAATGCTCAGAGTAGGATATTCAAATGGAAAACACTATATGTTCTAAGCACTATTATATCATTATTCAGAATAATTTTGTAATTACAATCCATAGATTTTTAAGGCCAACAGGGATGATTTCCTGATGATTTAGACTGAATTTCTCCAGCCAGAGGTCATAGGACTTTACTCAGTAATTTCCATCCACAGCTACATAAGCTGAAGTTGAACTAGGGTATGTCTGGTGATACAGCAGGAACCACAGCCTCTCTAGGCTCATACCAATTACGGGGGGCTGAATATCTGTCAATATTATTGAAGATTTCTGTTGTTTCTGTCTCACGGGGTTCATTTTCTGTTTTCATATTTTGCTGACTTCTTTCACAACATTTTTCTTAAATCAGTTGTGAAGATTTCACTTTCCAAACAACAACAAAAATCCCAAAGCCACATGAATAACAGCATGTTTTGTTGATAAAAGAGAGAATGTTATGATGAATAACGTTCCCTTTATGTTTGTGTAAACTTTTTGATTAAAACATGGCAGGGGAGAGAATTGTCACCAAATGGGCAATTCCAGTGATGTTGACAATTTTTCACACAAAGTATATTTAAAAGACAAAGCCTAGCTATAAAAGAAAACAGTTTTCATTAAAAAAAAAAAAAAAGGAAGAAGATACAATGATGCATAGCTTAGGACGTAGGTGAACAACTGGTCCCCACTGGCCTCCGACTGATGCAGCATCTTGCTCTCCACATGCAGCCTCCAGCCACTGCCCTGGTTTTACTCGGCCGCTGACCTGAGCACCAGCAGCAGCTCCCCACACTGTCAAAGATGACCTGATCATTGCTGGAGACCAGCTAATGTGCCTCTGTGACTGGTAAAGGTTTCAAAGGCAGAAGTTTTCTCCATCACGGAGTTCACACAGCCAGCGCGGCCCTTTGCCAGGTCTCTAGACTTTGCTCTGCAGGAGCAGCTGCACTTCCAAAGCAACAGCATTGCACATCTGATTTTAAATGAGAGGAGCAATTAGTAATTAAAAATAATAATCTTGAAGTGTTTGAGTTGTACTTTCCTTGATTGCCACATGCACAGAATCTTAATTCCACTGATAAACCTTGTGCTTTTGGCTTCAACATACTAATGCATTTCTAACCCAGAGCAGTCTGCAGCCTGGAGTCTGCAGCCTGGGTTTTTAGGTGGCATGAAGGATCCCCTATGCCTGACCCAGTACTTCTCATTCCCCCTCGCCTGGAACTGTTATTTATAACTCTCAGAGGAAACGGTGCATGACTTTGTTGCCAACAAATTGTTTTAAAGAGAATTTTAACTAGTTACTCACATTTTGATCCCAGGGGTTCCTCAAAGACTGACATTACAGAAAAGCAGTTTGTAGGTGTTGTGGTTTAAGCCCAGCCAGAAGCTAAGCACCACACAGCCGCTCACTCACTTCCTCCCCACCCAGTGGGATGGGGGAGAGAATCAGGGAAAAAAACACTAAAACTCATGGGTTGAGGTAAGAACAGTTTAATAGAACAGAAAAGAAGAAACTATTAATGATAATGATAACACTAATAAAATGACAACAGTAGTGATAAAAGGATTGGAATATACAAGTGATGCACAATGCAATTGCTCACCACCTGCCGACCGATGCCCAGTTAGTCCCCAAGTAGCGATCCCCCTGCCCCCACTCCCCCCAGTTTATATACTGGGCATGACGTCACACAGTATGGAATAACCCTTTGGCCAGTTTGGGTCAGCTGCCCTGGCTGTGTCCCCTCCCAACTTCTTCTGCCCCTCCAGCCTTCTTGCTCGCTGGGCATAAGAAGCTGAAAACTCCTTGACTTTAGACTAAACATTACTTACCAACAACAGAAAACATCAGTGTGTTATCAACATTCTTCTCATACTTAACTCAAAAACATAGCACTGTACCAGCTACTAGGAAGACAATTAACTCTATCCCAGCTGAAACCAGGACAGTAGGGTACATACTTTGATGTATTTCCCACATTATATTATTTTTTGTCTCAAGGGATTAAAGCTTGTTAAGAGACCAGGGCTTACTTACAAGTTAGTCTGATGGCAAAATGAGTTTCATGTGTTAGAATACCATTCTCTGCTCTAGCAGTTAGTTTCATAAAGGTGTTCTACCATCTCTAGGATGAGCTTTCAACATATTTCATATTATTCTACAAAAATAATAAAAAGTCTTTGTAAAAGTGCTATGTCACCTGAACAGATGAAATTTTGCCCCTCAGTGATCATATATGGAGACATTTTGATGGACCAAAATGAAGAGTTTTCATTAAAACACTTGGTGATTAACTTTAATGTGATGGAGTACCATTCTTACACCCTTCCTACAGTTACTGTCTCTAACATTGCAGCTCAAACCAAAAATCAATTTATTTAATATGTACTTAAAACAGATAAGGACAAATAATGCCATCATTGCCTTTCTGTTCTTTTGGATTCAAACTTCAAGTTTTTCTCATCACTGATTCTTCTTCTGGATTAAATGCCACATATAGATAACCTATGAATGGGCCAATTGCTTTTGCTTTCACACTTTGTCTGTACATCACTTGAAGCTATTGGCAGATGAAAAATTGTGGAAGAAGTAGAACGATTGAAAACTGTTATTGAAGATTAATGATGAGGAGAAAGAATAACATGCTGAAGGTAACATCTTTTTATCAGGTCATGGTATATCTGATTGCTGTCCAAAGCCAGGATTTCAGCCAGGAAAGATGTAGGGAGGAGGGAAAGGTAAACAAGTTCAATTTAAATGTTAATTTCAGTTCCACAAATTACAGGTGTCCCAGGTTTTGTAACATTCTCAGATAAAATATATATTCAGCGTTCAGATTTCTGTATGGGGCTTAATTATATGGTCCAGACCCCAGATCTGAACTGAACTCTGCCACAACTTCGTAGGCGCTACATGGCTCTGTGAGTGAGCAGATCTCCCCCAGGGCTGCATTCAGATGCAATAAAAGTCATATCTCAACTTTACAGGATTCATCTCAACGTACTTTTAACCCATGCAAGCCGGGTGCTTGTGTTCCCTGCTGGGAAGGATGCATTCCTGCACTCGCCACAGAGGCAGCTCCGTAGACCCTCAGACAAGACCATTGCTTTTACCTGCCTAGCCCTTGGTGTGATGAATCCTACCCTCAGAAGCCACAATTCAGCTTTGCAAGTTGTGAGGGGACCTATTCTTTTTTCATAGATCCAGACTTGTTTCAGAATATCCCTAAAGTTTCTTGCTTTCGAAAGCTGGCCCATTGCATTTTAGCCTCGCTTTCTGCTGGTCGCTAAAGCAGAGCACA
This sequence comes from Pandion haliaetus, assembly GCA_013401275.1. Classification (NCBI taxonomy): domain Eukaryota; kingdom Metazoa; phylum Chordata; class Aves; order Accipitriformes; family Pandionidae; genus Pandion; species Pandion haliaetus. The sequence continues at coordinate 59,219 of VYZV01014404.1, read as the reverse complement.
GCAGAGATTTATCTGGCCAGCCAACCTACCCAGCAAAAGAGACACACCCAAAGCATTTGGTGTGCCGTGTTGCTCACTTCAACACATTCAGAAATAGTAATATTGTACATTTATTCAGCATGTGCTTGAGGAAAATGCATCTCTAATAACCATCAAAATAAAAAGGCAGTCAGATGTTAACACTTCTCTGTCCACCCACCCCTTTGTTTCAAACTGCTCTAAGGAAGCTTTATAAACCATGCTGATGAATGGAGGGTCCAGCACTGAAAAAATGCAAGATAGGCTGTTTTATTTCTTCCTTCATGAGGAGAGAGAACAGCCTCCACTGAAGCAGGGAAATAGAAAATGAACCTCTGAGGCAGCCATGCAAAATTTCAGACAGAGCCTTACTTGTATGATTCTGTTTAATCACCGTCCATTTCCCCTTCACCCTTCAACTAAATAATAAATATGGAGTGGCTTTTTTCATTACCATTTGAGCCAGAACTGGTCCTGGAGAAAATATGCAAATAAGGGGCAAGCCTTGAAATCAGAGGGTTTCACTGATTTTAAATGAAAAACACCTGTGTAAATTTATAATCCAATAATTAATAATCCAGCACCTTTTTATCTTAGGAACTCTCAGGAGTAATTTCCACATCTGAGTGTAGCACACATCATAAATCCACTCCAAATGATTTTTAAATTTGTCCTTTCCAATTCCGGTTTGAATTGACATTTTGTTATGGTTGAAGAGGCATCCTCAGACGCCTTCTCCCCTGCAATTAATTGAGATTAAGCAGTTGGAGAACCAGCACAGCAAAGATCAGAAATGCTTATAGTCACTGATGCTTTGATCATACTGAACAGCAAAACAGCAGTAGGCTGTAGTTTATGACTTTAAGTTGCATAAATAAATATATTTCTGAGACTGCTTTAAAATGATCTGTAGCAGGCTGTGCCAGCAAGTGGACTGCATTTTTTACTGCTGGCAAGCAGCTTATATGCTAGAGTCTGTTTGCAGCTTCAGTGCAAAACACATGGTGCCTCATCTTTTTCTTTGTTCAATATTTATCTCTTCCTGCGCTACTTAATGACATGTTAAAAAAAAAAAACCCTAAGTGTGTTCCAATTGCGGATCTGGATTTATTTAATCATTGTCCATCTGAAAGTATTCAGAGCTTGGGGTTATTAGTATTTTATATAAATGCTACAGATCAACTTTTGGAGCATGTGTACGGCTATCCCACTAATGTGAGCAGCCTGAGACAGGCAGTACGGCACAAGGTTTTGGTCACACCCTATCCGTTGAATTTAATAGCAGTTGAGCAGCTAAAACCCCTTACCAGTGCTGTGGAAGTGTATCCCAGGGTGAGTGTACACTGGCCGCAGCTACCTGAATCCTACCAGCTAATGCTGTCTGCTTGGCTGCAACCTGGGTAGAGCGCGCATTACAGGGAGTAAAGTGTGACACGTGGGCTGAGTTAATATGAGCATTTGGAGACTGAGATGATCTGTGCACTTGCACACACTTCCTGGATGCTTTTAAAAACTTTATTATTCAGTTTCTGGTACTTGCAGGCCAGGGCTGAGATGCTACAATAACAACCAGATGTGGAGTACTTTGGCCTTTGTACTTCCTTTGGTCCTGAGGGAAACTGAGAAGATCAAATAAAGAAATAAAAAAATCAAATAAGCAGACCCCACAAACTCACAGAAATGTTTTGGATCCCTCTCCCCCCATAATTGTTGGCCTATGCTTAAATTCCCCAAGTGCTCAACAGTTGTTTGCAGGGCTGCTGCTTTTTCTTCCCCTGAACTGGCTCCTTATCTCTGTCAGCACATTGTGGGATGCTTTGCCCCTCACTAGGTACTATTTACCTAGTGAAATCAAAGTCACATAAATGATAGGCTGCTTATTTGTCACGAAGTCACTAAAATTCCCTAGCAGTTACATGTCCTTTCACATGTATGCAAATGTAGGCACATCAACATGGTGAATTGCCTTAAAAAGCGAGCAATCTAGGAGACCAGTGCACCTACAGGGGAGTGTCAGAGCAGGAGCTGAGAAAGTGAGAGGAACGTAGGGAGAGATGGGAACTGGGGAGAGAAAGGTGTAGCAAGAGAAAATATTCTTCTAAAAAAAAAAAGATGAAGAAACAGTAAAAATTCATTTTGTCCTGGGGGATTTCCAGCAGGTGGACTCCTGTAGTAGATCTTTATTGAAAGGATAGCATCTGTTTTTCATAACTAGTTTTTGAGCAGTACCTTTAAATTAATTTGCAGAAGAAAGAAGCATCATTATCTTCATTATACCTGCGGGAAAGCTTAGGAAAACAGAAGTGATTTGCTTAAAGTCAAACTTTCTACCAGCAGAAACAGCAATAGTCTTTTGAGTCACTCTTCACTGCTTCCCTGGCAGAAGTCTAGCTCTGCCATGCCATCAGTTCTCGGTGTGTGCAGACTAAGGCAAAGTGGTTTTGCTATACATTTCTTGCTGTTGCTCAGTGAGATGTGTTTGCTAAGCAGAAGTGATCACTTTCTCCTTTTGTTGTCCAAATTTCATGGTACCTTCCCCCCCACTCCGTTGCTTAATAATAAAAAATGCTGCTCACCACTGCTTGAAGTTTTTAAAAAATTCATTTCCCTGCAGAGTCCCAAGAAAAATATGGACCAGTTCCCAGATAGCTAATCCCATCCAAAGAGCATCCTCTGAACAATACTGCAGGAGGCATGCATCCCAAACAAAAGGGGTGTACATGGGATCAGCACACATGGCCATGAAAACGGTTTTCCAACAGTGTTGGCACAGCTTAGCAAGGTGAGGGGAGAGGGATCTGAGACATTTCTGAGACTTTGGCATTTTTGCTTACTGAATTTTTTATTTGTCCATTGGCTCTTCCCAGTTTCCCTCAGAACTGAAGTTTCAGAAGCCACAATACTCCAAGTCTGGTGGTTGCTGCAGTGCCTCAGTTTGTGCGGTGCTCTGTGACAGCCGGGCACAAGGACCCCCCACAGCCCCCACTGGGACACGGCTACTGATGGGGATGGCAGTGCAATAACCGCTCTCCTCCAAACTCAGTTCCCAAAGCAGTACAAGCAAACCCTACAGTATTTGCAAACATGTCGGATATAATGGAGCCTGGTTTTGGGTGGGAATTGGTTTCAACCATGGCCAGTCAATCCAATTGATACCTGGTCCAGCCTGCTGCTGCTGGCACACACATCCCCATCTTAAATTTTAAAAAAGCAGGAAGGAAGTGAAGGAATGATTGGTGGGGGCTCAGCCACCCGTCTGCTGGCAGGTCACAGCTGACTCTGCTCTTCTACGCGTGTGCGCTACCTCTGCTAATCCCAATGGGCTGAAGCAATTTATTTTCTCATTCCCTTTTTGTAAACCATCCATTGGCAGCAGCCAAAGTCAATCAATTGCTTCCACCAGAGCTCGCAGCACAGAGAACAGTCATACAAAGCAAAGAGGGTAAAAAATGACAGAGGGATAGAGCAGGTAGCTGGGGAGCCTGCACGGAGCCAGCTGCTCACAGCCAGAGATTTGATCAGCCCCACAACCTGTGACACCCCATTACCAGTGCCAGGAACCCAGGCAGCCCTGCAACCTGCTGAGCAGCCTTGCCTTCACAAGCAGAAGTCTTTTGGCCCAGCTGAGGGACAGGCCATCAAAAACTACACAGGACAGTTGGAAATATGAGCAAAAGCCTCATGTCCGTAGAAGCAGCAGTCCTTTTCTTTGAAAGCAAAGGCCATCATGTTCCTTTGAGCTAGAGGTAAACTGTGTAAGGTCTGCTTCACAGAGAAGGCATCCTCCAGTGAAACCCTCCAAGTGTAAGACAGCGAGCAGACCCAGAGGGTTTCCTTGCTGTTCCTTTACAACCAAAATACCCAGGGGTAAAGTAACAGTAGAAAGAGGGTAAGAGTGATTTTGATAATGAACTTCAGTTTTTCTCTTTTCATAAAAACGAAGTACTTTAGAAATGTTATTATCTTCTGTGCTTGCCACATATATGCAGGTCTCAGTTAAGTTCACTGCAGCACAGGACAAGTGCATTAGCTTCTTGCCCTGCACCATCCCAAAGGCAGCTGCCTTCCATTCGAATATATAATGTCACTGAAGTCACGGATGGCAATTGCATAAAAGGTATCGGTATGACATAAGGCAGAAGGGTACCTCACTTTAGGGAGACTATAGAGGGAATTTAAGCAAGCAATGAATAACTAGCAAGTTTTTATTTGCTTTTGATCCAGACTATAAAACTTCAGCTTTTGAGAATTTTCAGTGAAATTTTGTGATAACAAACCAAAAACTCAGTTCTGAAATTATTCAGAAAATGCCACTGAGTATCACACTAGAGTATCGGACTGGACTGCGTCACACAGGTGAGTCTTTGATGACACTCATTGAACCAAGGTTTTCCAAATATTCCCTTGACACAGTTCAATCCTTTAAGCATGGGTTAAAACCAAGAAACGGTACTGCTTCTTTCAAAAACAGAGCACCTCTGTTCTTTTTAAACATATAAGGGAATGAGAATGTGAACATGAGCTCAGTGTGTGTTGTGTGAAAGTTTTGATTGATCTGAAAAGACAACCATGCTAGGGAGCACATACTTTCCTCTACTGTGCTTCTTCTTTCTTGGACTGTAATCTCATCTAATTTTGCATCCAATTTAAAGGCCCTCCACAGGAGGTTCTGCAAATGCAAGCTATGGCATCCTCTCAGGTTCTTTCTAAAAACATATAATTATTTCCATTCTTGTGTTTATTTTGCCCAGTGAACAGCAGCAAGCACATAGTGAGAAAATACCGTGGGCACCTCCGAACAAAGATTGAGTCTGGAGAAGGAACTATACCTGTCCGGTGTCATAACGCAGTTCAGACGTGGGACGGCGTGTTGTTGGGAGAGCAGCTCATCACCATGTCCTGTACAGACAAAATCGCCAGGTACCTGTTGTATATACATTGCAAAACTCTTTTCATGTGAAAATGAAGTTTGATGCTGCAGAGGACTACGGCTGCTGGTGGGGAATAACTAGCAGGTGTTGATAAATCCTGTGGAAACAAAGACCTCCTTTGTATGCAAAAACAGACCATATAAATGAGATGGAATGTAAATAGGACATTTTCCCAAATTCTCCATGGGTTGTTAGTTGCTTTTTACAGTGTGACAAAAATACAAACCATTTTTGCAGCATTTTTGCCAATAGAATTCCAGTGTGCAAATAAAATACATCCACTCTGCTCTTATTGGATCATTTACCCCAAAACACGCAAACCAACCATCATGCAGATAAACTTAGCTCGTCTGCACCCTATTGGATAAAGTGCCCTAAAAGCTGCTAAGAATAGTTCTACTATTTCGAATGTCATTGCAGAACTGTCATGTCACAGCCCACTCTGTGGCTTTCTGCTCTGTCCTGTAAATACAACATATATTTATGTAGAGTAATTGCTATATAATAAGTATTTCATAATTATTCCATGGTGGCACATAAAATGTTAACACATTCACCATTCTTAATTTAGAGCATTAACTAATAGCAAATTATGTCTATCACAAGCTGAAAACAAAGTGTGTGCATTTGGATGCATATTTATTATGCTATTAGTATATATCTATACACGCATATATACTTATGCTCATAATTATATATCTATTATGTGCATTAGTTATAGATGCAGCTCTACATGTAAAATACAGTACATTATAGTTATAAAAATGTAAACATTATGATCAAATTCTCTGTTGGAATATCATGCAGAAGAACTCAGTTAAATTACATCAGCCAAGAACTTGGCCCAATTATTAAAGGCCAATATAAACATAATCTTTCAAAAAAGCATAAAGCTTTTGTTTAATGCAAATGCATAAATTCTGCTCTTAGCTTTAACCAGATGACCTACTGAAGTTAAATTAGTCTGTAGACTTAACAAAGCCTGCCATTTTGGCAGAAAAATGTATGACTGAACCAGCAAATGGAAATACTAACAGACTCACAAAATGCACCCTCTGCTAAGTGTAATCGTCACAACTGTTGTGTTTGCATGAAGGATAAAGAGCAACTTCTGCTATAATGTTTTCATTTATTCATAAAGAGATAACAAAAAAACCCAAACTGTTTTCAGTGCATCTCCTGCACTGTTTTTAGATGCAGTTGGATTTTCCAAATGCAGACTCATATGGACTCAAAAAACTAAACAAATTTAAGCTTCAGAATAGAAATATTGCACTCTCTGTGGTTTTGAATGTCATTAGCCAATGAATTAAATATCAGCTTTGCAAACAGTATTACATTTGCTATTAATGGGGATGTCGACTGTAAAGCACAGTCTCAGAAGTTTGGTTTTCTCCAAGCACATCTGCTAAGCACTTTCAGTGAATCCTTTCCTTGTTGCCACATATCTAAACAGCATTAAGGTCTGTGAAGAAAAAAAAATCTACCAGAAAGTTGTTCCAGGATAAAAAAAATCTTGCAGCTCTCATCTTTGATATTATTATTGCAATATCGTATGAATTACTGCATTTTTTATTATTTATTTGCACAGTAACTCAAATGGGCATGGGATTTTCCTAGGGAAAAAAAATCAGAAATCATTATTCCCTGCTTTGAACAGCAAATGTTTACTTTCACCAGCAAGGGACAATTAAAAAAGAGGCTGACAAAAGGGGTGGAAAAAGCAATGTTTGTAGGAATGGCGGTAGTGCTGTGGCACTACAAATGCTTCAGAAGTTTGGATGTTCCAAGCACTGTGGACTCCTTGGTCAGGTTAAGAGCGCTGGTACAGAGGAAACGGATAGAACAACTGCTGAATTAGCAGATGAAGAGAAAAGATCAAGAAAGCACAGAGATTCAGAAATCAATGAAGGTTACAAGGAAGAGGGAATGGTCATTCCTAATAAATGGGAAGGATGGAGATGGGAAATGATCATAGAAGAGGAAGAGGTTATTTGTGGGTCTGGTACAGGCAGCTCCAGTAACTAGAAGTGATGGAAACCAGATGAGAGGGGCCCAAACATGGATTTTGAGGAGAAAAATTAAAAGTTAATAACATAGAGAGCATGAAGTTGAATGGAAAAAAAAAAAAAAAAATACCCTTTCAACAAGGGAAACCAAGAAAGCCAAATGGAGTCCAGAGAGTGCAGGGGGCATCGACATGGCACGAACCACAGTGAAGGGTTTGAAAGCTTCTGGAAAGAGTGCCCAAGGCTATCTATGGATGTTCACAACCCTGGCTGCACTTGGAGTTCATGCCTTTCCCTTCCTTTCTCTCTCACAGTCACGTTGTGAGACCTGGTTCTGCAATTTTATTTCCACCAGGCTCCTAAGTACATATATTTGTGGTATAACTTCAGTTAGGTTCACAAGTTCTAGTTTGGGTATCACTGTGCTAGTGAAAACAAAGCACCAATAACACAGAAAATGTTAAAAAAAAAACTCTCTTGCATGGCAGAAAATAAGCAGTACCCTCAGGACTGGCCACTAGTGAAAACATTGCTGGAGATTTTTAGCTGCTACAGATTTTATGTAGAGCTTGGCAAAGAGTGGTGGGAAGAGGTTTGGATATGGTATCTTCAATAAGCTTTAACCCAAATTTCAGTTTACCACATTAAATATGATCTATGACCAATTTTTATCCTTACTATCCTCACCTGTAAAGGGGAGAAATCAAAGATTTCTTCACCTGATCTTTGTTTCAGCACATATAGGGCTGTTTTCTGCCTTCTTCGCCTCTGGCCATAGAAAGTACAGGCAGGAAAGGAGTTCAGTGGACAAGGAGATAGCTGTGTGAGGGCCCTTTCCCTGCTCCTGCCCCCACTGAAGAGATCAGTAGGTAGGTGGGTTTTGTGCCACACTTCAGACTCCAAATATTTGCTCTACCACATAGACAGTTGACTCTAAATGTCTGCAGGATGCAGGAATCTAGTTTGCACATAATCCGGACTTGTCTTGCAATGAGAAAAAAGATCTCTGAAGCTGTTTGTGTAAGCAAGATTTTACAAAAATCTGGCTTGTATACTTTGGATTTTATTGCTTGTAAAAGCCCCTCAGGACCACTGGGCTATTAGAGAATGTTTCCTCTTGAGAACCTAGCCAGTAGCTGCTAAAATATACATCATTTTGCATTATTTGCAAAGGACTTTGCTATCAGAATATCAAAGACCCAAGAACTGAGGGAGTTACTCAGGAAAGTGAATAATATTCTATAAATCATGTATCTAACGATTTATGTTCTTTCTTGCTCACAGGATAGCCATAAGCAGAGAGTGGTTTAATCAGATTTATTTGTTATTCAAAGGCATTTAGCAATTTTTATTACTATCACCACAAGTTTGAGAGGATTTGATGCTTGGTATGCATTATTTGAGCTCTGTGGCTGTGTTGAGATTGCAGGATAAACAGCCTGGTATCATACCTATTCCCTTACTGAATTAAAGCACAAACACTTCTGGATGAATACTCATGTTATTTGGCTCAGGCAGGGAATTACAAGGCGGAATTCTGCGACTGCATTATAAAGGAGGTCAGACTAGAGCTTGGTGATTCCTTCTGGCTTTAAAAACTATGCATTTATATGTGCAAATTTAAAGTTTGGGCTCTGTGAATCCCCAAATAACCCACCCTAAGAGAGTGTTAGATTTTACACTCACAACTTCTGTGAGTCTCTCAGTGCAGCTGAAGTGAGTTCAGCCTCTCAGTGCCATAGACTTTAGGATTAAACCATGTTCTTTAGACCCATAGTTTAGTAATTACACTAACACCTAAGATTTCAACCTTCGTTTTCCTCTGTAATGTACACTGTATACACTTGTGAAAAAGCAGCAATATCATGAGCGAAATAATTTTGAAAATCATCAGCTCTTTGGGGAAAAATTTGCATCATTTAACATTTTTTTTATGCTAATCATAACCTATATTAAGACCTTTATGCCAACAGAGACATCACAGCAGTAAGAGAATTTAGGCTTTCTGTGACAGCAAACCCATTCATACAATGGGCCAAATTAAACCTCTTTTCATCTCCCTCTCTCACACCAAGGCTGGAGGCAGGAGCAGGTCGTACCTCTGCTTATTAGAATGTTACTGCCAGGTTAATGCTGCTGCTGGTGGGAGTCTCTGCAGTCGCTGTTGAGGAGCAGACAAACGTTTGAAGGAAAATTTACATATGTATATGTATACATACACAGGCATGTGCACGCACACACACATTTAGGTAAAAAACAAGGATATCTCTAGAGTTCAGCTCCTCTTTGAGGATCTAGATGCAATAACCAAACATTAGGAAGGTTCAGCACTAAGTTACGTCTCGGACCCACAGAAATGTTCAGACCAGTAGGGACTGAGAGGTGCCCAGGTTCCTACCAGCTGCAGGGGTGGGATTTTCAGCACCCTCTTGGTGCCCTGGGGCCTCAGGGACACTGGCTCTCTGTTTGTGTCCCCTTCAGTGACACGGTCTCCAGCTGCGCAAAGCCAGCCCAGCGCTGAGCCTCTCCTCTCCACTGCACAGCACTGCTGGCTTCCCACACCACACAAAGTGCGTATATATATATGCCAGATTTGCAGGTGATAGTTCACACAACCAAATGCATGCATATATAAAATAAGAATTTCCAAATGTCTACTTCTTATTCCTACAGCAGAAGAAATATGAAAGACTGGACAAAATACAAGAGAACTATGCACTTCTCTTACTCAGGGCCATCACCCCTCTAGACAGACTTGGAGGGGAAATTCAGAGTCTGCCACAGAGTACAGAAACTGCCTTCCCTTCCGTACGCTTTGTCCTCTGACTCATGGGAACACTGTCTGAGCTTCAGGCCAGTCTCCTTCTACCATGGCTCATCCCCTAGGCTCACCATGCCCCTGATTTGACTACACACACCCCCCTTCTGTATAAAGTTTCCTATTCTATGCTCTGAGCTCATCAGGCTTATACATCTCATCACCAGCACCTGAGTCCCTTCTTCTTCCATGCAGAGAAACTGGAGAAATTATTTCTCTCAGCATCAACCCGCCCAAAACAGCAGGGCGCTCTCCCCTGAATAGCAGCACAGAAAGGTTTGATGATTGGCATTGCCTGTGGTTTGGCAGAGCAGTGCAATAGTGCTGGAAGTATGTGGAGGAGGTCACCACGGAGCTCCACAGCACAGCAGACCCACAGCATAAACAGACATTCCCAGGTCCTATGTCACCACAGCACCTCCACCACCATGTGTGTGCAAATTATTTTGAGGATCTTGGTCCAAGCATTCAAAACTAAGGTTTATTTTAAAAATTAGTTCTTATCTGGGTGTTCCATTAGAGACAGAGTTATGCAGTGCACTGCTCTTCCCCAAGACCCTCTTCCTTTATAGGCCTTAGCAAGGGGACTGGAGACTTACACTATGGCCAGGGCAGAGCACATTCACACTAACTGGATATCTAGCTGAGGCATCTACTTTGGAGAGATGCCAGCCTCTGTGCATCAAACTTGCATCTACACACATTAATAATGTATAGACTTACTTGTAAATGCACTTGTCCTCTTTGAGAAGTCCCCTTGCAGGGTACAGGCTTGAGGAAAATACTTTGCAGGTTGCAGGATTTGGAGGGAACAACCCTCACAAACACTGTCTTTATACAGCAAATAAAAGCCACAATTCAGCGTTTGTTTTGTAAGCTCTGGCCTTATAATTGTTTTCTTACTACCACTTCTCAAAAGGTTACCTTTAAAAGACTGTGTATTTTCTTGCCACCAGGTTAAAGGTCATCCACTTCCTTGTACTTCACAAAAACAGTGACATAAAGCCCAGAGGCTAAATAAGACCTTGAACAGCTAAATTATACCTCACCTGTAAAATGACACAAACAGTAACAAAGGACCTCCAAACTTTGCATTACAGCATTGACTGTCTATTCTTGTCCCATGGCTAAGGTTTGTGTATTATTTGGGCCCACGAGCTAGAGGATAGGAAGAAATCTTTGTTGAGAATATGTTTGGAGTATTGCAAGGTAATGTAGTCTTAAGGCCCTGTTTCAGGATTTAGCGGTGGGAGTCTGAAGTAGCATTTTACAAGATGATTTGAGTACATTAAGCTGTATTTAAATGTAGCACATAAAAATGCATGACTAAAAGTCAGTGTTAGAAATTCACATTCTTGGATCTATTGTAGTGTTACCCTGTCGACCAGCACCATTGTTAACAGAACACTGAGCCTGACAAGGTAACTCTTAAGAAAAGCTACTTCAAAGGCTGCATATTAATGTAAGTGAAAATCAATTAACATGGCCAGATCTTCAATCAGAGATGATTTGTGCACATGATTTGTAATTCTCTCTCTTAACCCCTTTCTGTGTGACTGAGATTTCAATTTCGATCTTTCACCACAAGGTATGTTCCAGAAAACTTATATAAACCACCTACTGTTAAAATACACATCTAAAAACTAATGCACTAGTTCCAGTTTCCAAACCAATAATACCTAAATGGTCACATAAATAGGAACACCACAGGTGTTCTGCTGAGCACAGGCCACCATGAATAACGATTTATATTGTGTGAAGCATAGCTGGAAATATTGGTAATAGAAACTGTGGTACAGGAGGTTAACAACATGCCAAGCGGGTAAGACTTAAAGCTCTTAATAATGGCCAAAAAAAAAGTGTCTTTTATAAAAAGCCTTAACAAAATAAGCTTTGAAATTCATCAGCAGTGCTTTTTAAGAGGCGAGGTTTCCAAAGGTCCTGAAGAGACACTTCAGTCTCACCAAGCTTCAATGGCAGGTGGACACAGTTCCCTAAGATGTTTTGAAGCACCATGCGAATTTCTCCACATCTCAATTTCGAAGGTGTCTGAGGGCAGGAGCATGTCAGCATTCGGCTTTGAGTAATGCTATGTGCAAACCGATGCTGGAAATACTTGGCAAAGGGACACAGGTGTCACACCACACCTCAGCAATGGGCGAGGAGCCATATGCTGACCTGAGCGAGGCTGCAGCCCTTTGCATTCCCACTGATTTGCCCGTAAGCCCCTTCCTCAGTATTTTTATCATCCATATTTCTTTTGGCTCCAGGGAGGGGCCACGGCCAACTTGTGTGGTGAGATGATGCTACAGCACGCAGGTGTGGAGTCTGTGATGTGGTTATGACTTGAGGACACATTTCCCTGCACACCTCGCTGGTGGTCCCGGCATGCCAGGAGTACAGGAGCTGCATGGGGGCTCTGCGGGGGCTCGCCCCCAGCCCACCCCACGTCTGGGGCCAGGGGAGCACTATGTTTAATTAAAGAAAGGCTGCCTGCTCTGGGATGCCTCCCAGATTGTCGCTGGCATTTCCATGATTGACAAACAGGCAGAAATATATTTATTCAAGGATTATCTATATTGAAAACTGGACGCGGGATTTTGTCTTTGTAAACAGTGCAGTAATATCTGCTGTTTGAACAAAAGGAAGGGTATACTTTCCTTCCATTTAAAGCACCAAAAGCTCCCATATTTAAGTGAAAAGGGGAGACATTTGGTTTTATTGATCCCGCTTGCTGAAGATTTGGGGGTTTTTAAATAAGATCTATGACTAAGGGAGCAGTGGGTTGATTTTCACTTTATTGGAAGGGTTATTACAAAGCTCACAGCATATAAGTTATTAGAGAGATGCATGCCCTTGAAAACAGCCTTTAAAATCTTGCACAATTAGGAAAATTCAGAATGATCCAGCATATTTCCTCATAGCGAGGAAAGTCACTTTGATATATTGAGGACCCAAAATGTAACACTGCATTGCTCTGAATAATAATTTTATTTTGAAAAGCCACATTTGAAGAGAGCATTTTGTTACAGATGGGAACACAGCTACTTTCATGGATCTAAATTAGGCTACAGAGAAATAGCTCCTTCAAAAATGAACACCCTTATTGATAGTTTCACTGTTGCTCAGACAGATCTTTCCCTATCATCTACCTACAAATAATCCCATAGATGTTCAGATATCAAAGGACCGGGTCAGTACATTAACCATGTGTGTTGGTCAAGGGATGAACAATCCACAGGATAAAAGACCTTCCCCCAAATATTTGTCAGTGAAATCTATTGTTTATGCAAAATACTGAACTGGCTGCCCTCCAAGCTAGGTCTTTTTATCCACTGAACAGAAGCAGAATGAGTAACCAAAAATTTCCCTCATCATTAATGTGCTTTTACTGTGCTCTGAAGGACAAGAGCAGCAGTGCAAGGGTCTTGTTTTGGACAGCTCAGCACAGGACCCCTATTTTCCTAGGACTTGGGCTGCTTAGTCGGACTCATGCATGTGCTCAGGGCTGCTTTCCAGAAAGAAACAACTGGACAAACACTTTGCCGAGCCTGGGCTAGACTTGAAAGCAAAGCTGCTTCTCTGGTTTTTCATCCTGCTTGTCTGAATGGATGCTGCTAAAACGAGGAAGTGGCCAGCACACAGGTGGCAGTGCCATCACCCTCATCCCATTTCTCCACCACCACCATGGTGGACAGCACCCTTGGCATTGCTCAAGAAGACCTGGCAAGAAGTCCCCATCGAATATTACCTTCTCAGTGTCAGCACCTTTTCTGATTTCTCTGCCCTTCTTACCATAGGATGCTGACTGGTTCTGGGACAGTCTCTTTTTACACCACCTTCTACCCATTAGGCACAGCTTGCTCTCGTGCCCTGTATTCTTTGTTATGTTTCTTCTCCCTTGTTTTTTGGTCTGGCCCCTCTGTGCAATTTTTCTTGTATCTACCTATACCTTGAAGTCAAAATCCACCATGGCTGATACAGAAGTTTCATTGCCCCTTACACCTGCCTGGGTCTTCTTTTGGGATGGGAAAACATCTTGTTGTCTTGAGGAACAATTATTGTATCCAGAAGATGTGGACTCTAGCTCTGCCTCCAAATAATGCAGCAGACTTCAGTAAATCATACTGCCTTTCTGCCTTGGTCCCCCAGGTTGTATAAAAATGGGGGTTTACCTGACAGCAGCATTGTGAGAATTATTTTGTGTTTATGAAATGCTCTTAATACATAGGGGATGACCTGATCATGGTTATACTATGATTTCCCATAATGTAATTCCATTGACATCCAAATCCCTTTTAACACTAGGATGAACATGTTCAGAATTAGGCAGAGAAATATCTCTAAAGAAAAGACAGGTTCCTTGCAAAGAATTTAAATTAAATAATCATTATTACTTTGTAATTTATGATCTGAACACAATCCCCTATTTTGGTAAATAAAGCTCAGATGATTTCTTGTGATGTGCATATTGCTAAAATTCAAATATTGTTGAACATATGTTGTTTTTCTGTTTAGCTGCTTTTTTCTCTCCTTCAATCAAATACACAAGTTTTTTTTAAAGAAATGTCAAATGTTGAAAACAACACTGATATCTTACAAGTTTCCATCTGGACAAAGATATCACTGTCTCATTTTTTTACTTGCCTTAGAAGCTGGTCAGAGGCCTAGTACTGTTAGCTGAACTCAACTCTATTTCTTAAGCTTGCGTTATTAATTTTGCATCATGATAAGATATCTACTCAAAGAGGCAGCTAGTTCTTTCCTTTAAAAGTGATGTTACTTGCAGGAATGACCACATTTTTTCCCCCCAAATGAAGTTATGCAAATCTGATCGACTAAAGTAAATGTTTCATAAAACCAATGACTGTTTAAATTGTGGGACTAAATTGTTTGTATATAAATATTACCTTTTATATTCCATTTGGGTTTTATGTAGATGAACACATTACTTTAATGACCTGCATTTACAGAGGGAGACAGGGAGAGTCTGACTCTGAAATCCTCAGCAGCCAGATGGCTGCCTTTTCTTGCATGAGATTAAAAGATGTTTCTCATTCACAGCCCTGCTTCGGAGGCAAATTAATATAGCCAGCTAAATTGCTTGTGTTTTTGGAATAAAATTTAAAGAGAACTTTTTAAAGCAATTGGTGTCACAGGTTCCTAGAGCAGATTGCTCTCCAGGTACAGCATGCTGGTTTTAAACATTCAGTAATTAATGGAAAGTATTCCGTGTTAATTGACTGCTTCAGGAAAGGGAAATATAATGACTCCTTATTAATCATGAAAAGAGACATACAGCACGGAGGCAGTGCAATAATTGCACTAACGGTTGAGAAATGTTAATTAATGAAAAGAACAATGATGTAAGAAATTAGCTACATAATGCTTGCTGCTGATGGAGATTGTGCTTTAAACACATTATTTAGCATGGCAGCCACTGAATGTTGCCTTAAATAGCAGGCACCTCTTACCTTTTCCTTCAGTCAGCTATGGAGCTCCAAATGTTTCCGGTGTTTTGGTTTTTAATGAGCCAAAATACACTCTCCAAAACTACTTTTTCTGAAGCATTTTCAGTTTGAACTCCTGAACTCAAAACTATTCAAACAGATTGACAGCGTTTGACTTACTTATATAAAAATATTATCCAAGTATAAGACAGCTTGTTAGTGTTTGGGTGGTGTGGAACAACTTCTTCTTAGATGGGCTGAGCTAAAAGGGTTTGCCAAGAAGATAACTGCATTATGACTTCTTTCCCCTTTTTAATTTTTCCACTTTTTAACCAATTACCTGTCCCCTGAAGAGTTTAGAGTGAGCATCCTGTCATATCTGTGCCTAGCTTGATGTAAAAATTCATAGACTATTAAAATGCGGAACAGTTCTGGCAACTAATCCAACAGCAGCAGTATGGAGCTCAGAGTCATTAACAGATTGAAGGCCCCAAGGTTTCCACCATCGCTCTGTTGCACCTTTAAGACAGCAACAGGGTGAGACATATCCATCACTCTGAACACTTCAGAGCAGGTCAAACTATCAGTTACAAATAAATTGCCTAAAAGTGTAACTCTTCTTTTTCTCTTCAGGAACACTATTTGATCCTTATGGATGTCTTCATATCTGCATGATCATTTCTGCAAAGAAATGTCAGCCTGTGAGGCTTTCAAAAATTATTCACAAGAGTTTTGCAGGAATTTTGGCCACCTAAGTCACGTTATCTTGGCTGTATGACACTAATGTATGACAAATGGTAAATAAAGGTAGAATAACAAAAGCACTCCTTTTAGCTTTACCAATGAAGGCATAAAATTATAGATGCAGAAAAAAATTAAAATTCTGCTAAAGACATGCTAAATGAATGTTCATCAAACAAAAAATGCTTTTATAAGGAACAGTTCTCAACAAAAGGCCTCTGTTTGCAGTAGCACAAGACAGAAATACATCCCTTAAGTCAGTGGCATCACAGTAATCCAAAATGATTGTAGAGGGGGGAATCAGTCCACAGGTGTATCATAACCTAACAGCATAGTGCTTCATGCAGCATAGGACAGGGACAGGAATGGTTTCACCCCTCATCCCTCCAACCCATGTGCTGGCCTTTGCTGATTTTCCCAGGGCAGCTCTCTTGTGGCCATTCCTCCACCCATGTGTTTTATTGCTCCTGAATTTCTTTTCCAGATGGAACATTCTTGGGCTCCAGGGTGCTCTCCTCAGCTCCTTCATCGAACCCATGTACTTGCACAGCATCATTGTGGGAAGCCTCTATCACACTGGTCACCTTTCCCGGGTAATGAGCCATAGAATAGAAGACGTTGGTCAGCTGCCAGCTTCGTACCGGCGCAATCAGCTGCTTCTCAGTGGTAAGCAAACACCTGCCTGCAAGACAAATTATCCCCTCTCCCATCACTAATTGTGCTGGTCACCAACAGGAACGTTTACTTGTTTGTAAGTAAACCATTAGCCCATGCCTTCTTTTTTTCCTACAGAATACGAATTTGTAGAATGAAGAAACTAATGCATTTAAATCCAGTTCCTTTTTCATATGCAGTGACCACAAAAAGGATCAGTAGTGGATATAAGATGTCTAGAAAAACTAACACTGTACAAAGACTGCTCAGAGTGGAAAAAAGCATATGACTAAGTAAAAGATTTCTAAAATCCAGGGAGGAAGTTTTCAGCAAATTTTAGGTTTAACTCTCTCCTGTCCTGCTCTGCCTCACCCAGTGAGCGCACAAATGTGCAGAGTCAGGAGAACCAGCCCTCCCATCTCCAGCCCCATGCATGCAGCCCTGCCATCCATGCTCCTTACTTGGAGCCGTGCTCCTTCACCACTTGCTAGCCATCATGTTCAGAGCAGATGGCCATGAGAAAAGGGTTGTTCATTCACGC
Organism: Pandion haliaetus; assembly: GCA_013401275.1. Classification (NCBI taxonomy): domain Eukaryota; kingdom Metazoa; phylum Chordata; class Aves; order Accipitriformes; family Pandionidae; genus Pandion; species Pandion haliaetus. The sequence goes on along the minus strand of VYZV01014404.1, from coordinate 42,057 downwards.
AGGAGATCCTGCTTTCTCAGCAGACCTCAGAGAGGCATTGCTGCCATCTAATGAGGCTGCTGCCTGTCGTGTGAGCATCTCTGTGGTTTCCAGCTCTCTTTTGGGCTACTCTCACTTCCACCACTTCTCCTTCCCAGCCCCTGTCCCTACCCCAGATCTCTGGTCCTTTCTTCTCCACCCCGCTGACTCCTGCTTCCTTAACCCCCAGCCAGGCAGCAGCTGGCCGGCCTCATCCCAGCAAAATCCCACAAAGTCTTGAACGCCTTCAGATCCTCATGAAGCATCTGAGTGCTAAGGGCCACCAGTTCTGCACAGGATTAGATCCTTATTTTACTCTTAGACTCTGATAAGTGTTCTTTAGGAGGATTCCCTGAGACGCCAATATTATGTCAGGGTTACAGAGTTGGGAGGTCTGGATGCTTTAGTGGAATTTAGTTGCCTTTCAAAGTCCTCTAGGTTCCTCAGTCAGGAGAGTGTTGTTTTATCGCTTATATATTTTATGTTCTTTTTTTTCTTTTAACGCATCCTTTTGACAAAATTAGTTCAGCTGAGGCAGAAGTGATAGTTTAGCCACTGGGGAAATTCTCAAGTTCTGTGTAGTTTAGTACATCTGTTAAGTGTAATGTGCATATACGTGTTATAAGGTGAGTAGGTCAAAAGGCTTATCCTTATTTGAACAGCTTATCTCCTTTTTTTAACTCTTCAGTGCAGCTAGCCAAAGATTGTGCAATGCAAGTATGCAGGAAACTGTGCTCCATACTTCTCCTCCAACCCATGCCCCCTCCTGTCCCTCCTGCTCTGGCCCAGCATGGGCATGACTCAGCCCCATCTTCCTTCCCACACCACATTGAGGGAGGGAGGAAAGGACTCACAGCTGGTCAGGAAAAATCTCCCCATTTCTCAAACCTGGCTGTTATTTTGGCAACACACACCCCTGTGTGCCAGAAGCTTCTGCATCTCCCACTGAGGAAGTTGATCTCACCCTGTGCCAGCCCTAACTCATTATAAGTCCACCCATACATTAAGATCAATATCACACCCACTTTCACTGTGTCCGCAGGATGTACAGGGAAACCCACTAAAACTGTTGAAGGACTGAAAACACAATAAGGGATTTAATAAGAGATTTAACCACAGAACAGCTATTGCTTTGCTGGGTTGGCCTTGCGGAATAAAAATAATGGCTCATGCTTGGCCCAAGTGCATATTTATGTCCAAGAGTCATTGCCAGAGATTTCAAGGGAGTTAGAAATGTATCAGAGGGGCCCTTGTGTCATTTTAAATATCTGCATGTTTCATGGCTGGCTTCCTCCTTTCCAGAGACTTCTGTTTGGAAAAGCTTTTGCTTTGCTTTTGGTTGTGTTTGTGCGTTTTCTTCAGCCCAGGAGAAGCAGTGGGAGGAATCTGTCTCTCTCTGACTACATTGTTTTTGTCTCTAAAGCCATTATTTGTAATCTTCCCTCCCCCACAAATCCCAGGGAGTCAATACTGCTTAAAACTTACATTGCTGAGGCTTGTGCTACATTTCTCTTACCTGGAAAACTGCCGACAGCATATCCAGTGAAAAAGGAGATGGGCAGCTAGCAAAAGCCAAACCCAATGCATTAGAGACCAAACCTCAGCAACCTCAGCCTCCCACGCTCCAATCAGGGATCAGACCAGCCAGGGATTTCAAATTGCAGGAGTCCTTCAATTATAAGAATGCCAATTTTGTCACTTGATCATAGAAGTCCAAACATTTCAATGGAGAGGACAGTCAGAGTGTGGGATGAGATATCCTGGTATAACTCCTTGGCCTACAGGAAAATGTTCAGTGAGGTTTTCCACTTACACCAGTCCCAGCCAGATGGAAATCCACTCATTCACTGGGATTACTCTTGGGTGTATTTTTTAGAAGAAAAACTCTCTGCCATTTTTATTTCCTTTTCTCTTAAGATTGAGGTTATTCTAAATGCTACCATGAAGAGGCATGAGGCTTTGCTAGGAGAGGAGAATGAGGACACATTTCAGTTCATATCCCATAATACTCAAGTTCATGTTATTTGTACAAAGACTTCTCTTTTCCTTCCAGTTTCTACTGTCTCATGTTGTACACTTTGTTGTGTCGGTTTTAAGGAGGATGTTTTACATAAAGGAAAGAAAATTAGCTAGATTATTTAGGTATCACCTTTCAAATAAAATTAGAACAATTATTTGTCAAAATAAAAACATTTTAAAAGTGTTTAAAAAGCATCAAAAACAACAATCGGGGATATATTTAGGCTCTATATTTGCATCTGTCGTGAGTCTCACGGTCTTTTCTTTAAAGCCTCTTGTCTTGCATGCTGGGCAGGGGCATACACTCCCCATCTCCCCACTGATGAGCACCCACAGCCTCCTCTGTCCTCCATGCAGCCTTTCCTTTTTTTCCTCTGGTCAGTGTTTTCACAACATTTTTATTGCTTTAGTGCTCTGTGGCATCTTTGCGCGGCAAGGTGTTTGCTATAATGTTTTTTTGACACGCAGTCCTCTAAGCTTTTGGGTGCTATCTTGACAGAGAGTGGTGCATCTTGTCAAACAGCCGATTTTGATCTGTCTGCATCTTGTTCTGTATAGAGGCATTTGAATAGCACCACAGAGCTATCTGATTTTCAAGGGCTCAGTTTATATCCTGTTGCCTAGGTGAACTGGAGTTTTAGATGCAGAATGATCTGTTATCTCTGGGTGGGGTGGGGATTGAAAGAGGTATTAATACAACATGAGTGTGTTTACAAATCCTGGGTGAGGTTATGACTTAGCTATAATTCTCTTCTACACATGGTAGTGAGTTCAGTCCCAGTGACTGAGATTATTTCTGCAATTCCAGCTTTGCCACTGATACGAAAAGGTTGTGCCATATAATTTTTTCCCTTCAACGGGCACCTTTCTCTCTCTGTGCATGCTCAGTCCTGTCTGGCTTTTGCAGCTCCCTCTGAGGGCAGAGAGGACAGGAGGAGAGAGGGAGCCATGCTTCCTACTGACATTGCTTCCCATGATGCTGCGAGGCCCCAGGGGCAGAGGTAGCTTCGCTGTCACGACTGACCCTGCACAGCCCTCCCCTTCTCCCATGGTATCTCTCAGGGGCTTACCAAGCTCAGCATGTTTAACGTAGTGGTGGATGCTGCATTCCCACCAGCTCCCATCTCTTCCCGTTCTGCCTGAGATCAGTAGATGTTCATGGTGTGCATCTGTTCTGAAAATGAGATCCCTGAGCAAGGGGCACTTTGGAAAGGAGATGCTTTGATTTCTCTTCTTTAATCTCCCCCTCTCTGAACAGCCTGTATCAGTACTCTCTGCAAAAGTTCTTTGACACCCTTCAGCAGAAAATGCAAAGGATCTTTCTCTGTTGCCCTCCACCCAGGAGCAATGAAAGCAGGTCCCATTAAGCTCTGCAAACCATGAGCTGTTGCTGGAGCTGCTGCAGGCAGGGGCTCCAGCGGGATCTGCCGCTTGGAAACAGAGATCCAGCCCTAGCGCTGGCCTGTGCTGGGGCGACTGTGCCAGGCAGCTTCTGCCCACTAGCACAGCCCCCACCTGCCTGCTCACCACAGTGGCTTTTGTTGTCCAGGTTCACAGGCTAGTGGCCCACACTGCAAATTAGTAGAGAGGGACTCAACAGCTGGATCCAAACACATCATCCAATGCCCACATTTTCCAAAATATTCAAACTGCTTCAGGTCACTGTCTTTTCCAACCTTGGAAGCTCCCAGTGTTGATTCTTTGCTCCCAAAAGCACTAATGAGCAGGGCAAGGCAGAACTCACTTGGCTGCATTTATTCTGTGCTGGAAAATAAACCAACCACTTTCTTTATTCCTCTTATTTCCTTGCAAAGACTAATCCTTCCTTGGTTTCAGGTACAAGAAATGCGAAAGTGACAGGAGTCATGGAAAGGTTCAACTACACTAAGTGGTTAAGAGACAGGAATTTACCTGATTAAAAATAAGTCTCCCTCTGTACACACCCACACTTGACCTTGCAGCCCTGATCTGCATTTAGAGCCAAGGGATACCTCACCCATGTAGACAGTACCCTCCAGTATGCCATTCAGATGTCCAAAACTGGCCATGTGAATGACACAAAGGTCATGCAGTCACCCCAGGTGACTGAAAACATCATCGTTGTAGCTGTCTAAAATTAAATAAGATGCATTCCACTTAATGATGTCAAAAAATTTGCCATTAGTACACTAACTAGCTCTTGAAGAGATTGTTGCACCTATATGGGGTAGGAAACTTGCAGGCAGACACAAGGTGGGGAACAAGAGTTTTCTGTGTAGGTTTGTCATGTCTACAAGGTCATTATTGACTTGGGTCTAATAATCTCTCTGTGATGATGAAATGTATGTTTCTATTTTCTTATTCCCCACTTATATCCCCTGTGACCTAGACTTCCAATCACAGCGAAGGCCCCAGCTGTCAGTGGCCAATAAATATGCTGGACCATGGAAAGCTCACCTGGAGGACCTCATGGCAAAAGCACTTTGCTGCTTAGTTCCTTTTAAAAACCAGTTATCCCATTAAAGCTTTTCTGAAAGATTTCACTCAGCAATCATCACACTGCCATCAACAGCACACACTACAATCTAAGAGCTTTCCTTAGACAAGCAAAAGGTTTGCCTGCAAGGTGGAAAAAGATCTATAGGAATTGCTGAATTATGTCTCTCTAAGGTATTCAGCCTGGTAACATTCAACCGATAGTGACAACAGCATGTGCAGTGCACAATGTCAGCATGTTTACTTAAGGATGTCTCGTGTGCCACAATGACCCACCAGATGTTAGCAGCCTCTGAAGATTCTGAGCACTGGATGTTACTGGTGTCCTTCTCTCCTGCCAGGGGTTAGCCATGCCGACGCTCGGCAGCCCGGAAAATCTCCCAGCTTCAGTGTGAACTGGATTGTGGGGAATGCCGACCTGGAGGTTATCAACGCCACAACGGGGAAGAGGACCTGTGGGAGTCCCTCACGGCTCTGCAAGCACATGTTCTTCACTCGGTGGGCAAAGCTTCATGGCAAGGTAGGTCTGATGTACTGACAGGACACCGCCGCCAGCCCTAGGTGGGCTAGTCCTTACCCCAGAGTCATCCATGTTCTAGCAATCTCATGATGAAGCTGCAGCTTCCGCAGGTGTCCTGCATCCCTCCTGGTAAGGCCTGGCAGAGGATCAGGAGCTAAGAGCCTGCAGGGTCTGCTGCAGGAGCTGAGAGTCCAGAGAAAGCCAAGGGCAGAAACCCAGGCAGGTTTGGAGGGGACATGCATGTTCTGGCTGTCCTTGGCAATGGAGCCATGCTCAGATGAGCGGTCAAAAGCCAAAAGAGTGTTAAACACCCATACAAGCACAACTGGGTAATTTTTTATACATCTTGCGCGAAGTATCCCTTCAGTAAGTCTTAGAGGCCTGAGGAAAGTATTTCTCATCACTTTGGAGGCATCTCCCTCACTTCATTGTTCCACAGGGGTTTAGACTCACTGCCTAAACCGCTCCAATTCTCACCCAAGTTAGCTGACTAAAGCAGGTGCTATGGATTGCCCATTCTCCTCCTCTTCCTCACTCTCTCAGATGTGCTGATAAATCCATACAACAATACAGCTGCTCCTCTCAAGGTGAGTGGCCAGGCGCTGAAGGCTCTCTGATTTGATTACACTCAGCAGCAGTACAATTTAATGGCATTAAAACTACAGGTTGTACTTAATTAAAATGGCCACCACCCCTTGACATCCCTGCTTTCTTTAGGGAAGATAGCCATGAACTCCCCTTACTTGAAATGGTATTGAAGTCAACCTGACCTCATACTTCAGTTACTTCCCACAGACAGGAGACAGTGTCAGGATAGATGGATGGCCAAAAACTACAGGGTGGAGCCTAGGGATGTAGGACATATATGAAGAAGCTTCGTGTGGTAAAAGGAAATTTTCCTCTCATTCTTCCTGGTTCTGGAGTCACCATTTCTCCTCTTGCCTGACCCTTCAAGGAAGTGCTGGGGGAGAGAAAGACCCCACCACTTCTAGGAGGAGCAGCAGGGAAAAATGCAAAGTGTCTCTTCAGCCCACCTACTTTCACTGCTAGAATATTAATTTGCTATAAGGAGGCTTGTCAAGAATTGTCCTGCAGTCCACGTAGAGTGGGAGAAGATGAGGACAAGAAAAAATTATTTTAAGTGCCAAAACCTTTTTCCTGTTGGGGAATGCGTGGAAAAGAACAAGGCAGAGTGACAGCAGGGAAGTCCGGAGCCACTTCCACTGACAAAGTCATTTGGGAAGGCAACAGACAGGCAGGGTGGGGAAGTATGAGAACAAGCCCAAAGGCGTTGTTCTGCTCTACAGGAGACCCCAGGAAAGGAGGCTGGGGGACTCATCCCATCCCAAGCAGTGGCAGGACCTGTCCTAGCAGGGACCCTGAGCGTGTTGGGGAGCAGAAGGGACCAACCTGGGCTTCATGCCCAGGGCTCAGTCACAGTTTGATGGCACAGATCCCAGTCTATTTCTTGCACAGCAGGTGGTATGGGAAGGGGAGCAAGAAGCACTCATGCTGCCCCCAAAACAAAGGGATCCTCATGGGAAAAAGACCTGGGGCAAGTTGGGCCCTAGGGCAGCCTATGGTCAGGACTATGGCTGGGAGAGCTGGACTGCACCTGGCTCGCACCAGGGATGGCTTCAGGATGAGCAGGAGCGAATAACTCACGGCTGAGCCGGGCACTTTGCCTTTGACAGAATGAAGCATTTGATAATGTCATCGGTGTCCACCTCTGGGGAACAAAGGGGGAGTTGGAGGGGAGCCACCGCCAGCCAGGCCAGCTTGCGGCCCATTGACGCCCAGGCTGGCAGCATCGCCCTCCCTTGCTGGCTGGGCCAATACACCCCCGGCCAGTGCAGCCCCACGGTGTGCTGGCAGCAGAAGGACTGGAGCAGCTCATTTTGGGCTGCACATTCACCTTTTCCTTTGATCTGTCTTTCAGCATCTTTCCTTTTTAGAGAGAAGGAAAAGTATTGTTTGCTGACCATGTTGTGTTTTGCGGATGCATTTTCCTACAGGGTACTATTTCCCTGGCTTGTAAGCATTGGACTTCCACCTGTCTGCTTGCTCTAAGGCATTTTCCAGACTCTGGTTTCTTTCATATAATGTCAAAGCCTCGCTGCTGGTTTGGCACTGTTAAGACTTGGGCAGGTCAGAGGAGGTCGTTTGTTTAGTCCTTCTGCAGAGCGAAGGGCCCAACAGACCATTCCGATTTCCTGCACCAGCATGAATCCTGATGCCTAATTTCTGCCCTGTCCTGGGCAGGTTTCACAGCATTTCCAACAAAAACAGATTAAAAAGGGAAAAGGGGAGAGTGTGGGAGGGGACCCTCCTTCTTGTGTCTCTTGGCATTACTTGGAAGCACTGAGCTGCTCTGCTCTGCTTCCCAGGCTAAACTGAGCACGCTCTTTAAAGAACCCCAGAAAGGATTTTTCCTTTTTTGGTCCCTAAAAATCTTCTTAACCGAGAAGTAGGGGTTTGCCTTTGTAACACACACCAAGATTTGCTACTGCCTATGCCCACTCCAAGGCAAAGCTGTTTACCCCATTCCTCTTTGCAATGGCTCGAAACCATGTCACAGGCATTTATTGCTTTCCTGTTTTTTTGTTGTTAAACCAAAAGCAAACACACAAAGCACGGTGATAGTTTGTTTGTTGCTTATGAAATGTAGACAGGAAGATTATACAGCTACTGAAGCCTCCTGTTTCTTTTGGCTCATTACTTGATTTTTTTATTATTATTTTATTTTTTTCCCCTTCCCTGAATTTTGTTCTGCAGCTGAGCACACGAATACCAAGCCATGGAGACATGCCATCAGTGTACAGCGAGGCAAAGCTGGTGGCTCAGACGTACCAGTCTGTCAAGCAGCAGCTGTTTAAAGCGTTTCAGAAAGCCGGTCTGGGCACCTGGGTGAAGAAACCCCCAGAGCAAGATCAGTTCCTACTAACTGTATAAATCACTTGACACCTTTGCTACATGACTGGATCAAATCAGCTGGAGAGAAGGCTAGGCAGGACACGTGAGCTGAGAGAATTGAAGCAGTTTGAGATTTAACAGCAACCTCCATGGGAATATTTGCTTTTAATTCTGTATTGGAAATACATAAATAGAAATGTGTCTGATGCACTGAACTTGACTTTAGAAAACTGCTTTTCCATGACCCCTTCCCAAGTATGTACCTGCCCAAATTATAATGCCACCCCCACAGATTCTGCATTTCATTGTTTATTGCTATTGGTTATTACTGATTTGAGGTGTTAGTGGGCCACCTGTCTGATCACAAATAGAGTTTGTTTTCCCCTCACACAATCAGTGCAAGAGTCATCACTGAATAATGGAAAATAATGAGCAAAGACGGAAGTACCCCAGGCGTGCGGCATGACAGCAGGTCTCAGAGCATCCATAATCATCAAAAAAAAGGTGTCTAACCTCTATGCAAAAATCATCCTGTTAGCTGCCTAAATCTGTGAGAAAGAATTTGGACCTCAAAGATATGCAGCATTTTAAACTCCCTTTTCCACTGCTGGCTCTGAGCATAAAGCCAAGTGTCAGGATTCCCTTGGTTTTTACTCTTATTCCCTCTGACTCCTTGGACAAACCACGTCCCACCAAATCTTCAAATCTGGCCAGGAGTTTTGCACTTGCAAATTTTAATTACCCAGGCCCAGTTTATCACACATGCCCTTTAGACACCAGCTGGGATGCAGATGCTTGTCAAGCGGGCGATTCAACCCTGCACTACCTGCGGAGGTGCACAGCTCCAGGGGCTGCCGGTGAAGACCACTGCAACGATGCTCCTAGCTCTGGAACTTCAGGTAGCTGCCTAAAATCAGGCAGGCTGGAACCAGGACCCAGAGCCTCAGATTTCCAAGCTTGTGACAATCCACAGCTCTAAATTAAGTGGGTGTGAGCTCAGGATGCTCCATACATCTGAAAAATCACTGGGCTGGGTAGCCACAACTAAGGCATCCCAAACAAGAAAGCACGTTTGACACTTGTCTCTTTCCTGCCTCAGTTTCTCCACCGGTCAAATGGGGATAATAATACTTACCTGCTTCACATTTAAGGAACTTGGCAGGATCAAAGTGCTCTGGTCATATGATGCTGTCACTCTTGCAGTGAGTTTTACCTCCCCACATAGTCCAACTGATGTAAGTGCAGCAGATGCAGCGACAGTCTTGGGTAAGGTAAGATCTTACTCAATGTAAGAGCTTTCAGATTCTAGTTCTGCGTAAATGCCAGGTATTACTATTGTTCATGTTCATCTGCAGCCTGAAAACAGGTGGGGTTTTTCAGTTAGGAGACGAGTAGCACCCAACAGTTAAATATATTCTTCATAACTGTGGCTGGGTCTGATATAATCTCATCTTTGAACCATCCCAAACTTCATCAGAATGCAGAAGATACAGTCATGGGAGAACTAAGCTTTGATAGTCCCACTGCAGAACCAACCTTCAAACGCCCTGTGCATTTCTTTCAGTTTTTGGTTTTTTAAATGACAGGATTTGCGGGTATATAACTACTGTTTTCTTTTTATTCCTGTGATTCTCTTTAAATCTGTATATAACATGCTGCTACTGATTTGTGATAACTGTCTTGGTATTTTCTCAGAACTGTCAAGCTGAGTTACTTTTCAAACAACACAAGGCTCATATTTTTCCATGTAATTTCCTTTACACGGGAAACTGTTCCTATCAATAAAGATAGATGCTCTTTGTATAGGGTTTATCATGTTTGGAGAGCCATATACAGTAAATACATTGTTTATTGATGCCCACAATAGAATAGCTACAGTATTTTGATGAGATTTTATTTTTAGATTATAAACTACAAGATGTATCTATAGTGTCTTGTATAAAAACAATTGTGATAAACTAGAATTTTTAAATTAGATAAAACAAAGCTCTCCTCTTCCAGAAACCTTTTCAGCAAAATAATACATTCCATATTAACTACCAAAAATATTTAAAAAATATCCTTAGAGTAGAAATAATTAAAAAAAAAAAAAAAAAGAGACGTTTCAATAATGGAAACGTTTTGTGGTAACCACTTTGTCAATAGTTTGACCACTTTGTCAGCTCTTCTGAATAACATTCAGAATATTTTTGGCACCTTCTGGAGCTTCCCAGTACCTCCACATGGTCCTGTCCTCTAACACAGCTGTCACTGGTGCAGAGGGTGCCCAGAGGGGCACGGGGCAGGTGGGGGGTCAGGCCTGTGACTGAAGGGACAGGAGAAGCTGTGGGTAACACTGGAACTGGTGGTCCCAGGGGCTTCGGCTGCTCCCACCGAGGGAGAGAAATCACAGGGCAACCAGAGAGGACAAGGGTTCTCATGCAGAGATCCACAGGGCAGGGGGAAGCAATGTCTTCAACTTTTCCTCCCCAAGTTAGTCTTTATCTAGCACACAAGAGACCTCAATGGCTCCTCCTTACATCTCCCTGCCCTCATCCACCCTCCTTCAGCCCTGGCATGATGTCAGCTCGACTAATGCATATAGCTCCACAGGCCGGTGTTGCAGCTACTGTGACAACAAAACACCATGCCTGGTCATTTTTAAGAACAAAAAGAAAAGTGTGGTGGGATTGAATTATCCTTTGTTGTGAGAAAGACATAAATTAAATCCTGGATTCAGCTGTCAGAACGAATTTGGTAGTGGGGACCAAACTGAGTCCCCACTGCAAGTGGGCATCAGCTGATCTCATTGAAGGCAATGGAGTTGCACGTGCCTCCACTAGGGTTGAATATGACTTTAAATGTCTACTTCTTCTCATCATGTGCAGCGATAGAGTGTGATGGGACCACATCCCAGAAGCACATATGACCTACATACAGCATTTCCTGAAGAAAAGGAAAAATTGCTCAGTAGTAGTTCTTTAGTGAAGATTCTGTACATAACACGCATGAGTGAATGGCAATACTGTACTAATGGATGTACATTTGTAATATTTGTAAAAAAAAGAAACAAAAAAGACAACAAAAGAAAATAAATCTGAATTTACATATGTGAATTTGCTGCTAAGTTCTGTAAATTGCACTTCAGTGATATCTGATAAGTGAATGTTTCTGTTAAGTGAATAAAATGCCAAGTAAAATTGTTCTTTTACTGTTTGTTGACCATTTTTCACTGTGGCTTAGCAATCAGTTTGAATGTGTTCCAAAATGCTAGTATGTATTTTTACACACACCTACTGTAGATCTACAGACAACATGTTCTTATTCTAGTTTGGATTTGATGCATTGTAGGAATCACACATTTGTACTGAGAGATGGATGTGCCTGCTCCTGTAGAAGAAGAAGCCATACAGGGACACAGTCTTATCCTGGAAGAGTGAACTGGGTCCATCTCTAATTTGATCCTTCCAGGTGACTCTCAAAGATCTTTCTTAATAAAAATTACATATGTTTTTGCAAACTCACACTGCATAGGTCTTGCTGGATAAAGCTGCTTAAGAAAACTAAAATGAGGAACAAAAGGTCAGTACATCTGCAGATTTCTTCTTCATTGATGGAGTGGCCTTGGTTTATTCTTGCTTTAAACTATCAGTATTCAGCTACAGCAGACTAAAGTCGCACTGAGCCCAAATGACACCATCCACACAAAGGTTTTAACATGCGTTACTGTATGAGCATCACCTGGTGCCTTGAGATGATTTCCCTCGGCCAGTCCTCATAGAGATCACTGGTGTTATCAAAGCCCTTCAGAAGCACCTACTGTCAAAGTATAAATACACCAAGAGTGAAAATTGTCTAGAAAGAGATTTCCCTGTCCCCTTCCTTGTGAAGATTTGGTTTTGAGTTGAAATTGAGCCCGGCAGCTCACAGGCAGTGAGAACAGGCAGCAAGAAACCCCCATCCACATATCAACATGAACAACCCCCTGCACCGTGCCCTAGGGGAATGCTTTACAGGCTGCTGATGGGCTGTGATGTGCAGACTTTCCAGCTTCTGATACATTAGCATCTCTTACTCTGCAAATGATGCTCTCATCACACAAAATATTTAGACATATAAAGAGTTTTTTCCAAGGAAGGGAAATAACGACACAAGGAGAACAGCAGTTTCTCCAGTGGAGAGCTCTGACAAATACAGAGACCTCACAAGTGAACACGTGCATTTTTCCAGTGTTGTTTGTAAGCTCTTTTCAGTTATGTGTGTTCACAGGGAGGTGAGGGCTGATGGTCTGAATGTAGATATAAGGGTGTAAGGGGACCTGCATTTGCAACATCACCATCGCTGTCACCACGCAGAGGTGTCCCTCTGCCTGCCTTGCTTTTTGTCCCCTGCACCGCATTGTCACTAGTACCTGTGTGGTGCTGCAGTGAACCAGACAGAGCACTTGGACCTACTTTGAAATAATACCCCAGTATAAAAAAGAGAAAGAAAAGGTTAGCAGATTTTCAGCAGGATCAGCTTTCCTGCTCTGCATCATTGGGCACGTGCCTGGACTCCAGTGTGTGGGACGTGTCAGGGAATGACACAGGGCACAATGCTTTTTTCAGGGGCAGTCCTGGCTTAAAACTACTGCTTAAACAGCAGGACGTATAGCCCCGTACCCTCCCCCTTCTGGTAGGGGAGGCACTGGCCAGCTGACGGGCCATTGAGCACCAATGCCCTAGTTCAGCATGTATGATGGAGTCCTTAAGCAAATATTTATAAATATGTATACACACACACAAACATGTATATATGTCAAAGCTACCAGCCCATGGGCTACAGCAGGTCCTTGGATACACTGAGCATTTTTTCCTTTGGAAAGCAAACCAAAGGCCAGCCCTGCTAAGCTAGAGGTGGCTGGTTTGTTTGTTCACTTTTCCTGGGCAGTTCCTGCCATTTTCTCAGCGCAGGCTGCTGCTGCTGGTGCTTGGGGAGAAGGATATAAAGGACTGAAGGGCTCTAGTCTGTTAATTTATTTTAAAGAATATTAATTAATGCAGTTTTCTTTTCTCTGGCTTACAGATATTAAAGGCCAGTATGACTCATAAGCATGATCTATCTTATCACTGGTGGCAATAATACATTAATCACCTCTGATGGAGGCTCCTACAGCCCTTTTGCGGGTGGAGGGGAGTAGACACGCAGGGCTGGGTGAAGGCGAAGGACCACCCGCAGCTCTCCAGCTGCTGCAGGCACAAGACAACAAGCATGGGGCAACCCAAGTAATTTCCACACCCAGCTTCTCTGCAGCAACTTGTCCCTCTAGCAGTAAAGAAGACAGGTTAGAGGGTGGAAAGACTGTCAAACTATTCAGCCAGTAATAATAATAGTAACAGTGAAGTCAAGAGCTATTGCGAACCTCCCTGTAAAAGATGGAGGGCGCTGCTTCATTTAAGGCATATTTTTACTTTGGTTTACTGTTTCTCCATGTGTTGTTTTATGTTTATCTATATTAGCAGCAGGTACTTAGCAGTGCTAGCAGGGGAACCCAAAAGCACCTGACCTCAGTGGCACTATGACACTGAAAACAGTTGGTTTGGGACATGATTGTATAGCTTTCTGTCAGGGAAATTTGTAGTAAGAGCTGGCAAGGAGAAAGACACAGCAGCAGAAACTAGTGTGTTTATGGAAACTTAAAATGACATTATGGACCTAGTCCTGGGACAGCGGTATTGAACTGCTGTGATATGTGGGGGACCACACTAAATTGTCCTTTCCATCTTCCCATGAAGGTCTGTCTAATCTTACCTGCAAAGGCTGAATAGAGCTTTTCCCCCATGAAAACTGGAGGAAGGATGACAAAAGAGGAGAGAAATTAGCAGCAGGAGTAAAGTATGGCACTCCCTGGCCAATCCCATAAGCACTAAAATGCTTCACGAGTTTAATGACATTTCTACAGGGTAATCTTCAGCCAGCCTTGTCTAGAGACGCTAGCAGGCTGCTTCGGTGCTCAGCGGTGCAAATCATTGGGTTGCACTGTGAAAGTACAAGGAGAGTGAATGATGAAATGTTTTCATGTACCTTTTTTATGTGACCTTAACCCCCCAATTACCTTCATAAACTGAATTCTGCTCAGTTACACTAGTCTGAGTCATTTGAAGTCAATAGGTTTGCATTAAGGTGGCAGAGTTTTACCTTAGTTGGAGAATCCCATAGTGTAGTGAGCCAAATTTTTTTTTTTTTTTTTTTACATTTCACTGACACTTTTGGGATAGAGTGATCTCCACATCACTTATTGAGTGAAAAAGAGGTTATTTTCAGAATGACTCAGTCTTCACTTTTGCCACAGTTCTTCAAGAGAGACCAGTAGGAATGAGACAAATAGATGGACAAATTAGCTAATTCTGATCTCTGCCTCACCCCTTAAGTAACTGAAGAAGAAGATAAAAGAATATTTTAGGAAAGCCACACATAGAAAACAGAGCTGAACTTGTACAGCAANACGACAAGAAAATTCTAACGCAAAGGCTCAGATGGCAGTGACGGATGGTTTTGGTTTTCCAGTGAGTACAGATGGATCAGGGCTAGGAACCAAGTTTTGGCACAAAGGAAAGGTTCATATGGAATTAGTCCTCTTAGCTCTCAGGTTGGAACATGAATTTGGTATCAGCCTAACCCTGTTCCTTGCTGCCAGTAATGACCCTTTCAATGATTCCAATGGCAGCAAAGTTATGTTAAGAATAAACTCCCTCATCAAACCCCTAAATATGTACAGTATATGTTAATTTAGTCACCCACCAAAACTTATGGCTGGAATGCCTTCTTTCCAGAATTTGAAAGTGTCCGCACTTAACTTTAAAAGCAGATTAATCTGTTTCATATAATTATATGTACTGTTTTTTCTTACAGCCTAATAGTTTAAGACTCAAAAGCCAGCTCCCTGTGACAGGGAATAGTCACTGGTTTTTAAAATGGAGAAACAGAAGGTTCTGTGGCTTGCAGACTCTTTGCCTGGGAATCACTTCCCCATGCAGCCCTCTGAATGCAGGTATCCAGATTCCCTCTCTCATCAGTGGGGAGACACCAGACTCTTGAGAGGACAAGTTCACCACATCTCTTGGACATTGTGTTAAGTGGCATGAATCACCTTATGGAGCTCACTTTTCTCTATCCAGGAAGCTTAGAAAATGGATTCAAACTAAACACTTATCCTCTGGGTGAATGAAGTGGTTAATGTGAAGATGGTCCTTGAACAAAGAAGGTTTTTCATGTGCTGTGAACTCATTGCCTGGAGGGCAGGAGCTCCCCCATCTGGGGCTCTTCACCTGTTCTTCCTCACTTTGGAGGGTAAAACAAGACAAGAACGCAGGTCTGCTCCTTTCCCAGGTAAGTATCCCCAAACCAGCTGTTACCAAGTCTTTTTTGTTCTCTCTCATGCCAAAAGTTTATTAAATTATAATAACGAATAATTTAGCTTCTTCTGTATAATGTGAGATGATATAAATGTGAAACAGATCCTCTCCTTTCTTCTGGAGTGCCTGACTTTCTGGTGATTACGATACTTGCCTGTTCCTTTAGACAGCAGCCTGAGGGGTTTGTCGGTTGTCACTCAATGAAAAATGACTCCCCTGTTTTGCTAGAATGTGGTCTTGTAGAGGCTTTGAGAGGACCACGAGTAGGATGTGTAGGTGTAGTTCATGAATCTGCATAGTGAGGATCAGCACCAGGCCACACACCAGGCAGCCAAGACAAGGCATGCCCAGAAGAAGATGTGTCAGCTCTAGAAAACATTTAATGCCAGAGACTGAGCAGGGGTTTGGTACCAAACAATACAGGGTTTACGTGTTGACAATGAGAGGTAGGTTAACAAGTCCCTTTTGACTATCACCTCATCTCCCACTGAAACCTGAGATTTAGGAGCCCAAGTCTCACTGTTCTGTGTGATGGTCAGGATTTTAGGAGCTGTGGTGTCAAAATGCTTCCTTTTACTACTGAGACCAGGATGTGAACAAGCAATTTACTTCAGAATCCACAGTAAAAATGTGTCTTACTATATATTTATCACTCTTTAGTGAGTAAACAGCTTAATTTACTTGTTAAAATCAAATTAAATAAAATCAATCTGTAGCAAAGAGTGTGCTGTGGAAGGCAGGGCTGGGTGTAGTTAGGCTGGTGGTGCTGGGAAGAAAGGGTACTGTAGGTAAACCACCTCCTTCATGGTATGTCACATAGTCTGTGCTAATGCCTGAGCATGACTTTCAGGTCTCAAGAGCGGGAGAGGTAGGCACCAGTTAGTCTATCAGAAGAACTGGTCAGACCCAACAATATGTACCAGTCTTCATATCTTTATTTTCCTTTGGGGGAGGTTGTTTCGGTAACATTGGGTGTAAAGGAAGGAGCTGTCTCCCCTTGGCTTGGATCATTTCATGGCAGGATAGGCTGTGAAGGCATCTGTTCAGGGCCAGAGGAGAATGAATGGGACCTTTTCCTCTCCATGGCAGAACATGACTTTAATGGTCTAGTGGAAGTAATTCTGTATTGCAAAGGAAGTTGATAAAATAGAACATAAACTTCTCTAATAGAGGATTTAATTACCAGGAAAGCCAGACTGAATGAAGCATTTGAGCAGAACCATTTCATTGCTGAAAAGGCAATGATTATTAATCCCCTTTCTCCAAGGCCACATTATTTATGTGGGAGGCCTTGGAGTACTGTGTGTCTATATGTGTGCATGTGCTTGTACGTCTTTGTGTTGTTTTGGGTTTGGTTTTTGGTTTTGCATCCAGACAGACTGTCACTACCTTTTAAAAAGTCTCAGATTTTCCCTGACTTCACTCAGATTTCCAGCTAAACTGGTGTATCCACATGATCAAGTTGAAACCAGCCAAAGTAATCAGGTCTTAGGGCTGGAAAGTAGGCACAACGGTAATGAACCAAAAGGCTTAAAAAGCTCTTAAATTGCTATTTCATTCTTCCACACACAAGCATGGCTATCAAGGTTTAACTGCAGCAGAAGGACTTATTTATTTTATTTGACAAACAAGCACTTCTCTGAAGCCCTCTATTAGTCAATATATCAGCTTGTTCATGTTTTATGTTGTTGTTTTTCCAATATACAGTTGGAAAAGATATAACTGTGCCTGACGACACTGGGGTGTACGCCTGTAAAGTTTTAAATGCATTTCTGGTATTTAGAGTTTAAATTTAATGAGATTAAACACAGAATCCATCCGTACAACTTACCCTAATGACTGCTTTGTGGTTGTTTTCAGCAGCCAAATCATGTCACAGTGTCTGCCATGGTCGGGCAGTAGCAACTACTTTTGGAGGAGAAAACAGGCTGGGAGTCTCCTGCTGTGAACTCAGCCATGGCCAAACTGCCCCGGAGTGGGATGAGGGGCTGCCAGGCTGCTGAGAAGCCCCCTTAGGAACCTCCTCACCTCTGCCCTTTGCCCTTCATGGCCAAAGCTGTGCTTTTTCACTGCATCTGCCCCGGGGCTGGTCTCAGCACATCCCCTCAAGAGCCCCTCTGCAAGGAAAGCTGATGCTATGCATGGGTTCTGCCAAGTTAAGGATTTGAACGTTTACATTTTTTGACACCAAAATAATGATAAGCTCATCACCTGGAGGGCGGATAGTGACACAAACTGCCTTTCTACTGGTGCAACTTCGCTCCTTTCTGTTTAGGCCAGTGTTACACTGCCGCGACCATTTTTACTGAACAGAGCAGTTCTTCAGACAGGCACTGTGACATGAGCACCTGCATTTAATACATTTCTGTCAAATGGAGAATTGTGTGTGTTCATGGATGTGGCCATTTAATGTATTTTGGTTCTTTTTGAGATTTCCCACCTCTCAGCATCACTCACTGCTTGCTCCCTCCTGCTGCCTTCCACAAAGCTGGAGCAGGCATACTCTGCGAGGAAGGACAGGTGGTTTATAACCCAGGAGAAAGCAGGAGGCAAGGCAAGATTTATTCCCATGTGCTTCTTTCCAGGCTTCAGGAAAGTCATATGAACCTCCCTTTTCCTCCACGTGGACAATAAACACTGAATTGTTGTTGAAGTCTCTTTACGAATGGACTAGGACTAGAATTGTAAGGGTTAGACTAGCAAACAGAAAGCCTTTTTTTCCCCACACCTGAAGCTGAGTCAATACCTGCTGTTAATCAATCAAATAAAAAAATGAGCCAGTCTTCTCTACCTTTGTTTGTGTACATTCCTGAAGGGCACAGCCACACAATATAGGTTCAGCCAACCTCACTGCTTGCTGCCCCAAAAAGGAGAGATCCCCTTTTCTGCCTCCCCCTGCCTTCCTTCCCCTGCTCCAGCCTGCACATCCTGCCATCCCTGCCATCCCCCCAAACCACTTTGAATCACTGAATAAGCAGAAAACTGACACAGCAAAAAATAAGATAAATGTCTCTTAGACTGGGGAGTTGAAATCATTTTCCATGGAGCCAGGAGGCTGCAGAGCCAGGAGAGGCTGGGAGTGGGGCAGGAGTGGCGGAGAGGGATGGGGATGGGGACACAGAGAGGGGATTTTCCTTCTCCGTTGCAAAGAGACATTAGCTCTGCAGCCTCATCCTTAAGCACCAATAGCTTCTGACTTTTTTTCCCCATCTTGCAATATTGCATATCTCTCTCTTTCCTCACTGCCTCTGAGTGCCCTGGAGCTGTCCTGGGGCATCTCCAGCCCCATGGGGAACTGCGAGTTCATACAGGCACTCAGCACGGCAATGCCTCTGCCGTGGCAGCAGCATCAGGCTCCAGGGAGAGGGGAAAGTCAGCTGAAATACCAGGAATTCCCAGCCTCAATAATAAATGACCAACAATGGCATTTGCAAGGATGCTGGAGAGTCAAGGCCAGGCTTCTGGAAATGCTGATCTCTTCATACGAGATGGTGTGTGAAACACAAGTGACAGGAGGACCAACCTCACAGCCCTTCCTGTCCCTTCCAGCTCCTCTCCCCTCACGTCCACTGAGTGTGCCACAGCCTTTCTAGGGCATTTCTTAGGCATTGTTGAAGACCTTATCCCTAAAAATATATTTTTATACATAGGCAAGGTGTTTATTGTTCCTAATAGATCCATATTAACTGTAGTACATCTAATCCATACCCTGTCCTTACCAGAATAGTGAATGGCACATAGTTTTTATGCTGACCCCTTACTGATGGGAAACTGAGGCACAGAGTGCCAAGGTGGCCATGGCAAAGTCCTTGTCGCGTCCCAAAGTTGGAGGGACTCAGGTTCATGGATTTCCTTTGTCAGAATTAAGGTGAAAGACACCAGGGGAGTTCAAACAACAATCAACATTTATTCAACCTAGCTAACCTTGCCCAAGTACAAGTGAATTTATCAGTATGAACCTTGCATCATGTCATTGAGCCACTGTTTGAAAAGAGGAGGGAGGTGTAGAAAAAGAAGTGGAGAAAGGAACATGAAACTGTGTCAGAAGGGGATCCCTCCCATTGAGTCACGAGGTTCAGAGCAGACCCCCTTGTTTTCTGAACTCCCTCTCAAAGAGGAGCCCAGGGGCGGCTAGATCCACTCCTAGTCTCAGACTTGGTCAACAGTTTATGTTTCAAAGGATGGGGTGTAGGGACTCTGGAAAAGAGAGAGGAAAAAGAGCAAGAAAGAAAGAAAGACAGAAAGAAAAGAAAAAGAGAGAAGAAACGGGTTTCACCAGTCCTGGGTCCAGCATTGGTCCAGCCAGCGTAGAGATCCGGTTCTGGAGGGCATGCACCGAGAACTCGTTCTTCCTTCTTTTATAGTGTGTTAGTCAGTGGTCTCAACATGCACAGTTCATGTTCCTAGGGTTCTCTGGAATCGGTCAGTGAGCCTGGGGGGGTTCACTGAGGAGTTGACTCTCTTTCCCTGCTGGCATGACTGCTTAAGATAGAAGCACAGTCCCATTCTCTGTGGGGCCCTCTATTCCAGGCGCATACGCTGTCCTCCTTCTCATGGTCACTTAAGATAAGGAACTGTGGTTTTGGAGAAGTGCGGTCCCACCCTCCGTGGGGCCCTCTCCTCTGGCCACATTGTCCCGTTCACACAACTCCAGTGTTTTTACAGAGGCATCTTTTCCACCAAAGTTCTTTAATGAATGTTTGAGACATTGACTATAATTTGTCAGACCATCACAGTCCTGCAGGTGAGAAGTGCCTCCTCCAGCCCATGCACCCTTTGGGCAAACACCTTGCTCCTCCACAAGCCTCCCTGCCCCCCCCAGCGCAGAGCCCGGTGAGAGGAAAGGCTCTGCCCTAGTGAGCCAGAGATGGTGTGCAATGTTCCTGTGCAGCAGGAGTACCATAATTTCTTTAACTGTCCTCAGTAATCAATGGCCTGGGAAGGCTGGGGAATCTTGCTCTTGCAGGACTTTCAGCATAACCTAGGCAAAAACCTGTGAGGAGCACAACGTGTCTAACTTGGCCTGGTGGCAAGACCACCCTGGCTTGTTTGAACTGGTACCCTAAGTCACCTGAGCTAAAGCACCAAAATGTTCCCTTTCAATACAAGTCGATCTGTGAAAGAAAAAAAGGATGGCAGCTAGCCAGAAAGGGTTTAAAATAAAACACATTAAAATACATTATGGAATATTTAAATGTAAAATCTATTAATATGTCATATCATGTTATGGTGTTCAAGTGATAACCATAGCACATTAGTAACAGGTATATTATCAACATGTATATACACAGGTACACACACATATTTTATAATAGGCACAGATAGTAATATACCATGATGCACTACCTCATGTAACCCATATTTTTGGCACATCAAAAAATAAGACTAAAAACCCACAAAGATAAAATTCCATCGAGTTTCTTAGCACTACATAACTATATATATTTATATTTATTTATAGATATATAGGAACAAAAGCTAACTAGGAAATGTCCCAGTCTCTTCCCAGTGGCAGTTCAACACTTCGGTCACCCTCACGTAGGTGAGCCATGGGGAAGCATCCAAGGTGGTGGGAGTTGGACTTGACTCTCGTGGGTTCCTTGACACTTCTGTGCTCAAGACTGATCTAAAATGAAGCTTCCAGGTGTATGTCTCACCCTGCCTGCCAGTAGCTATCTGGCATCCCCTGTGTTTCACTGATGGTGTATTTAGGTGCAACATGTATTTTTTCAAAACTTTCTATCCATCACCCATAATGTATAGCTGAAGTGTTTGGCTCCAGTACATTTACATGGTAATCAAATCATTAGCCTGGGGGAGGCATAACACATTAATGACTTTAGAAATGTTGGTTAAACTCCAGTCCTGATCAAAGAGATGAAAATTTATTGTCATTCCTCTAATAGCCATGTGGTAACCAAAATGAAATCAATTTGATGAAGATAATTAGGTTCCCATCTCCATCACCACACGCTTAGTACAATTAGGTGGAATAAGCTTCCCCTGCTAGCAATATGATACTGTTAGCACAGACTAAAATACTACAACAGCGCCAGCCAGGAAACACTTACTGAAACTATTTTTTAAATTAGAAACTGCTGGTTCGTCGGAATCTGAATACTCCCAGGAGTGTCCGTACCGCACACATAGGTCCTGGGTAGAGCTCCCAGGTGGACGCTAGCAGAGGTCTCCGCTAGAGTGGAGATCATCCTTTTAGGACTTTGCCTGGGCTGTTGGACATGCACAGCTGGGTCCTGGACCTCCCTCGGGAGTCTCCTCCTGTTCCTATGGGGCTGTGGAGATGGTGCCCACCCCAGGGGCACTGCTGGTCCCTCCTTGCTGAGCCATGACCTGCAGCGAGCAGGGTTGGTGGCTTTTTGGTGATCCTGCTCACTGTGTCTGAGCCAGGTGCAGGAGAATGCTGAGGCAAAGCTCTGCAGGGAGGTTTGTGGGCAGAAGGTGGCTGCTTCCAGTGGGGATGAGGCTGGGGAGCTGGATCCGCTCCAGGCATTAACCTCCCCCACCAGCTGGGAAGTTTGCAGACTCTACACCCCGCGTCTCCATATGCCGAGCCCTAAGCACAATTATTTTTCTTGCTGAGAGGGCTCTGTATCAGCTTGGTGCTGAGCAGGAAAAGCAAATTAAGTCTTTGCAGAATAAGAAAACCTTCTTCCAGCTTTGAACTGACTGGGCTCTGCACTCCTCTTTGCTCAGCTTCATAGGCAGAATATATTATTGCCCATGCTAATCAAATAATGGGAAACCTGATCTGTTAAAACACTCATTAACAAGCAGTCAAACTACATTTCCAGTTTTCTAAAAAATAAAATATTCTATTTGTGAATATTCAGCTGATACTCATTTAATTTATTCCAAATGTTTGAAAACTTCAAAAATTGCATAGATTTTAGCAGAGATGACCCATATTTTTTCAGTGCAGACCTTCAGCTACCCAATAACTGTTGCCAGTACTTTGAAACAGAGGTAAAGATTAAGTGATTTAGGAACCTAAGACTGATTTTTGGTCAAAGCCTTTGAAAACCGCTCTCAAAGTTTCATTCCCCATCTTTTAATAAACAAGATATTTTGTCCCTGATATTATCCTGCCACTTGGAAATAAAAGTCTTTGTATTTCCACAGATTTTAAAATCCTACACAGTATCCATATCTTAAAAGCCAACGTTCCAACAGAAAATTATTTATTACAACATTGCTATGAATTTCTCTCTTCAGATTTTCAAAAAGACCCTTTACAGAGTCGTAGTCTTGTGTGGTGTAGGACATTTGACACAGGTTTTCCAACAGCATCCATTGACATCATAGGGAGAAGGATTTTATAGATGCAGGAAAGAGAGGCCCAGAGAAGCTATTTCCCTAAAATTAAAGCTATTTTATTACCTTTTCTCTTTCAGGTGTGTCTCCCTTTGTTGCACTCAGAGACCTCCTTAGGCACATTTTGGACAAATGCAACCTATGTCTCCATGTCTGAAATTTCCAGCAGAGCAGGTCAAGCTAATGGAAACTGGTGGGAGAGGAAGACAGGGGGAAAGGAAAACAGCAGCACAAGGGCAGACAGGGCAGCGTTCCACACCAATCCCACCCAGTGGCAGTGGTGGAAACGGGCCCCACATCTCCCAGTCTGCAGGTTGGGACTGTAGGCAGAAGATCATATTGCTCCTTGTAGAACTGAACCTCCTAGGTCCCTCTCCTGTCCTTGTAAAGGACTATGGCTTACTCCTCTCATAATGCATATAAGGAACAAATTGCTACAATAAAAATCCATCTAAAGCTATGAAATATGAAGACATCATATATAGCTCAGGGAGGTCCTGCTGCTGGAGGCCGGGACAGTATTCTTGAGAAATATCATTCATTGCCTGCTTGTCCTGTTCTTACGCTATTCTCTAAGGGCATCCATTGTCTGTTGTCAAAAACAGTGGGGTAATTGGAGGGGTGTTGGCCCAATAAAGCCATTCTGTAATGTTTTTACATTAATCTTATGAACCAGGACCAAAGCAGGTATCTCCTTGGGCTTATTCTGGCTTGTTTTGTGGGTTTTATAATATTTTATTCGACCTTGCCAGACCTTGAGGCTGTTGCTTTGAGGTTTTTTTCTAGATGGAGCTACTGGTCTGTGGTGCAAGCAGAAAACAACCCCAACCAGAAGGTGAAGAGCACAGTTTATGTGCAAGGCGCTGTGCATATCTGCCATAAGTACATCAGGAGTGAAGGCTGTAAACCAATTAGACCCCAAAAAGGTGATAGAAATCTCAAAGAAGAAACTACATGAATATTCCTGTGCTTAATCACAGTCTCTGGTATTCTCAGAGGAAATACTGTGATGAATAAGCAGAGCAAATGATCAAAATTCTTGTGTAATGAGCCCTGTGTTAATTGCCCCACTGTCCACTGAAACACAAAAGGTACTAATGAAGCACGCAGTCTCATCATCCCCAGACTGACTTTCGTTAGGCGTCTGTCTAGAAGTTATGTATCCAGGAGAAACCATGGGATACAGGGAACTCCAGCGAAGGGACTCATCTCTCACCTGGAAGTGAATTGTCCTTCACTGGGATCTGACTGAAAATGGGCCGTTTCAGCTAAACTGGACTGTTAGCACACTGTCGGCCAACAGACAGAAGTAAGAAATAATCCACAATTCTTTCCCACGTTAAAAGGTGGTCACAAAGCCCCCAGCCTCTCTCCAGCTAATCATTCTCTTACCACCTTATATGCTACCGATGTTCAAGATTTCACAGCAACAGGAGGGATAAAGACTGGATTTTTTCACTGTCTCGGTGGAACAGGTCATTAGCACTGGACCTCTGTGAGAGGTTCTGATGGCTGTCAGACTATGGGATTTAGGAGATGCCTATCCTACTGAGTAAATAACCTGTAATGCAGACACACACCTCCATGTGAAGCCCAGCAGGGCTACCACAAAGACAGAAAAAGACAGGTGAGGAGCACATGCCTTCAGAGCAGAGGCTGGGCAACAGAGTGGTTCTGGCAATGCTGAGCATTTTCTATCTATTCACCATGCAGGGGAGGGGAAGGGGGGCATCTGGAGTTTCTCTGGACCTGCGTGAAGGTTTCTTTGATCATCTGAACTGAAGCTCACTCTGACTGAGATTTCCTTAATAAAACAATTGTTATTTTGACACGGCACCTCTGGTTCTCCAGCCAAATGCCCCAAAACACACAACAAAAACTTTGTACTTTTCCCACATCATGGATTCAAGCTTCAGTGAGAGCTCACAGTGGGGAGGAGGATGTGGGATGCAGATGTGGCCTCCTTGTGCATACACCAAGTCATGGGATGGACATACCAAACCCATACCCTCAACCCACACTGCCCTGGAACTGGGACTGGAGGAGCTGCCTTGAAAGACTCAGCTGCCTGCTGTTAGCTGGCAGCAGGCAGTAACAACAGTTATCCTTCCCCCTTCCTCTAAACACTTTGAGACCCCTAGATGAAAAAGTACTTCAAGTGCTAAGTATTTTTGCTTATAAAGTATTTAAGGCACAGCAGTCTGACTCACAGAACTCATTTCAAACAAATGAACCTTTGAAAACATTTTATGGACATTATTTCCTCTCCAGCTGAACTTCATCTCTTGAATTTAGTCTTATGTTATGGTCTGATTATTCTCAGAAAGAATTAAATTGGAGGAGGGAAGAAATGAAGGTATTCCCTGGAAATCCTTTCATTTTATTAAAGCCTCTGTTATTGCTTGTGTTGTGTTTGTCCAAACCACTTTTCAAGATTTCATTACCCCAATTTAAAACAGCAGCACTATGTCTAAATGTGGTTATGACTGAAAATGAAGGTACTCTGCAATATTCCCAGTGAGAGTAGAGCATGCTGCTTTTCTGGGCTGAGCTTTGAGAAAATAAGTTGTTATAGACAACATACACGTTCATCCATCAAATATCACGCTATAAAACAGTGCTAAAGTGCTAAAAGAAAATTTGCAGCCCCAAAATATTAGTGCATCAGATAGAAGTTACCCTTTTTAAGCCAGGAATGACCAACCCTAATCAGTACAGAATTGATCAAATGCTATTGATCGTTAAGGGTCAAGAATGAGCCTGGCCCTCTATGAGATTAATTAGCAGCAGCAACTTCTCCAAAAGAGCTTGTAAAGAAAGAGTTGGTAAGAAATCAGCCCCAAAATGCACTGGGCCAACAAGCCACACCACCTGCCCATTGATATTGTTGGGCACAGACCACATACAGAAATGAGACTTGGGCTTCAAGGGACCAAGAAAGAAGGGTACAGCCCAGTTTACTACAAGGCAGGAGCAGAGCATGCACAAAAGTGTAAGTATTTAAGAACAGACAACATGCTGTCTGCCTAGAGCCAGCTTGCAGGAGCCATGGTCTGCACCTTTCCCCTGTGTGACCACTTGCTTGAGATCTGCAACAGGGAGGCTCGAGCAAAGCCTGTCACCTTGGGGTGATGTCCAGGGGCTGGGCAGAGCTGTGGTGGCCCTGCACCAGCTCCTGGACAACACACATGGAAATAACACACTATGAACTTCACCATGGTCTAGCTCTGTGCTCTAAGAGGGTCTCATGCCATCATTGTTATCACTGTATGAGATGCTGCACAAGAAGATTTGGAATTCAAAAATTGGGAGAACACTTCAGAGAAATGTTTTGAAAAGCCCCATTAATTTAGCTATAGCAGGTGTCCAGTCTGAAATGAAAAGATTGCTGCACATTATTCAAAATACACTAGATATTCATACTTGATCTCTGCAGGCCAAGGTTTATATTTCTTTAATAATCACATGCTTCATGACAAACATTTAACTTAGATTTGACACACACATACACAAAGTTAAACTACTGCTTGGGATGATGCGTATTTCCATGGTGTTATTCATCTCCAGCAACTATGTGTTCTTGGTATCAATCAAAAGCAAAATTCATGACTGCAATTCTACTGTGCCCATGCAGTTCATCAAGTTTAATTCCCATTCCTCATAATTAATGAACTTGTTATCATTCTTTCTCTGTAGGAACATATCGTCTGTATTAACCACTTACTGGAACTGTATATATAATTATTCCAGTTATTTGAAATATACTGAAAATGTGTGCCAGCACAAAGGTAACTACTGTGAAATTCTGAACAACATACAATATCCAGAGCACAGTCAAGTATTTCATTCCCACCTAGTGACTTAAATATGCATACTTCTACATTTTGTTATTGAAATTAGCTGGAGCCTGGTGTTAACTTCAATAGGAAACATTCAAATCTCAAATCACCTGAATTCAGCACTATCCTCCTACAACAGCAGCTTTGGCCCCAATTCAGAAAGTCAACCCTGCTTAAACTATAGTTAAATAGATGCTTGAATGCTGGTCAATGAAATTTAATGTTTTACGGACTCCTGGTGGCAAAATCATGAGATTTAGATAAAACTAGGAAATAAAACTCTTGAGGAGCAACAAGGGCCAGCTACACCACAAGGGAAGGTGACCCCTGAGCCAGGGCTGAAGGTGAGGATGGCAGGCAGCACTCCCACTGACAAGGGCATAGTCCCACTATCCCTGAGCAAGGAGAGTCAAACAGCTCTGGTGATGGAAACCAGGGGCAACCACAGCACAGTAAGTGCTGGGCAGGTCCATGGTGATGAGACAGGTCCATGGCCAAATTAGGAAGACAAGTCTTTGGGTCGGGTCAAGTAAGGATCAAGGGTGAGGGACTGAGCTTAATGCAACTCCTGAGCCAGCAGGTGTGTCACTTATGGATCAGCTTCTCATAGCTCTTTCTCCCACAGCTCGCTCTCACAACTTAGCCATTTTCAGAGACACCCCATCTAAAGTGACCTCAGCACCATGCCCAAGCCAACCCTGAGCAGCCAGCCCCTGGGGGTGCAGGAAGAGGCTTCCCGCCTGTTACGCAGCCACCGGACTGGGCTCCAGTGGTNGGGGGGGGGGCAGAGTGGAAGAGCTACACTGAGCCTTTCTTATAATAGACTAATGTTCAGAAATTAGCGTTTAGAGATGGGCATCATTGGATGTACCATATGCCTCTGGCCGCCCTCCCCAGGCCCTGCCAGCACACTCTGATTCTTACCTCCCTACACCCAGCTGCAATGTTGGGTGGTTTCAAACAGCATCATCCTTACAATTCAAAAGGTCAAAATATTGCTCACCCTCAGCGTGAAGTGTTACCCATCCTCTTTTCTCTGCCTGAAACCAGAAAGGGGAATGGCTTGGTCCTGCCCAGCACAGGCATTTCTAGCACAAGCTCTGTCACCATTTCAACCCTCATCCACTCCGTGTCCAGGACAGGCAGGAACGGAGGCTTCATTCTGGAAGGCAACAGAGGATCATAGATCCCCTCTGTGAACCAGCCACAGCCCCATCTATTGGACTTTAAAGCATAACTTTCTGAGGGCTGAAAATCTATTTACAAGTGACTGCTTATGATCTACTAGCTTACATTTTTCTCTTTCTAAAAGGTTTGCATGACTTGCCAGTTAGAGGAGCACAAAATAGGCCTAATGACTGTATTCCGAGTTTTCTAAGGCATTTCTGAGGTCTGTAATCTATAAAGAAAATGCAATAGCTTAGGTTAATAGCATAGAGTGGCTGCCACTTAGCCTGGCACTAAGTTGTGATAAACACAGACCCAGATCACAGACAAGAAAATAAGTATATGAAGGGTAGAAAAAAGGAAATAATTACAGGTAGATATTTGCTTTTTTTAACCACCTCCCTTATGCCAGAAAAACCATGATAGCTTCCTATACTTCAGAACTGCTATTTTGCTGAATATATATATTTTGCTATAATGGAAAGAGATGTAAAAATACAGGAGTCTTTTGAATTTAACTGTGATTTTGCAAATGTTTCAGAAAGCCCTCCCAGTTACTCCTTACTCACTAGGAACAACATGCCAACTTAAAACTTTGTATATATACCTACAGAGTGTACATGGGAATTTCTCTCCTATGACGTTTGCCTTCCACAAGCCACAGGCTCAGTGTAAGCTGGGCATAGGTACCTATCACCATCACGATGCCTCCTTTTTGGAGGAAGAGAGGCGAGATGAACTTTCTCTGTTAACACAGCACCGACACAACCCCTCACCAGCACGTGCTGTCAGCCCAGGCAAGGTCCCAGGTACCCAGTGCCAGAGCAGAGGCATCTTGATGCTGGGGATGGTCTGGGGCATGCAGCAGATACCCACCAGAAACGCACAGGCAGCAGTGCAGGCTATTTCCCTGATTACTCCATTGATTATAACGATCGTTCAAAGCAGGGATCGAAGTGAGCTGCAGGCATGGCAGTCAATGAGGCAGTGGGACTGCTGGTTACACTCAGCTGCTGCTCCTCTTGCTGCTGGCTGAATGTTTAGAAGTTTATCCTGTTTAGGGAATTACAGAGCAAGAACTTGGCAGAGTAGACAGCATGAAACGAAATTGGTCCATAAGTTTACAGGGCAAGGTTTAATGAACTCTTATAGTCTGCAGAGGGTACCCGTGCCTTAGGTGCTAAACATGTTTGTTTATTGCTCCACCAGTTCTCTGTTAGAGTTTATACATGTTTTGGCCAACCAAAACAGGTTTTTTGAGGATTTTTTTGTTTTTCTTGTAATTCAGGAGAAGGCTTTTATTGGGAGTTTGATTGGGTACCAAAGGCAGTATTGGAAATATTACTGTATCTGTATTAAAGACATCTTCTCATAAAGTCCATGCTGAGTTCCACATACTCATTGCTTTTACAGCACAGTTTGGACTATCCAAATATATCTAAGTGTCAGGTTATTTCCTTTCTGAAGGGAAAAATAACAAATTTTTGGCTGGATTGAAAAAGATGTTTTGGTTCACTTCAAACTCCTCACTTCAGTAGGGGATCTTCTTGCTGCTTAGCTAAAAGAATCAAAGACTGCTTAGTTACTTTGAAAAACCACATGTACTTCAAAGCAATGCAACTTTTCAGGGGTAAGAATTACTTGATGGATTTGCAAACTATGTCAGCCAACTATAACCACAACATGTAGTTTTGAGTGGCAAAGTATTTCTCAGAGAAATATTACCTAAAAAGACAGCAAAGACAAAGACCTCATGCTGTCCTTGAAGTAAACCCTAAACAAGTAACAACAAACACCTTGGAGCTGCTTTCACCCAGGGGCTTGTGCCAGTAATCTGCCACCTGACAATTAAAAAAAACCCTGAAAAAAACTAAAAGTCAGGTACTGCTGTGTACTTTGTATAACCATCATGCCTAAGTAAAGGCTACACGCAGGCTGGTTTACCTGTTTGCATGTTTATAACTGTAATGGTTCCTGCAGTAAAGCGTTTAATTCAAGCCCATGCCAGCCAAAGAGAGTCATCAGAGTTGGAGCCACCACCTCCTGAAGGAGCTTTGGGATTGTCCCAGCTGTCTCCAGCTGACCCCAGGGGTCCATCTGAGCACACAGGCTTTCCTGGTGGAGGGATCTCACCTCACTCCATTATGAACACGTACAGATATTTCTTTGAATGAAGCTCTTCCCACGCAAATGAAAATGTTTTTAGCCAACTGCTTTTTGCCTAGAGCCGGAAAGACGGGTACAAGGTGTGGGGAGAGCCATTATTCATTTCTACACAGCAAGGAGTTCTAACTATGCTGGGAGCTTGTTGAAAACATGTCTCTTGAGGGAATTTGAATTTTTCTACATGACCTGTTCTCCCTGGACAGAGGATTGCCCTTAGGAAAGCCCTGTGCTAAATAGCAGTGCCCTTAGCAAGCCCCGTCCCATCAGGTGGGGGTAACCAGCATGGGGCCAGCGCTGCCCCTGACCATCCCCGGTGGGTTAAGGCTCCCTGCATTTTGGCATCTCTGCATCTCAGCCTACCTGCAGGCACTACCTGTGCTCTCTGGCAGGTATTACAGGCCATTTTGCCAGGCTGGGCTGGCACTGCCGCCGTGACCCACCACCAGTGAGCAGCATCTCAGCAGGGAGCTCCAACTCTGACCCTTCCTTGAGTTTGCAGCATGGCCCTGAGCAATGCAGTGCCTGCTCCTGACTGGTGTTAGCTTGATGCAAGTAAGGACCAAGCCCCCTGTATCCACCCATCAAAATGAAACCGCGCTTTAGTGACTCTGAGGTGAGAGCTGTGTTCCTGATCTATGAGAAACTAAAACGGAGAGTTTGATTAAACACTTTGCCCGAATAGCTAAACACCTTACTATCTATAAATACCTAAAAAATAAGCATAGATTTTTTTTTTTTAAGTGCTAAAGGTTTTCCATTCCCCTCACTGCCCACAGCAAGGGGCAGCTCCCTTGCACCTGGGTTGACCTGAACCATGGAGTCACCTTAGCACGTCATCCCACCAGCCCCTGGTCCCATCATTACCTCATCCCGCCACCACCTTGTCCCACCAGCAGTAGTGGAGGTGCAGCATAAAGCAAGCACCAGCCTAGAGCCCCCAGTCCATGCACACACAGGGCAGGGGACACCCTGGACTTGATGGCTTTCCATG
This sequence comes from Pandion haliaetus, assembly GCA_013401275.1. Lineage (NCBI taxonomy): Eukaryota > Metazoa > Chordata > Aves > Accipitriformes > Pandionidae > Pandion > Pandion haliaetus. The sequence goes on along the minus strand of VYZV01014404.1, from coordinate 11,244 downwards.
GGGTCCCCTGGGCAGAGGCTTCCCTTGCATGGTCTAAAATTACAGCCAATGAATCAATAGATGTCGTTAATATTTCTTTTGGAGGTGGTTGTATATTGGTGCTAGCTAGCTGCTCGCATCTACTGTTGGACAGATGTCTACGGGACGTTCTGTTTTCCAGGAAGATTCACATTTGGGCATTCACATGCACAATCCCACCCAGACTAGCACATTCAGCTGGAAGACATCTCATGCCACAAATCTACATCTAGCCCTGAAGAACAACAGAAGCTAGTCCATATTTAGTTATAATCATATAAAAAAAAAAAAAAAAGAGAGATATACTTATTAAAAACCAAAAACACTCTGTGCCTTTAAAACAGCAAAACTCTGCTTACACTATTACCTTTTTCTAACTGTTGTGGAGGAAAGGTTAATGGAAGAGGACCAGGTGAGCCAGGGGAAGGGAGGCTCTTTCTTTGCATCAACACATCTAAAATCATGTTACATTCATAGATGTTTTAAGGTATTTTGTTGATAGCATTTTTCAAAGCAAAATACCACCACTGCCCTGACAGACCAATTATATTCCCTTACAATGTCCTACAGGCACATGAATTATGAACCAACAGAGTTTTGCCTAACTCCTCAGACAAAGTGAACATACATAATTTTATTTTTTCCCGTCTGCATATCTTGGTGTGCCCTCTGCTGGCATTTATTCTTAACAACACACCACCATGTGCTCAAACCTTCTTCACTGGGAAATACCTGGGGCCAGCAGCTCTGCTCACCCAGGGAGAGTTTTGGGTAAATGCATGTGATACGAAATTTTTGGAAAAAGAAGAAAAATAAGGCAGGTGCTTTAGCAACAGAGCGGAACTTCGGTAGAGGTGTAAGTTGAGGGCACGCTTCATGTGGATGCTAAAATTGCTCTCCCCAGCCCTAAGGTGGAGGCTCCCAGAGGGGTTGATGGGGCTGGATGGAGGTGGTGGTCCCAACCATGCCCACCCAATGACTTGTCACCATGTCTTTGACACGGTAGGAGAAATGGTTTGGTGGCCGCCAGGCACTGACAAACACCATCTTCTGGCACAAATCAGGCACATACCTGCTGTCCTTGCACAGCCAGAATGTTTCTTTCATTCTTGCCCAAAGTTTTTACATAGCTTGGTGCTGATTTACCCTTTTAAAATTAGTTAAATTGAAAAAAATTAAAGATAAATACCAAAAATTAAGAATTCAGCCTTGCATATTATTTATTAAATTATGCTGCTCTAGGGGCAGTGTCAGAGATTTCCTCATTTAACGTCTTTTAAGTGTATGTAGATTCCTGAAGAATTGCTCATTTTTTAAAAAATGAGAACTTTCCATTGAAAGGACCAGGGAGCATATGGGCAGGAAACTGCAAACTTTTCCCTTCAGAGCCATTCCTAATGAAGAAGAAAAGACTTGTTTTGTTCCCAAATAAGAAAAAGGATATGTCTCTGTTCTCAGATACCCAGTGTAAATCTGATGTTGCTAATGGAGCTACATCAGTACAAAATCAGTGTCACAGAGAAGAGATGGGCTCTCTTACGGGGAAAAACAGTGTGGACCTATAGCAGTGCTATTGGCACGCAGTGTATTTTCTGTGTAAAGCCCTTTGACGAGAGTTATTCTCAACACATCTGTGAAGGACCAATCACTCAGCACACACATGACACTGTCCCAGCATCTGCAGCTTTCTGATGTCCAGAGCTCACCTGCAAGTCTGGCAGTTCACTGGTATCTCATGGACCCAAAAAACAAAGGACAAGCCCCATCACTTCAAATACCCCCAGCCCAGGTAGTCAGATCCTCTGGGGCAAGGAGCTTCCTTCCACAGCACTTGGGTGCTGAAAATCCCATTATCTCATTCAGCTTCTAACTGCCCCTCCACAGTTCCTCGGAGGAGGATCCCGACCAGGTCTTCATGCCCCATTGCCACCGGTCCCATGTCCCCAAATAGGGGCTGACACACACTTGTACCAAGTGATGGAAGTCACCCTCAGGAGTGATCCCCCTCTTCAATGCACCATGCCACAGCCTTGTTCCCCTAGAGATAAAGTGCCTGTATTGGAGGCTCCAGATCACTAGCCACCATCCAAACACAAAATAAGGGGGTTGACCCTGTCCAAGAACTTAGGATGTAAAAAAAAGAAGACTAAAGGCATAAGGGAATAGAGGCAGGAGGCAAGCACGGTCAGCAGAAGCACCTTTGCTATCCTTGGGCTGAGCACTAGGCTATGCTGCCTCTAACCCCAGCTGGGGGAACAACCTACCCACTGTACTTGCAGAGACATCATTCCCTGATACTCACCAAATATTTTGTGTAAATTACCCAGCTTATTGGCAATTTCTTCAAGTCAAAAATTGCACATTTGATGGAACTACAGGACTGAAAATCTATGCCTAGATAGAGCTCCACTGAGCTCAGTTGGACTTGCATGATGATTCAACTTGCAGGATCAAGGTCTCCATCTGCATTTTGACATTGTTTATTTCCAGCAAGAGCTCCGTAACTTGTTGGCAAGACTGACGGTGTTTAGAGGTCATTTGTTCTGTTGCATCTGGAGAAGAGAAGATAATTTTAAAGACTTGTAATCAGCTTATTAACAAAGTGGATCAGAAGTTAGATACCATTTCTCCTATGATTTTGTACTTGTAACTTCAGGAAAACAGGTTAGAGGAAAAATCAAAAGGATATTAACTAAAGATCAAGATCAAATTAAGCCGGATTAAAATAGCTCTACATGTTATCAAGTATAACACAAGGCTGTGTTGCAAGGTGGAGAGGACGTCCAGAAAAATTAATCTTTGACCTTCAGTATGGGAAAATAAATATAAAGGCTATTGACAGAGCAGCTTGGTTGCAGCATCACAGAAGCTGCTTAGGAAAAAGCCTGATGTGGATTTGTTCACATGTTTGGCTTTACCTTTGTCTGCCCACTCAAGTCACTTTGAGACAGGAAGACACTGAAGTGGGGGGAAAAAAAAAAAACTTTTTCGGTGAGGGGAACAGGACAGTGGAAGGGGACATCTCAGTGGTTGTGGCTTTCTAGTGGGAGAGCAGAAATATGTTGTATTTCAAAGACAGTTGTAGGTAGTTCAAGGTAAAAACTCAAACAAGCAGTTGAGACTGTCGCAAACACTTGATTGCTGAAGGCTCATTGAGGCCATCAGCACTGCGCGGTGGGATGGGGTTTGGAAAAATCAGAGCATGTTTGGTTACTTAAGAGCCCAACAAATAAGATACTTATAGAACACTAAACATAGCTTAGACAAGTGTACTCTTTGCTGGGTAAAAAACTGGCTGGATGGATGAGCCCAGAGGGTTGTGGTGAATGGAGTTAAATCCAATTGGTGGCAGGTCACAAGTGGTGTTCCCCAGGGCTCAGTACTGGGGCCAGCTCTCTTCAATGTCTTTATCAATGATCTGGACGAGGGGATTGAGTGCTCCCTCAGTAAGTTTGCAGATGACACCAAGTTGGGAGGGAGTGTTGATCTGCTCGAGGGAAGGAAGGCTCTACAGAGGGATCTGGACAGGCTGGGCCAAGGCCAATTGTATGAGGTTGAACAAGGCCAAGTGCCCGGTCCTGCACTTGGGTCACAACAACCCCATGAAACGCTACAGGCTTGGGGAAGAGTAGCTGGAAAGCTGCCCAGCGGAAAAGGACCTGGGGGTGGTGGTTGACAGTGTGCTGGCTCATATTCAGCCGTGTGCCTAGGCGGCCAAGAAGGCCAACGGCATCCTGGCCTGTATCAGAAACAGTGTGGCCAGCAGGAGCAGGGAAGTGATCGTCCCCCTGTACTCAGCACTGGTGAGGCCGCACCTTGAGTACTGTGTTCAGTTTTGGGACCCTCACTACAGGAAAGACATTGAGGCGCTGGAGCGTGTCCAGAGAAGGGCAACGATGCTGGTGAGGGGCCTGGAGCACAAGTCTGATGAGGAGCAGCTGATGGAACTGGGGTTGTTTAGCCTGGAGAAAAGGAGGCTGAGGGGAGACCTTATCGCTCTCTACAACTACCTGAAAGGAGGTTGTAGTGAGGTGGGTGCTGGTCTCTTCTATCAAGTAACTGGTGATAGGACAAGAGAAAATGGCCTCAAGGTGTGGCAGGGGAGGTTTAGATTGGATATTAGGAAAAATTTCTTGACAGAAAGGGTTGTCAGGCATTGGAACAGGCTGCCCAGGGAAGTGGTGGAGTCACCATCCCTGGAGGTATTCAATAAACAAGTACAGGGCACTGCAGGACATGGTTTAGTGGGCATGGTTGACGGTTGGACTTGATCTTAAAGGTGTTTTCTAACCTAAATGATTCTATGATTCTATAGTATTCCTAGAGCACTCAGGTCAATGTGCAGCAGTGCTGCACACACAGTTAATATCTTTCTGTGGATAAAGTCTCCCGCAACAAGATTACTAGAATGGATGCTCACCCTCTTGGCAAAGCCTCTTATAATCAATAATAAAAACCGTGGTGTGTTTGGTAAGGAAAATATTATTCCAATCTTTCTTAAACTTCAGTTATAAGGCACACCTTCTAGGAGTTTGGGGAAGTGGGTGGTTTTTTTAAGACTCAAATTAACCTGATTTCTCAACCTGTGAAAACACCAGTCAGGATCTGCCTGAACTGAAACTCATGCCCACAGCCTCAGCTGAGCCCTCCTCAAATACTCAGGTGCTCCTGCCCTCAGCTATCACTGCACAGAATCACACCAGCTCCTTCAAAAGAAAACTGGAAAAAACACAATGTCACCCTTCCTGTCCCACAGCCCATTCCTCCTCTCGCTCTCATGGATGCTGACTTTATTCAGTTTCTTCATCTTCTAACTCCTTCACTCACCTTAGTGATGCAAGCCCATCACCCTCACACCTTCTCACGCTCTCCTGTGCTTTTCATACCAGAGTTGACGTGCCCTTCTTTGGGGTCCTTGTCCCAGTCCCCTGCACAGACACCCGCTGCCACCAGCCCCAGCCCTACTGCTCCTGCAGAGCTCCTGGGGCATGTCAGACATGGTCCTCCTGCAGCACTGCAGGGCCCTGTCTTCGGTCTCCTTGCAAACACCAGCTGAGCTCATATACTGATGGCTCACAAACCCATCTCCAGACCTTTTACTTCTACCCAAATTCTTGTTGTCCTAATCTCTCCCAATGCTCAGCTGATGCTGAAGTAGAGCAGAGATGCTTCTCTCTAAGTTCTGCCTTGCTCTTAGTCGTTACCTTTAGTTCAGAGTTTCATTCTGGATTTTTTTTTTTTTTATACACCACCAGGGAAGCACAACCGTTCCCTGTTCAGCCAAACTAAAATGATGGTTCTGGTCACACCCCAACCTACTGCAAACTCATTTCCTTTGGTCTCACATGATACAGCTGCAAATGTCATTCTCCTCTGACCATATAAAAAAATCTCTTTAAAAACGCTGCAACATCAAAATTTTGGAGGTTTTTTATTTTTCTTTTTAAGGCAACACAACCTCACAAGGTACTTGTCTTCACTTCAAAGGCCCTTTGCAGCTGCTTCCTCCCACCTCTCTCTTAACCATCTGGATGCCCACCCTGACCAGTCCCTGGCAATTACAGACACTCGTACCTTTCCAAACAACCACTTTTGTCCAGTGCCTTGTGCTGCCACTACTCTTTGCAAATCCCTTGTTATTCTCCTCCACCGTCTTCTGTCCCCACAGCTCCTGCACAGCCTGGTGCAGTGCAAAGAGCTGGTGTGAAGGGAAAAGAGGGAACTTGCTAAGTCCTGAGGAGCTTGAAAAACATGAAGGAGAAGCCTCTGATATCTGCATGTGTCTGTGAGCAGCCGCCTACTGTCTAATGGCTTCAGCAGGAGCAAGCCTTGTCATGTTATGCTTGCAGGATGTTTCACCCAGTACTCCCTTACTGGATTTATACATATTTAAGGCTTCTATATATTACAATAACAATGACGATATTGGGCAAAATAACCCTAATTTTCTGTACATTGTTCTCCAGAAGTACCTCTTCCTACTCATCTCTGTTTCCAGCAGAGAAAAACTTAAGGATTTTGGATGGTCTTGCCTGCTGAAAGTCATATTTTTCTTGTTAATGCTAGCTTTATGTGGACCACTGCTAATCTCTGCAGGGATATGGCTCTAACTAGCTCTTGGTCTTAAACTTTCCTTTAATGCACTGTTCATAGTTGATCTGTTTATAGCTACTTCTTTTAAGACCTCGCCAGTATGTTTTTCAAAAGAAAATACTAGTTTGACAAAATAAATCATTAAAAATACTACTGCAAACTCACACCTGCATGAACATAAGGGAGTCACTGCAGTTGAGCAAGAAAAGGAGAAGAAAAAATTCAGAGTTTAAAAGGTAGATACAGGGGCCCCTTCCAGCCTAGTTAATCTCTGAAGCCCCAAGCACTATGCACACAGCACCAAGGTTTTAATGTGGGCACATAACATCCAAGTATTGAGAGTTTGACTCAATAATCCTCACAGGTGCCTTCCAACTCGAGATATTCTACAATTCTATGACTGAATAGGAAAGAGACTGTGTAAATCCTTGAAGTCATTCTTAAAAATGCCTCTCCCCCAAAAAGAGGGACTCCTGGTCAACAAAAGTCCTGGGAAGGGATGGAGCACCACCAGCTCTGCAAACAGCTTCACAGAGCCCCACTTCTTCCATGAATCTGATGTAGAAACAGGCTCTTTCCTCCCAATTTCTGACACCTGGCTCCTATTTGTCCTGAGTCACTGTCGAAGGCAAAGCCCTTCACTTTGTCTCCGTGTGGCTCCATCTCTCAGTGGCACAAGAAGTTACCACCAAGCTTCATTTTGTGCCATTACAGATACAGTAATTGACATTCAAGGTCAAGACCCTGTGCCTGCACCAAGGTAAATAAATGCTGTCCACTTGCTCACTTCAAGGAAGTTGTATTTTCTGGTCAAAAACCATGTGGAGACAGAAGTCCGTACCTCCTCTCTATCACTGCCTACTTTTACTTGGTTTTAGACATAGAAGATCCCCCTTGATAGCTTATCTGCAGATGGGCATCCAGTAGTGTCCTCAGGTTAAGCACAGGAAACATCTAACTGTAACATCGCAGTTTCACAGAAATACAGCATCAGTTTGAATGGTCAGAGCCATATAAATACATACATTCAGGTTTGATTTCCTCAGTTTTGCTCATAATGGCAGAACTTTATATATATATATATATATGTATGTATGTATGTATGTAAAAATGTACCTTCAGCTAAACCTTCAGTTTCCTTTGCTGTGGAAAACTTATGCTATGACTTCTGCATGGGTAAAAAGATTTTTGCAATAGGAGCAATAAGCATCTGAAATAAAGTGTTTATTCATTGATCAGTAAGTAGTTTTATCTGGAACTGATGCAATGTAGCTTCAGTTTTCCAACAGTAAACTCAAAGTAACCTTATATAATTTGGGAAGAAAAAATAATCTCTCTGGTTTTCTTATATTTCAGTAAACCATGCATCTGTGTCCGAGAACTTTTCAGTACATTAATTCAGCAACAACATAAAATATATACAAAATGAGGGTATAGTTTTCAAAAACAGGCTCTTAAAATGAAGTTTCTAGCTCCGTATTTAGGCCCACAGATCTGATTTTCCGAACTACTAACCACCCGCCAGACTGCACAGAACGCTGATGGGAACTCAGCACTTCTGAAGATTACACCACTCAATGACAGCATCCAACTTTTTGACAGCCTTCTGGCGGAGACAGTTTTCGCAAGCTTCATAAAACATGAAAGGCCAAAACATTTCCTGCAATTATCCACACTGAAAAACAATCTTAATTAATAATATCATCACCACTCCCTCTACACTTAAACTGACACTGAAAAGTTTTGCTTTCCCTTCATTTCTCTCCCTTTTCCCTAATACTTTAATCCTGTATTTCAAGTTTTTATCATACTATCAACCTGATTTCAGTGGTGTTTGTTGTGTACTGTGTCAGATTTTACTCTTTCTTATTGTTAGGATTGCTCACTGTACTACACGCTCAGTAATTACAGCCTCAGAGGACACGCATTTTTCCACTAAAATACTGAGGTTCAGTTTTGCATCTATACAAGGCTGATCTTGGTGACATAGCAAATTTAGATAAGGTTTAAAAAAAAAAAAAAAAGAAAATTGAAATCAGATTTCTGCCTTTATCCAAATTAAGCACTTAAAGTAAAAAATATTAAACTTATTATATGCTAAACCCACATAAGTTTAGAACATTACCTTGATGAAGTTAGCCAGTTATTTGTTCTCCTTTCCATTATGTAATGGTTTGGATGAAGGCACAAAATGCCACCTTGGTGCAAGACCGATACTGTCTGTGCTCTTAGGTATGTATTTTGACCAAAAGTCATTGGGGAGAGCTGGAGTCAGAAGTTTGATCACTGAAGCCAAAAATAATCTTTTTACTTACTTGGATTTGCGAGGGAGGGTGTCAAATTTTGACATTTCAACAAAGTGAAAATTTGAAGGAAAGGCCAGTTTCACCTTTCTCGAAACTAAAGACTACTGAAAATACAGCAGTATCTCCCTGATGTAATCTATACATTCATATGCCTCTATTTTGGCTTAGCTAAAGAGACACCCTAGTCAATTCAGACTACACTGAATTAAACAGAATTAAGGCAAGTGTTGAGAGCATCTTGCTCTGAAGTCATGCTCAAGCTTGAAAAGCTGAATCTTTCTTTCTAGACTGGCCAGATATTCTCAAAGGGATCATGCAAAACAGCATCTCCTTCTTCCAAATCAATTGTTCACTCAAGAGATATCCAGTCCAGGAGTGACTCCTAATAAGCCACATGCCCTGCTGTCATACCTGGAGTTTGTAGAATGGAGCTTGCTTGTATGTAACATTTGTAATCCTCTACTAAGATTACGAATCCTAGGAGTGCAGGCATCAGCTACTTGAGTGATCTCCGCACCATTACAACACTTGAAATAGAGAATTGAATATATACAATTAAAATTGGTTCTATATAAGCAAGCAAGTTTTTTCCCAAACCAAGGACATTGAAACCAACAAGCCTATTCTTTTAAAAAATGCAAATGAGATCTTTAACTTCCAGCTGTTTCCATACCAGGCTTTGGACATAATTACATCCCTCCCAATATCCACATTTCCCAGCAAGCTCAGTCCCTGCTGCTCCTCGCTCTGCAGGCTGTCCCTGCCCTGTTCCCATCTCTCTTTTCCTTTCTCCTCATCAAGTCAGAGGCATCCACTAGACTTCGGCTTCCCAGCACAGTTTATCCCCAACTGACAAATAAATTTCATCTTTTAGACATGCTGCCTACTCTGCTGTCTCATTCTACCTGGGTCTCTCAGCTGTCCCATTTTTATTCCAGTTTTTTATTCCATTTTTTCATTCCCTTTCATTATTCTTCCGTAGTGTTCCTCATCTGAAGTCCAAACACTTTCAGCACAAATTTGCCTCTAAGTTTCTCATATGATCTTACTTCCTTCTCAAATGCTGACTCACCATTCCTGCATACACCACAGACTCCTCATCCTTAGTTTGGACCCTTTCTCTGTAACTCTTCTATAGCATTTGAAATCATTGTCTGTGCCTTCCTGATACCTTAAGTTACCTACAGCATCACTGCAAATCTAGTTTCTCTCATCAGTTAAGGTGCACAGACTTGATTTAGCCTTCAGTAACCACAGACCACTCATAC
>VYZV01014399.1:14730-31646 GCA_013401275.1 Pandion haliaetus | reverse complement strand
CAAGACTTGAAAAGAAAGAAAAAAACCAACTGACTGAGCACCTTTAGAAATTACATCCCAAACACGTTAATGTGCATGCCTATGACAGCTTTCAAGACTGAAGTCTGTCTAACAATTAATGGTGCTCATGGGTCTGAAAGCTACTGAAGGTTTTTTGCAATATTCACTGAAACAATGGCATGCTGTGTCTCATTCCAATGCTGTTCATTATTCAGAAGACGAGTCAACATGTAGTTTTATTGTGCATGTGAATCCTTGTAACAGGTCAGTTTTTAGCCAGACTTTTCTTCATGCTAGCTTTTCCTGAAGGAATTCTTCACAGATAAATTGTTCCCATCTTGCCCCAGAAATTACTATGCCATTATTTTTGCAGTGTTTTTTTCCATATTAAAGACAGGAGTTGGCAAGTATAGAATAATTAATAAAGATAAGATAAGATATAGCATAGAACATTCAACATGGCATCTACCTATCCATTTCCCAAACTTCTAATATAACTCCACATGCACCACATACAGGAAGCGTTAGCATAGCAAATGCTGCTATGAGCAACAGAACCACGACAAGGTCCTTCCTGAGTCTGTTGAATAATGTTTAGCGTGATGAATGAAGGGAAGAAGAACAACTGAAAAAACATGCAGTGTACTACTAGTATCTTGAAAGCTGTTTATCCTGGAATTGCTACCCCTCAACAGCAGTAAGGGGGCTACATTTTGAAGACTGGTATCACTGTATTTTCTCCTCTCCTCCACATACCGTAACTAGACAAAAACTGAATTCAACAGATCAGTTCATGGGCATAGTAACAGAAACATCTGCTGTGCCCAACAGCAGAACAGACCAGTTGGAAGAACTCCCCACATCCAAAATCCCTCTCCATATCTAGTAATCCCTTCTAGGCTCTTAAAAACAATATTGAGTTAGGTAAGATCAGAGTGTACTTCCTACATTGAAATCCCAAACCGCAAGATCACGAAAGCCCTCCTATATCAATCAAACAGAAAAGCCACTACAAAAAGTACTCCGCAGAAAAGTAGCATCAGTAATATCGCTTCTGGAAATGTCCTACTTATTCTCAACTTGTACAATAAGAGCTTAAATAATTAAAAAAATGCTAAAAACAGATTTCCTAAATTGTTGGCTACAATACCATATACAGAATGAGCCTGACAAAGAAGTCAACACTTTGAACATACACAAACTAGAGGGGAGATATCCTGAACATGTTCGTTACAAGGAATGGTATCCATTCTTTGAAACTTGTTGCTATGTAATCCCAAGTGTCCTATCTTCCTGCTTTTTAAAAAACTAGGATTACTCACAATTGTTCCCTAGATTATTCTGAGCTGCCAAGAGTGATCAAAGAGCAGGTTCTGATTTGGCAGAAGGATTTTGGTGGCTTTCAACACCACCACCATCTACCATTTAATAGCAAATTGGCAGAGCTAGAGTGTTTCAAAGAAACAAATAGGTTTGTTAACATAGTCTGCACTGATGATTTTGCACTATTAACAGCTAAAGACAGTGATACTCAAGAGCAGGTTTATTGCCTAGTTGAGTCTCGCTGTCTAAAGTACTGCTCTAAGCATTTAGTCCACTTAGAACAAATGTATAGATACCAAAAACCAAATGCATCTTCAGTAAAACTTTTTTAATAGCAGCATCTGATTTGAACATCTGCTACAGTGACAGAATAAGCAGAGATACAAAGCACTCATTTAAAGTCCTTTTAATAAAGTTTTGGCAGCAATGGGGTAGCCAACTAATACATCCTCCCGATGTTTATTGTTATCTCTGACCACTATAGTCTGTGCCTGCATAAACATGATACTAAGCTCCCTACAGCCTGCTGTCAAGCCTTAAACAATCACATCTAGGTTCCATGCAGTTTTCTCCTGGAAAGGGAAGATTCATTACACAGTTGTAAGGTCAAAAGCAGTAACTTTTCTTTCTTCAGAGTTAAGAACAATGTTCTGGTTAAGGAAAAACTACACTATATGCATTGCTTTATGATTGTATGCTACCAAGTTAGAAGAAAGATTAGAAGAAAATATGATGGCACCCATTTGGGTTGCTTTAGTCTACTCGAGACCCTCAGTCAATCAAAAGTAAAAAAGTCCTTGTTAGTGTCCCATAGGGCAGTATCAGTGTTACTGTATTGCACCATATTACTACTACAATTGATAAACAAATATACAATACACAGATAAGAAGTTTATGCTTACAATCCCCCTATAAGGTAAGAAAAGCCTATTTATATTTTACAGAAAGCACCTAACGTCTTGGCCAAAGTTATGCAAGAGATCTGTGGCAGGAACACTAAAAGACTGTCTTCCTAGGTAGCAAACATATGCCTTGAAAACAACATTACATCAAGAGAGAGAAAAACTAATACAGCCTGGGCTGCACACATGCAGGTGACGTGCTGCCTGCCTATCTCTACCAGCTCCCTTTCCATCTTTATGTAGAGGAACCTGCAGCAATTCAGCTTCATTTGCTGCAAAACCAGATGCTTCCTGTCCCCTTGGGGAAGAGGCAGCGAGCAAGGAGAAGCATACTGCAAGTTCATGTGTCACTTGCTGGTGATGCGACTAACAGGTCACAAGATAACACTAGGTTTATGTTACTCTCAAAAAGTGCATCACACTCTGAGCAAAAGCTCAGTACTTTCCATCCCTCTATCTATTTCTATGCTGAAAAGGACTAAAGCCTGGAGTAGTCCTGAAGAAGAAGTATCTATCTGGAGAAATACAAGAAAGTACAGCAAATTTCATTTGCTGTATTCAGTTATAAGGAAACAAACCAGGAGTTCTAAATGCTTGAGTCCATGAAATGGCTGTCCTGTAAGAATTTAAAATGGCAAAGGCCTTTTACACATTATCAAAAATAAACAGTAGTTTCTGCTATCTAAGGAAGGAGTGAAAAGGAAGTTAAAAGCAGAGGTCATCTACTAAGCAGGAAAAGAGTGAGCAATGCCCCTTCCCACAGGGTTTTTGGTTCTCACCCTCACTCCTCAGAAAAAGTAAACCATGAAGGAACAAATATACATTGTGCACCTTTTCCCCAAATAAATTTGTCTGGAAGTTACCTACAGGGTAGAAAGGCAGACAAAAACCCACAATTCAAAAATTCCAAAAATTCAACTTCATGGAATAAATTTATCTTATTTTTCTGAGTTCTAATATCAGTCATTTGATATTTGAAGGCTGTATTTGTGTCAATAGGACTGTGTTTCAGTTGTTAATTCCCTGAACTTCCTAATCTCCTTACTTCTGTAGCTCCTACCACCATTTCTGCCCTCATGATCTTCAAAATCTCCCCAGCACAGACATCCCACTGACCCTCAAGGCCGAGGCAAGTGCTCTCCTCCCTGGAGCACACAGCATGTAACAAGCTGCCCATCACAGTACGTAACTCTTCACTACCTTGAGAGGTGGGCCTGTGCAAACCTTGTGAAGGTCAAAAGGCCATGTGCAAGGTCCTGCACATGGGTTGGGGCAATCCCAAGCACAAATACAGGCTGGGCAATGAGTGGATTGAGAGCAGCCCCGAGGAGGAGGACTCCTGCGTGTTGGTTGATGAGAAGCTCAACATGACCCACCAATGTGTGCTTGCAGCCCAGAAAGCCACTTGCATCCTGGGCTGCATCACAAAAAACATGAGCAGCAGGTCGAGGGAGGTGATTCCCCCCTCTACTCTGCTCTCGTGAGACCCCACCTGCAGTACTGCGTTCAGCTCTGGGGACCCCAGCATAAGAAGGACATGGACCTGTTGGAGCGAGTCCAGAAGGGGGCCATGAAGATGATCAGAGGGCTGGAACACCTCTCCTATGAAGACAGGCTGAGAGAGTTGGCGTTGGTCAGCCTGGAGAAGACAAGGCTCCAGGCAGACCTTATAGCAGCCTTCCAGTACCTAAAGGGAGCTTGTAAGGAAGCTGGAGAGGGACTTTTTACAAGGGCATGTAGTGATAGGACAAGGGGTAACGGTACACCTCTAAGATTAAACAGCGACAGTAAATTCACCTCTAACTGTAACCACAAGACTCATGAACTATTTTGGCTTTTGAACTACACCATTTTAAGGAAAAAGGTATTAACCTCAAATAACACTGTCAATTTTCTCCTGTCTGGCACACACGGCACAGAAAATACTAGAAATTGAAACAAAAAAATTTACCTTAAGAGATTCAGATTGTAGAATCACAAGCTTTGTGAGAAATCAACACACTATCAGGCAGCTCATGCAACGGGGACCCTGACCCTGTGCTGAGTAGGGCCATGCTACCTGTAAGATGGCTCACTATTTTTCTCTTGTAGGCACCCTGTCTAGAGGCTAGGTGGTGCGCAAAGAATCAGGCAACTAGATACTGTTCCTTAGGGTTTTGTGGGTTTGGGTTTTATTTTGTTGTTTGGCTTTTTTTAATTTACAACTCAACCAGCAGCATCTGAACTGACAAGACAACCCAAGCATCACTGAATAGGGGAAGAAACTCATTTCCTCAAAGTCTTTTCCAGGGAGGAGCCTCTCTGAATATCGCTCTAAACAGATAAATTACACACACACACACACAAGCTGACATATTAATGACTACACCTACATTTTCCTAGGACCTTGCAGCATTGCTCCCATTCTACAGATAGGGAAAAAATGAGACTTCCATGAAATCACACATGAATCAGTGAAAAATCAAGTTTAAGGCTAAGGGGAAAAAATATTTTAAACTTTGTACTCATCCTTCTTACAGCACAGCTACAAAGCCTGTTGATACCAACAATATACATTAAATTCAGTTGCAACTTTGTGTACTGAACATTTTTAAAAATTCAGCACCCACCCAGTTCACACACAAAAAAACGTTCTATGTAATCATCTGTCAAAAATTCAGTTTTAGTGTTGCTCAGCATTATCATTAAAGAAATCTGCATTACAGCCATTTCTCCTATCCAGTGCTCATCACCTAATTTTAAACCAGCTTGCTTTCTGCTATACTATCACTTTCATTCAAGTTTTAGAAGAAAGAAAGAAGGGATTCTCATTCCTGTCAACACAGTCCCTTCCTGAGAACTGCCCATCTTGCAGGCTGTGTAAAGAACCAACTTCATGGAACAAAGTCTGTGATCACGTGAATAAAATTTCATAACATAAATGCAGTTAAAGCCCTGAAGGCAACCAGAAATCAGGAAAGGGCAGAGTTACAAGTCTTTGATATTGCAAATCAGAAAAAAAAAAAAAAACAACAAACAAACTTATATATTCAAAACATATTTCAAGACACCAGTAAAAATACTTACGCGCAATTAACATCGTCCACCATGTAGAAACATCTGAACACTCAGCTGCATAGTACTTGTTGCCTTACAAAACTAACCACATTACTTCTTAGTTGAAGGATAAGGATGCTATGCTGGCTTCTGTGGACCACTGTGGTCATAATTTAAGCTAAAACAAGTGTGATCCAAGTTCTCTTCTTCAACTGACAGGAGATAAAGCAAGACTTCTCCTTAAAATAGCTCATACCAGAGGCAGGAGAGGACAGTGAAATTCCTTGGGTGGCTGAAGTGGGCTTCCCAGAGCCTACTTCCTACAGGTGATTTGACAGTCAGAACAGCCAGTGTTTCCAGGAGGTAGCAGCACACCTTACCAATGGTTGATAAATCAGGATGCATTTCACCTGGCATACATTTAACACGACTGTTTCCGCGCTCCTGACTTTGGGATTAACTAAACACCAAGCTAACCACATGGGAGGTTTTTTAGAACTGAGTAAATCTATCAGCAAACCTATGATGGACTTAGAGAGGATCCAGAACCCAGCCAGGCTAACCTCCATCAGTTAGAAAAGGCAGGCAGTCCAAATGGGACCAGTGCCTGTACAGTCAGACAAGGCTAAAGCCCTGATGAGTCTCCAGATGCACAGGGGTACCTGCCACACATGTCACACTCCTTCCCCCAGCCCCCCGCTTTAGCGGGCTATCTTAGTAATGAAAAGACAATTGAAATTTAAGAACTAGTAAAAGAAATTGCATAAAAACACACCAGGAAGGAGAAAGTTTCACCAACAGCAGTGCCCAGGGAGAAAAAAAAAAATTCAAGTTGGAGGCTGCCCTCCTCGCCCTGCCCAGGGCCAATGCACACTACGCACCCTCAGAAGCAGCAGCCATGGCTGTTGCAGACACCCCATTGCTACGGTTAGTACGCACACATGATAAAGTCTACACACAGGAAAACTTCTAAATATAAGGTGGCAAATGCTAACACAAATAACTGAGTACACCATGCAGGTTTTGGTATAACTGATTAGTCTAATGAAACCCTTTTACATCCCTAACAGCTAGTCACACAACCTGTTTTGGTGGTTACCTGAATCACTAATTTGCTATTTTCATTTACTGCTTTCACACAACAAAATATTGTTCTGCGAGTACTACAGGCTAACATTATTATTTCCCAAATGAGAGAACCCATACTAAAAATTTCTTATTTTTCCAGAAATAAACTCTTCCACTCAGTATCTTCGGATCACTCATACAACAAACCCAATAAATTCAGTGACTGAAGGCATGTAACACAGACCAATTGTAATGACCTGTTTCAACTTAAACCTAAAAACCATGAGGAATTTCCATTAATAAAGACTGAGAAAATACTAAAAGAATATGTTACTTTGCAAAAATCCATCACCTGGACCTTTACCCACCACAATCTTAAAACTGGATTTCACCTTTTCTCAAGTGGCAACTGGTGGCCAAGCAGAATTTTGACACCCCAGATAAACCAACATTCCTCTCCAGTCTTTCTAGACACAGGCACCTTGCAGCTGCGAGCTCCTAACTGCACAAAGAACTCACCATTCCTGCTGGCACTGTGGAGGGAGAGCTCCAGCATGGGACATGGGAGACTCATGGCTACATCCTTGCAAAACCGTGTCACCAAGTGCACCTCCAGCTGAGCGTGGGTGGTCGATGCCTCAATCTCCAGAAGGTTCCTGCTCCAACCTCGCTGACCCACTCTCTTTATCAAAGACTACCCTCCCTCCAGCAAAATCAACAGCATGCACAAATGAAAGCTGAGCAGAGGGACCGTGGTTTGAGGAGGAAAATGACAGTTCAGAGAAGCATAGAGTAAGCAGAGGAGCATGAGGAGACTGGAGGTCACCCTCGTGGTCCAGCACCGGTCAGAAACCGGCAATAGGAGGAGGCATGCCGAGGGACCTGTTCTCGGAGAGAGCACACACCCCACCCGGAGAGCCATGGGGATGGTGGCACGCCGCCAAATTCTGCAACTTCTGACAGTCACTGGTACTGCTGCCTCATTGCTCACTTCCCTTAGAAAGATGGGATTTCAAAGCTGCAAGAACAACAACAAAAAAAGTAAAAATAGCAGGTGCTCTCTCTTTTTTTTTTTGTATGAAAAAACTTGAGGAAAAAGAGAGATTTAAGGAAAACAGCAGGAACGTGGTGTCAGACGCTGGCAGAGACTGGTGCCTGTTGTTTGCACTTCTCTAGAAGAGAAAAACAAGTGAAAGGCTCGGAGAGTACAGCACGTTGCGATTTAGCCAGGAGAACAAATCAGGTCAACTTTCAATCACACGACACGGAGCGGGGCGGGGGAATATCACTATTAAGGTCATTTACTGGAAATTACTTTGTTGTTATAGCTTCAATATTTCATTCCCAAGTTACGATATATGTTGCAAGTATAACAAATAGAGAGAAAATACAAGAAATATAATATTAATATATAATTTCATACACAACCAGACTCTGCTTTTTTGTGAACTCTACATGTTTCTATTCTTCTGTTTAAAAGTGAACAGCAATATAGAAAGCTGAAACTCAAGATATGGCAAAACTAGCACGATTAATCTGGCAGCCAAATTTTGTATCATCTGCAATCAGGTTTAAAAAAATTATGTATTTGCAAAAATGAAACAAGTTTTTAAATAAGTAATAAAAGACAACAGGAATTTAGCACATTTCTGCTAAAAAGCAGTTGAAGTTTTTGTGTAAGCTTAGCTTGTTTATAAGACTGCTATGGGGGATGCAGGGTTGTAACAACATCGGTATTCCTCATGGCTAAACAGACAGCTCATCAAGACTTCACACACACATTTTGTGTGTATATAAAAGTGTGTACATGCATGATATATAAAATTGCCTCTTCCTTAATACTAACCACTTGGATGTTCTGGATGTGACAGCATGTATCAAGCAAGGGACTGAAAAAAAAAAACTATGGATGCAGAATACAAAATACCATCTAACAAGGAAGCAAAGACCATGTTATTTGCCTTTCATAGTTTGAATGCTGGTGTTACCCCTCTTAGATATTATTAGTATCACAATCATTTAATAATACAATTTAATTAGAAAGAGGTAATATGCAATCTGATTATATAAGTAGAGGTAAATTAAATAGGCAATGAACTTCATAAAAAGCAATCACATATTGAAGCAGCAACATGCACAGCAAAAAGTGCTTTTTGTATCTCATTTAAAAATTCTAAACCGGGATCTTCAGGAATTACTTCTACTTGTACCCTATAGTAACTTTAAATTATGAAAATCCCACTCCTCGTAACGGCCTTTCATACTACTAAATAAAAAGGTACTGTAACACGAATTACTCCACTTTATTCAAAGTTAAAGCTAGTAGAAAACTTGCAAGATATCCTTTTACCATAGGTCAGTACTGTGAATAAAACTACTGAAACTAAAATGCAACACTAATAATCAAAAAGTTTCTAAAACGTGTTATCAAAGACACAGCAACCACTCCCAAACAACAGCCAGCTCAAGGAGTAACTGCCTTACAAAAGTAACAAAAACCAAACACACACAGTGACTAATACCGATAAGCCCACTCTTAATAATCTATAATCACCACTACCACAACTAAAACAAACAAACAAACAAACAAAACCTTTATGAAGATAATCACACCACCTAGACCACCACCACTCTTCTCACCACTGTTAAGTTCTCACCTGGCTGGTGAAGGGAACACACCAGGGGGAAAAGAGCTGGCAAAGGGAAATAGGACACTTTCCTGGATATCCCTTAGCAGTAACACAGGACTTTGAAAAGTTTCAAAAGTTGGGATACATCTTTTAATACAACTTTTAACAGAACTCTTAAAAACAGATTATTACCCATCAAGACTAAAAGAATTTGCCAATAAATTAAGACCTCCAGCAAAATACCTGCAAAATTTTTCCTACGTAAACTAACATAATATTTGTAAAAGATAAAAAACCAAAGCTATTTCAAAGTTACTCTTATTTTTCACCATACAAACAACATATTTCTTAAGACAACTGGTTTCATTACTATCTTGTATGTGCAAATACAGTTGGTCTTTACGATGATATAGCTTAGAAAAAAAATAAAGCTTGCTCTAAGTTACCAGTGTCAAGCAAAAAAAACTTGTCCTGTCTAAACAGATCAAATATATTTTATATTATAATGCTGTATATATTAATTTAAAAATACATGTTTCTACTGATGTTAAAGAGAATATTATTAATAATGTGTGGATTTTATTTTCAATTGCTTTATAATGAAAATATCAGCTTACTAAAGCACACTACTTCTCTCATCACTTTTACTAGGAATAAGCTAAGAAATAGCAAAGACCACAACCTCCCTAAGGACCATAATAGCTAGAAAGAGGGTATTAGGGCACAAAAAAAAAAAAAAAGCATTGGCTGAAGTACAGCTGCAAAATTTAGGACAAAACTGTGGAACCTATGGGAATGCAGCATTAACTAGAAGAAACAATACTTAACAAATACAGCTATGCAGTGTACAGGCCCAATTAGCCTAAGCCACAGAAGTGAAAGGAAGAAGTAGTAGAAATCCTGCTTGTAGCATCATCTGGGTTTGTCTCCATACAATCAAGAGGTCCAAGAGTTCAGTGGTGAAAAGAAATGGGAAACACTTCTGCTGTTAAAGCTGCATGATCCCAAGGGCATCAGAAACCCACCAAGTGAAGACCAGGATCTAAATTATATTTTCAGACTTATAGAAGTTATAAAAAGCAACTTAAATATTTATTTGAACAGTCAACATTAATTTCCAATTTGTTGCCCTTATGCATATAGTTCAGAGGTTCTATTACTTACCAAAAAAATAAAAATTTGCAATCCACCAGAAGCTACAGCTGCAGGGCACAGTGCTTGAAGCATCTATACGCTTTAAGCTCAAGGTACAGTCATAAAATTAAATACCTAAAAGGTTGGGTGTATATGACATCATACAATGGATTTTTATAAAAGCATCAAGATTTCCTGTTATTCCTCAAGACAGATATTTTTCTTCCTTTTCTCTTATGGGTATCCAGCACTTGCCAATCTCCAAGTAATTACAGTCGGGCTTCATTTCCTGTAAAAGGCACTCTGGAGTTTCTTACCACCATCCTCATCTCTTAAAATCTGAAGTGCAGACTGCTTTGCTCTTGAGAACGTTATAAAGAAAGCACCACGGCCTTTTAAGTTCCCACCCACTTAAAACTGTGCATATACGATGAGGCAAGATACATTGCTTAATGCTCCTGCTGCCACCTCTCAGCAAGCGGAGGTGGTCCCAGGGAATACCGACCTTCTCCGTGACATTCGGTTTCACGTAAAAGCTCCAGTAGATTAAGTTTCCCATTCCAAAGCGACCAGATCCTTGTCACAGTTGTGTAATCATCCAACAACCCCTAGCTTTCCCTCTAAATCCTTGGAGGATGCTTGTCTGCCTCAGAGCCTCTCCAGCTAAAGCTAAAAAGGCCTTTTGAGCACAGGGTGGATAATTTTTCTTATTTGTGTATTTTATAAATACACTCCAGTGTTAAAACGTTTAAGCTAAACTTGGAGTGATAAGAATCTATGGTGAGCTTTAAACTTTATGATCTATTAAATTCATACAAGAGAAAAATACATTCAAACGATATAAACTTTAATGCTCTGCTGGCAGCCAAACCATCACGTTGCTGGAAGCCGCCAGCGAGCCGCCCAAATAGGAGCTCTGAAGCACTTGACCGGCTTTCTCCATCAACCACTTCTGCCATTTTCGTTTGTTTAGCCACTTCCAACAGTTGGTTCACTCGGAACTGCTAAAGAGCAACTGACAACTCGGAAAGCAGGAAAGCCTGGCTTTCTTTTCCAAATGATGAACAAAAAAGAACTGTGACTGGATTTGATCTATAAACTCCAAATCTTGCAAGGCGCAGGGACCAGAAACAACGGACTCATTTCACAAACTACAGACAATTCTACTTAATCTGGTTTAAATGCAAAACACATTTGGATATATTTGTTTCTTCTTATGTATCTAGCACAATTAGGCTTCATTTTATTTAGCTAATAAAGTTAGCTAAAAGCTGTCTAAAGCATGGGGAATTATGTTTCTTAAACATTAAGAACCTAAGCTGCATAACTACTTAAACTTCTATGCATATAGATGCATACCCTCCCGCCTAGCA
Organism: Pandion haliaetus; assembly: GCA_013401275.1. Classification (NCBI taxonomy): domain Eukaryota; kingdom Metazoa; phylum Chordata; class Aves; order Accipitriformes; family Pandionidae; genus Pandion; species Pandion haliaetus. The sequence goes on along the minus strand of VYZV01014399.1, from coordinate 20,180 downwards.
AGAGGCATGATCAAATTAGGCCAATTAGAATCAACTTTTCTTTAGGAAAAATAATTAAGCACAAATGCAAAATAAAATTAAAAACAATTATTTAATCAGGATTTCCTGCTCACTGATTTAAGTAATGATTAAAATTAGTAATATAATCACTCTGATTTCAGTCAATCCCTCCAGCATGGACCCACCCCTGAAGGCTTGCACAGCCCCAGCCTTCCCCTGTCAATCTTCAGCACGTCCAACCTCACTTAAGCCCTTCTGCTCCCCTCTTCTGGGACTAAATTTGACTGAGGTGAATTAAAACTTATGAGCATTCATGTTCCTACCACCTACTGCATCCTCCCTGGGAAAGGGTGGCGGCCAGGACTTTTCTGCTAGCATATTCCAGTGCTCTGCTCAGGAATGAAAGCAAGCAGTAAGACCCCCAGAGAGAAGGTGCCTGGGAAGGAAGCAGACCCTTAGTTTCTATCCCAAGCAGAGCATCTCAGTAAGGATGGAGTCAAGACGAAGGGAAATGTAGGATCCAAAATACCTTCTGATGCTTACTAACCCTTCTCTACTGCTACCAAACTCAATCCTTAAGTACAAAACATGAAGTGCAGTACTCATCCCTTGTTATCTTCAGCAACCAAGTTTTGCACTTGCAAGCCCAGCTGAGAAACTGGGTAAAATTATGGCGGCCAGCTTCCATTTAACCGCTCTCCAGTGATCACAACTGGAGCACAGGCATTCTCAACAGAAGCCCTGACCACTCTTCTTCTACCCACCTTCACCTCCACTCAGAGCAGTATGACAAACCAAATTTCCTTTTTCCTCCTCTACAGCTGAAACAGAAAGCCAAACAGAAAGAAGTTCATAAAGTTCATAAAGACAAAGTTTTTCTTCCCCCTCCTTGCATGCTTTTATGTTTTAGGGGAACTACAGTTCAGGAAATACTCTACTGCATAAACACAATTTACTAACATCAACATTTTCTTGTGTAAAAAAACTCAGAGTGGGGGCAAGAAATTTACTATCTGGATCCGGAGCAAGTACTACTTCAACACACAACCTTGTATCAAGAACACAGAAAGCATAAAAGATTATTTAAGCCTGTCGTATTTCCATGATATCCATTCTTCAGGTAGCAAAATTCTATAGACCTAACTTTGACCATGATGCACATACATACAGTAGCCTTTCTCAGGAGTCCCAAAAGTATTTTGCAATCATTTAGGATTACCAGACTCTTAAGAAAATCCAAAGAAATGTCAAGAGTAATTGCAGACCAGAGTTATTACTAATAAGCAAGTTTACTTCAGCTTGCTGAAGAAAAGAAATTTACTTGAGGAAAGAAAAAGCAAACAAGGAAAAAAACGTATAGGAAAAAAAAAGAATGAGAGAAATAACAAGCTTTTTATTTGAATGGAGAGAATAATAAATAAATACAGCCTGTCCTTAAAGATATTGATTCTCTCTCCATTTAAAATTGAATAGGTTATTGGGAAATTCCGTTCCAGGCAAGTTAAAACAGAATTAAGACAAAACGATCACCCAAGTTCTAATTTGCTCTATTCTCTGCAGCACTTGCCTTTTAGAAAACCAGATTCAAACAAGGGCCCATGTTAAAAAAAAAAGGTCATCTTTTCCCATTTCTCATTTGGTCACGCTATAAAATCTCGCAAGAATTTGGCATAAGCATCAGCTCACTATGAGAAACACATCTGCAACAAAACCAGCAATAATATCACAAGCTAGAATTGATGCATATCAGTGGAACAACCTAAAGTCTTACACAACACCTGCTCATGCTACAGCCAGCCTAAATAATCTTTTATGATTGCTGTGCTCATCCTAAGTAAAAATATACCATTATCTTTAAATGCTAAGTGTTCCCGTTCTTCTCTGCTCCCACATAAACCGGCCAAATCCGTAAAATTCTCAATCTACAGCTGAATGATAAAAACCAACAAACTTACTGAGAACTTACTGGTTAAGTAAATAAAGCAGCTGAGTTTTTAGACTACAAGCAAACAACAGAAAACAACCACCCTGGAAGTTTTAATAAGATCAGAGAGCTTTATGTTCATGGACTAATATACTGTATGTAGCATATGTGACACAACCTGGCATCTAGAAACATTTTATAGACTGGAAACTTAAGGAGGAAATAAACTGTACCTTTATGCTCAGATGGACAACTACCATCACATTCCAGGTGACAAAAAATACAAATACTATACATTTATCAAATTGGAAAAAAAAGTCACCAACAAAATTTGCTACACCTACATCATCAGTTCTTCAAAGGGTGTCAAATACATGTCATGAGTTTATATACAGTTTTGTCATCATATGTTAATTCGGGCTCAAATTTGAAAACCGAAATTTACGTTCCTGTCGTGGTAACTAGAAGTTGTATTTAGCATTCTGTTTGGCTTTTAGTAAAGTGTTCAAAGCCAACAGCATGCATAAGAAATAACTTGCAAAGCATCATGGTTGACTACCAGACGCTGTGGTACTGCCTCCAACCTCAAAAGAGAAGCTATTCCAAAACACTCACGTGTATCTCCCAAAAAACTCCTCTCTGCCTTGTCAGCAATGGCCTGAACATCCCCCATATATAAAACAGCACTTTTCCAGCTATGCACTTTGCCTTTTTTAGTTACACACATAAAACAGTCGAAAGTCAAGAAACTTTAATCATGAAGTTGCATGATTGCAATTACGTGAGCTGTGGCACAAGATTTAGCCACGCAATCACATACTATATGTAAAATAACACTGCATAACAGTCCTCCTAAATTCCTGATAGTATCTACTGCAGGGCTCTTGACTAAGTGACCACATATCCCATGCCTAAGTTATTGGCATATAAAACAATTGACAGAACTACAGACATTTACGAGCTATACTGAAATGCAAACAAGAGACGGTTCTGGTACAATAAAAGTGTACAGATGCAATGGGATTCAAGGCCGCCCCAGTCCTTTCATTTTAAAACCTTAAAACATAAATTCAAATCCATACAGCTAAGCCATGATGCCCGTGTTAAGTCAAGATACAGAAGATAACATCCAATGAAAAATGTTGCTGCAATGTTGTAGTGCATTTCAAAAAAGATTATTTTCTTTAATCTCACCTGTATTTCCCAAGTAGTCCCTTTTTGATACTGACAAGGCATTGTATTTTTTTAAAAAATAACTTTGTGCCATAGTTGTATATGCCAGAGCTTTTCTTTTTGCTTTCTCCATATGAGAGCTCCAGAGAGTTTTTTTAGGACTTCCTAAATCAGGGTGCTGGGCTTTCTGTTCTTAATAAACCAGAATCTTTAAAAGCCCATACGAGAGATGTGGGCTCATGCCAAACTTTCACAGTGAATCACAGGTAAGGTGAGATAAACCATATCGCATGTGGTGCACATGGCGAAGGCCTGCACATCTCAAGGCAACATGGGCATAACTGTCACAGAAGCCAACCAACCAAAGGGATTTGAATCCACAAACGAGAAGGCCAGGCCAGGCCACAAGCTCAGCCCAAGCACCAAACGCACCATATCCGGAAATATTACCCACTCAAATCAGCACAGGCATTAGCAGCGATGCAGGTCTGATGCAGTATGGGCCAGCAGCCTGGTGCACCGCTCCAAAGCTCATAACCTCTGTTAACATCACAAGGTATCACAAGTTCAGAATCAATGAGAGCACAAATTCCTATAAATACACTGCACTGCAAACATTGTACACTTATTAGTTTGATCTGACATGATTCTTGCACATATATAAGCTAACGTCTATGAAGATACTGACATGTTTATATTTCAGGGCCTATTGCTTTCAGGCAAGATACTTCATTGTAAAATGCACGTACATGAAGTAAGGTGTGCTGATAACATCCCACGAGCATGAACGCAAAATATAAACCCAAGCACGGCTGGCAGCTTATGCTGGTTTTCTAACAGAACTACCCAGTGAGGTCACACAATTATCACGACCTAGGAGCACCATGCAAATACAATACATTAAGGTACCAAGCAAACACCAGGGTTTCGATTACTCTGTAACCCCTGAATCTGTATTAAAGGATGTAAATTACAGTACCCAGAAAAATCCAACAGCATGAGTTGTAAGAAAAAGTAGAAAGCATCATCATCATCACGTTAAAAATTAATTTCACAAAAATGTTTTTCCTTGTCTAAATAGAGGCACTCAAGGAACACCATTTTTCTTTAAAATAAATAGATATACAAGTTGCGCTGCAATAATCATTTCAGGCTTGCATGCCAGGTATCTGAAATACATCTGAAAATACCTCACGTATACACTCTACGTGAATATTACATGCACACATATTCCTAACAAGTGTCGCAACACTGAAGAAACCTACTGTCAATAAACTTAAACTACATATTTGACTGGTGGTGGTTGTTTTTTCTGAGAGCTTCAGTTTCCCAGAGAAGACGAGCACAAAATGCCTGCCACTTTACTCAGCATCTTTAACATATACCATAATTCCTTTCCAGGTATTTTCTAGAGCATTTCATGTCAGTCTACCTGCAGGAGCATGTGCAAAAGTGACACGGAGTGATCCAAGTCTGACAACTACTGGCGTGGAAAATGGAGAAACACGGACTGCGTTATACATTTTCAGGATGTCGAATTCCTGTTACNGCAGTCATAAAAGAAAGAACATTTTGCTCTCTTTTGGGGAAGAAAAGAAAAAAAAAAAAAAAAGGCAAGCAAGCAGCTACAGGAAGACCTGAAAAACAAAGACTCCCCATTTTCACTATTATTTCTATTTTAAGTCAGCAAGTTTCCTGCTTGGGCGATGACGTTTTGCAGGCGCTACAAGAAACGCTACATGGCATTCATTAAACTGGGGCAAATCAAGTAAAATTACACAACTGCTCGGTACGCAAGTATCCGTGTATAAAAGTTCTCCTCCGCCACTAACCGGCGTTCAGCAAGTAGTTATTTTAGCTAAAAGCACCGAGCAATTCACTAGCTGTATAACTGCTACATCTTGTGGCAATACATTTCAACGCAAGGAGAAAAACCAGACAATACCCGAAAGGGAATAGCGAAGGGACTTGTTTGCTCATAACCTTCATACAGATATTCCCTGCAAACACCCACAACACCCTGCTGTCGCTGTCGGTGTAACACAAGAGGGGAGGAGCAGGGGAGGGAGGAGAAAAATATTATCATCTAAGGCGTGATGGAGGACAGGAGAAAGTTGCAGTCATTCCGTGGTGGCCGCAAGGCGCCCTGTCACTTCTGGCCGTAAAACCGGCCGCCCCCGCGGGCGCCCTCCTCACGGGGACGAGCCCTCCGGTGTCGGCCCCTCTCTCCTCCCCACCTCCATGATGCCAAAAGTGCCCGACTCCCTCCATCCAGCAACAACGGCCGCATCCTCCGGCGCAGCACTTTTCCTTTGCCGCTGGCGGAGGGGAAGCGATTTCGGGGAGGACGCGG
>VYZV01014394.1:31255-44636 GCA_013401275.1 Pandion haliaetus | reverse complement strand
CCATTTATAGTATAGTTAGCTCCAAGGTTTTGTTGTAGCATTTCCCCTGTTCAGATGAACCTTTCATAGAGCATTATAGTGCAACGCAGCTAGGCGTTTTATTTTACAGGTCAGTAAACATAGAAGCAGATGTAGTAGCTGAACTTCTTTTCTTTTACTGTTAGAAATTATTACAATTATTTGAAGAGGAAAACTTTTAAAAAAAATCAAACAAACAAAACCAAACACACACCAGAAAAACACCACCAAAAACTTTAAAGTGCCTGTGTTTGCATGTGCACATCCAGCAGAAATTTCTGCATTCCTAAATTCTCATGCCTGTTGGCATTGCCTTGTGTTATACTTGTTTCTTCTGACTTTCTTGGTCAGATTCAGTACTCCAGTGGTGAGCTGTATTTAGGCTCCAACTGGTAAATGAATTTTGTATCCGTTGGGCTATTTCCTTTGCTACACCTTTCCCCTAAATACCTACTTTTAAACTGCGACAAAGTTGCTCTGAAAGAGGTAGTTCTTGGTGTCTGCCAGAACAACAGCATGCAGAGGCCAGCAGTTGCAGAAAGCAACATGAACGTTTCTGTATGTGTGTATACACGTGCAGACATATGCATGTACATGGGTGTATATATATGTATATATGTGTGTGTGTATGTATATTAAAATCGTAGAATAACTTAGGGTGGGAGGGTACTTCTGGAAGGCATCTTGTCTGGCTGGCCAAGAGCCTGCTGAAAGCTGGATGGAAGTTACTCAGGTCACTGTATTTAATGATCTAGTCCCCTTTTGAATGGGGCATTAGTCATTATTTTCAGAATGATGGAAGCAGATTTTAATAGTAGAAGAGAAAGGCAGTCCTCAGAATTTTCCTCAAGAGTTTCTTTTATAAGCAAGCAATTAGAAGCATGTAGAGAGTATGTCTCTTATTACTGAGAATCAGTGGAAGCTCAGCTCTCCAAAAAGGTTGATTCTGCACAATGCTGAACGCTTCTGTTTGCTAGCCCATGCACATCTGATTTTGGCTCCAGCATTGAAATATTCCATTCACTATATTGACAGCATCATTTTCTAGTTTCAGCAGTTTGTGGACTGTATGTTTGTTTAGGTGTTACTTTCATTTATGGGATACCTGCTTTGTAGGTAAAAAGATACAGACTGTAACTATAAATGTGTTTCACTGTTGAGGCTTTTGACGGTGTCAGCTATTGGAATTATGGATTTAGGGTCTGTTGTGAGTGTCTGTGAACGACAGACTTGCTTAGCTGAAGTTAATTTATGTTCAAACAACCTGATAAGTAGGCTATAAGAACAAAGAACGAGGGAGCACCTTTCTTCTAAAAAGATTAGTGAAGTTCTGATCCCACTGAAGTCAATGGAAAAATGTGTATTGATTTCTGCGCATTCAGGATTTTCCTAAATGTATTTAAATTTCTGCTCCCAGAATCAGGAAATCTGATCCTGTTCTCTAAATCCATCTTGGTTGGAAATGGCAAATATATACAGATGGTAAATGAATGAAATGATGTAATTTTTCAAGTAAGACCAAATTGTCCTTTTATTTGAAGTGCATCTGTCACACTTGCATTCGTGAAAGTTACTGAGAAAGATTTCAGAGTTGTGGACAGAAGTGAAACTCGTTAATTCTTTCTAATTATTTTTTTGCTCAGTTTAAATTTTATCAGCACTTGCAAGCTGCTGCTTGATGGTAACTGTTCTATCTAAAGAGAGTCGGTCATAGGTTATGTTTTTAAAATAAAGAAATAAAAATCTGAAATGTTGGAAGGGAATTTTGTCATGGTCTTGAAGTCTAATACAAATTAATTGAATTGTCTTTTTTGTCAAATATGTGGAAGCTCACGTTATTGCTGTGGTAGTGTTAATTTCTCTTTCCTCCTAGCAGCCAGAAAGTATATCAGGCTCTGTTCAGTCTTCAGTATTGGGGAAAGGTGTAAAACACCGACCTCCTCCAATCAAATTACCTTCAAGTTCAGGAAGCAGCTCTTCAGGTAAAAGAAATCAGTGTCTTATATGTGAAGAGTATCTTTTTTTTATTTCTGATCATATTCACAAAATTGTATTCTAACCAATATTTGAGTTACATTATTATTCTGTAAGTACATGTTATTTTAATTATGCTTTTTCAGGTAATATTTTTAGTCCACAACAGTCAAGTGGCCATCTAAAATCCCCGACTCCTCCTCCTCCTTCCTCTAAGCCTCCTGGTCTTTCTCGGAAACAATCTATGGATCTTAATCAAGTTAGCATGCTCTCTCCAGCTGCCATGTCTCCTGCGAGCTCTTCACAAAGTGAGTCACGACCTAAATTCTCCATTAAATCTTAGGCTTTTGCATAAATGCTTCCTGAGATAAACTTCTTAACCTGTGGAATGATGAAACTTAAGTGTATAGTGTACCCTAAATTGTATAAGTTGTGCAGCTTTAGGCAGGTCTCTTGTTCACTGTATGTATTTTATGTTTATTGTAACTGTGTTTGTTTTTTCTGTATATATGTATGCACCCTCTGTGTATACGTTTTAATACATTTTATGCAATTAGTATGATCTCCTCATTTCTGAAAGGCTGGTAGATGATGTGATGAGAAAATTCCAAAGTGCAGATTTTTTTTTTTTCCTCCAGTGTAAAAACAGTATGTTAGATCAGTTTGCCTTTACATAATTTAAGCATCTGGTTTTTTAAATGTTATAGGAGCTGGTGCAGTTGTATCTCTATGTATGTATATAATCTGATCAGTCCCAAGATGGTGATACAATAAAAGATAAGATGATTTTTTTAAAACACTCCTACACTGTTTTACAAATCATTGCTGATTGCAGGTGTGGTGGTGATGCTGGTGATGATAGCACCATATTCTCAGGTGTTAAAATGTAAATTTCAATAAGTGACATCCTAGTTTAAGTATTTTCATTAACACTGACAGGATCATTGTAATCGTAGCTATAGACCATAAACATTTTTAAAAATATGTATGCGTCTTGAGACATTTCATGAACAGATTTGTACAAAGAGAAGTCATAGCTGCAGTTCATTTTTTATTAATAATTGTATACTGCACATTCCAGTATCCTGCACAATATTATAATATGCTTTTTGCATTAAATAATTTAAAATCTCGATAGCTCAAAAGGTGTAACTTTTCTGCCTTCTTGTTTTGCACAAAGAAAAAAAAGAAAAAATTATAAAAGTTTTCTTCTAACATATTTACTGTGTTTTTGTTAGTGCTATGAATTGTGTAAATCTGCTGCACACAGTTGCTACTTTAAGGGTCTGGTCACAACAGCTGGACATTCACATTTATTTCCTTTCTTTCTGCAGGACATGAAAGCTANAAAAAAAAAAAAAAAACAAAAACAAAAAAACACCTCAAGCTTTTGGGGGTTTCTGTTTTGTTTTTCTATTGATAAACTGTGCTTACTGCATCCACAACAAATATAGCTATACATGCTACATTTAAGCAGAAGGAGTTACACAATAACTTTTAAAGATGCAGTATGATCCTCTGGTTCTTAAAAAAAAAAAAAATTTTTTTGATCAAAATTTGGCAAATGGGAGCTTAGCTATCTGATGAAATTTAGATCAACCCATCATTATTGAAATAGTATGTGTTCATTGTTGAATCTGTTGTTTTCCATGCTATGTTTTTAACACGATGCCATTGTGCAGGCAGTGCATAAAGACTATATGTTTAACATTTTAGGACAAAAACATTAATTAGGTTAAACTGGTCACTAAGAAATTGTTTTATTTTGATTTATTTCTGAATGGAGTTAACATACGATAAATTATGGAAGGACTTAATGGAGGATACAATCGGTGTATGGCTGAAGGAATTAACCATGGAGAATGGGTTTTCTGTGTGATTATACTGCATCCTTAACAATAAGTGTGTGCTGCAGCACTCATGTCGTGTAGAAATTAACACTTGCAGTCTAAAAAATGGAACAAATTGTCAGTGCTAGATAAGATTCCATTAACCTTATTATACAAAAAGGACTGGCCTTTTATAACAAACTAGCACTTTTTATTTTTCTCAATGAGCAGGGTCTGGAACTCCTAAACCATCTACTCCTACTCCAACCAACACCCCTTCATCGACCCCACACCCTCCTGATGCTCAGAGCTCAACTCCTATTACCCCTTCTGCCACCCTTACTCCCCAAGATTCAGGCTTCACCCCTCAGCCCACTTTATTAACCCCATTTGCTCAGCAGCAAATGTCTCTGAGCCAGGCACTGCCTGTAATGACCATTCCTCTTTCCACCATGGTAACATCCATTACTACAGGAACAGCCTCCACCCAGGTCATGGCAAACCCTGCAGGACTTAACTTCATCAATGTAGTGGGCTCTGTGTGGTAAGTTGGTTTTGTTGTTGTCTTTTTGGGTTTTTTTTGTTATGATGGTTTTCTTAATTTGCCCTGGGTGGGTTGGTTGTTGGGGCAGTGGGGTGGGGAGGGTGGGAGTGGTACAGGACTGTCCAGCAGGATAGATATTTTTCAGGATTTGCAATACAAAAAGATTATTCACTTTGTAATTATGAAGTGAAGAGCCACTAGAAACTATTTGTATTTCTCAAATATAAGGCACCTACTACAGAATATTGAAAAGGTCTATTAAGACTGACCTTTATTGCTTTCAGCTTTTTGGATGCATGTAGTTAATTTCATAAGGCTTAATGTCAATTTAAGTTGATTTCTGAGGTTTTGCCCTTCGAGTTTGAAAACTTTTTTTGTTAATCAGAGAGGAGGTGGAATATCATATGCAGAACACACTAAATGAAAAATGGAAAGAGATCTGATGTTAAGGTGCCAATGAATGAAAGTTTATATGTAAAATACAAGAAAACAACAAATCTGTTCTCTAACAATTTAATCAAACATTGAGGTTAAACATTCTTTGATCCTTAAAACTCATTCTGTGGTTTAAAAAAATAAATGCTGCTGTCAAGAATAGATTGTGTGGTATAACGTGAACTGCTTTAGACTATATGAAATCCTGTGATCAGTATGAGATGGTCAGTGTGATACACATAGTGTGCTTCAATGCAAGTATCAGACACTTGAGTTACTCATTCAAGGTGTTCAGCAGTTGATCACTGTTAATTAATTTGAGATATTTTTTTTATAGTGCAGAAAGAAAACACAAACCTGTTCCTTAACTGTTATGATAGTACAACTGTTTTGAAGACTATTGATCTTTCAGTATTCCTAGAATAAAAGAACCACTTGTGTTTTATTTTCCATAGATTATACAAAAGAAAAAAACTTGTATATGCCGAGAATATGGATTTACATATGTTATGCCCTAGGCATAACAATTTTTAAAGCTGCCTTGATGCTTTATCCATAATCCCATTTACAGCAAACAATTGATTTACTTGTCATGAGTCAGAGGGCAAAAATTTAGTTACTTACATTTACTTGTATCACTTGGGTTTGATGTGTTGTCTTTCCTCTTCTACAGTGGAGCACAGACACTGATGAGTGGTTCAAACCCTATGTTGGGGTGCAACACTGGTGCCATAGCCCCTGCAGGTATAAATCTGAGTGGCATTTTACCATCAGGAGGTCTGGTACCAAGTGCGCTGCCTGCTGCAATGCAGTCTGCCTCTCAAGCAGGTTAGTGTGAATAAGTTGAAAAGCCACCCTTCAGACAGGGACAGTGTGAAAACATTCTGAGAGCAATGGACAGAAGTAGCCATTGTGTGAATAGATTGTGTATTTGATGGCTGGAGCTCAGGAACAACATATGTATTTTTGCATTCAAAGTGTAGGCTATGTTTGAGATTTGGGGGGGGGTGTTTGTTTTTTTGAGGAGGTAGACTGGGGAAACATACTCTCAACCTAGATTGTTTGGTATGTGCAGTAGGAAGTTTGAGAGAAACTCTAAATTGAAATGCAACTTTGATAATGATCACTGCCAGAAAAAAAGGTGTGACTGAACTTAGAAAGAGGCCTCACTTTTTAAATGTGTGGGGCATTTTATTCTGTCACTGGTACGGCTTTATTCTAGTAGGACAATTAATTAGTTCCTTATTGCCTTCAAATATAACTATATAAATCTGTATGCCTCAATATTCATTAAAGCAGGATTTAAATTCTTAGTTTATTTTTTCTGAACATATAATAATGAAAAAAAAACCCTAATGTATGGTTATGGAATCAGAATGATAGCAGAGACTTCAAGACATCCATCCCCTTATGCTGAGGCAGTCAAATCTGTCTAAACCGTACTGAACTAATGTTTATCGAAACTGTCTTTAAATACCTTCACTAAAGAAGATTCCCATCTTCCTCAATAGCTGTTTGGAGTAGTTCATTATCTGTACAAAATGTTTCCTCCTAATTACAATGCATCTCCTTAATTGCAAATTAATTTTTTTTTTCTCCTATTCCGTGCAGACATGAAAAAGTCATTCACCCTTTCTCTTTACCTTCTAAGTATCAAACATGCTGTCATGTCCCACATTTGTCTTCTCTTTCTGATAGGTCGTATTTTTCAAACCTTTCATAATCCTGTCACTCTCTTCTAGACTGTCCAATTTGCTTACATCCTTCTTAAAATGTGATAACCAAAACTGGACACAAGCCTGAGCTTGGCTGATTTACCACTGTGGAGCACAGCAGAATAAATGCATCTCATCTCTTTCACAACATTCCTGTTAACATTTCCCCAAATGAGGTCTGCCTATTTTTTATCTGTATTTTTTGCAACAGCATTACATTAACATAAGAATGGCTTTACTGGTTTAGGCCAAAATCCATCCAGTTTATATTCTGTCCCTGACAGTCACTGCTAGAGGATACTTAGGAGAGAGTATAAGGTGAGGCAAAAGTGTGAAGTGAAACATCATCCCTTGTATACAACTGTACCTCATCTGGCAATCTGCAGCTTTGAGACTTTCTCAGCTGAAGACTATCCATGTGGATCTTCATACGTAAAGTCCCATGCTAGACTTCTAGTCTGTGGATTTATCTAATTGGGTTTTGAACCTGTTTATATTTTTGGAATCTATGGCATCTTTTGACAGTGAGTTTTATAAATGTAAACTGTGTGAAGAGGTTCTTTTCTTTTGTGTGTTTATAATTTGTGATACAGATGGTTTGGATATGTTTGTGACTTACTGTAACTTCTCATGTCCTTTCTTGCTGTGTAGACACAAAGCTAGTTACTCACAATTTTATACTTGTTCATTTGTCTTTTTTTAGTTTAATGTTGTTGAATTTTGGACCTCTTCTTCAATTCACTAGGATTGCCTTTAATTCTAATTCTGTCCTTTCAAGCACTGTCAACCTTTACCAGTTCAGAGTCACAGATTTTTACGTGCTACGCTGTCGCCTACATAACAGATGGGAGTAGTGAGCTGAGCTAGGTCCGTGGAAGGTCTCTGGGGGTTCTGTCTGACAGCTGCTGTTTTACTGGAGCGTTGGTATTGGTTCTATGCCCACCTCTGAGCTTACTACGTNCGGGGGCAGTTGCTGAGATTTTGTGGTGGGATTGTTTTCTGTTAATAGTTGAGAAACTGAGAGCCTGTTACTTCATTGAGCCCTTGGACATGTCTGGATTTACTGTACAAACAGTAAAACTTTTTAAAGCCAGAAGAATCACTGAAGAATAACTGCTGTGATATTCTCCACATTCGCCTTTCTGTAAATGCATTAACAGGTTATAGGGTACAGTGTTTAGCAGCAGTACGGATATCTTTCTGTGTAGTCAGCTCTCCTTAACTTTGAATCTGGATAATTATGAACTTACCAACATTACGGAAAATGCAGCATTGTATTAAGTATAAAATTTACACTTGCCATTTTTCCAACTTCCAAATGTTTAGAAATAATCCCAGTGGAAAGGTGTATTAATTGCAATACACATATATAATTAAGACTTCCTACTAATAAAAAGATGTTTTCTTTAACAGGCAGCCCCTTTGGTTTGAAAAATGCATCAAATCTTCGGCCCTTAAATCTTCTACAGGTAATTGATACACTTGGACACAATAATAATGATAATTTCTTATATTTCTTTAGAGACGTGTTTAGTGCTGCTTACTGCATTGCCCCCCACAGATCTTTGAAGCCAGTTGATCAGACAAACCCTTTACTGCAGCTTTTAATTGCTTATTTAAAATGCTTGGAATAAGAGAAAAAGCTACTTCCATAAACATACCAGGTGGAAACAATACTCCTAGCTCACAACAAAGCAATAACAATAACTCAGTAACAATCTAAAAATGCTGACATTTGAATTCAAGAGATTAATCCTAAAATGCAAACTTCTATTTTCAGGATTTGCTTAAGCTTTTATTGCAAATCATTCTTTAAACTGAAGTTATGATTATTTAAAAAGTACAGTAGAATCACTCAGGGGTTACACATATAACACCTAAAAGCTGAGCTCAGCGTGCGCAGGTAGGTGCAATAATGGCTTTAAAAGAGCTTCTGGTAATGGAAATAGACATTAATATAAGATAGGGAGTTTAGAAGGTCTGTGTTTTCTTTCCACTAAGTATACATAGAAATACAAACATGAGCAAAAGCTGCTTATTTAAAAGCAGAACAGGGAGTGTTTGCGGAACCAGCTGGAGTTCCTGGATCTTGAAGTCAGCTGCAAGTAACAGGTGTGGAACTGCAGCTTCAGTGTCCTACAGATGTTGCACCATGCTTCAAAAAATTAATACCAGTAAAAGGTCAGCTGTAGCTTTGCTATTTCTTCCTCCCACTCCTGTACACACTCCAGAAACATGGAAAAGGGCAGGCACAGGAGGCAGTTATGCCAGAGTAGAGCTCTTCTATAAAATTAAATCACACAAATAAAACCTTTCAAGCTACCTCTGCCATTCGTATAAACCAAGAATAGTTTAGCTGGAACCAGTGCAATGAAAGCTGGGGTAAGGGAGAGGAATCAAGACTCTTTCACATTTTTGTGCATCAGACCTTGTAGCTTGTTGATGGGAAGCATCTATTAAACTTCAGTGGAATATTTTGAAAGTGAAACTAATGTACAGTGCTTTTGAAGAGTAGCCTTTACATTTCCAGTATCAGTACAATCTACTATTTTAATTAGAATAATAAAAATGTATTTTCCTGTGGAAATACCTTGCTATAATTTAATGCAGGTTTGTTTTCTGAGCATAAGGCATTTTCACAAACAGCAATTTTAAACTGATTTATTTTAAAGGATTTAAAGAAAAGAGAAACAAACCTCCAAGGAGGATGTCATTATCAATGTCACGTTCATCCTCAGACAGTGGGGAAACTCAGCAGTTTGATTGAAGTATGCCTTTTGTTTTTAACCTTCAAGAGCTTCCAGGTGGTTCACTTATTTTAACCCACTCCAGCAGCAGCAGCAGCAGCTGTCACAGTTTTCTCCACAGCAACAATCTCAGCAGCCTACAACCTGTAGCCCTCAGGAACAGGGAGAACAGGTCTGTGCTAACAGCCCTCAGTCTAGGGTGCATGGACGAAACAGTTTCTTCTATTCTCCCCATCTCCACAAGTAAATGAACCTTCACCCAACAGATCTGAAGCAAAAAGGGAGGGAAGTCTTCCTCCAAAACCTTCTCAAACTGCAGAGACTGCAGTGGCTTTGTTGCCATGGCTGAAGCTGGGTTGTACTTCCATATTTACATCCTGTATGTATGAAGAGCTATAACAAAACAACTGGCTAAGCATTGTCTAACTCTAGCACGAAGAGAGCCAGCCCACTGTACGTGTGGTGTAAAATCAGCTTCGTGTTGTTCTGTTTGTCATAACTAGCAGATACATCAGGTGAACAGAGAAAAAACACAATTTGAATTACTGCAGAATAAAACTTCTTACACTGCTGTGATCCTCACTGATCCTCACTGCTGTAGTTCAGCAGAATTGTTCTCTTTGCACCAGAGAAAGTATCAGTTGGCTTTAAAGCTGTAATCTTAAGGCACTTGCTCTACTGCTGTCTGCAATTAGTGTTAAAGGCTTTAATCACTGAAGGAAGTCTGGTCTCTATCAAGACTTAAATCTGTCTGTTCTCAAAATGACAAATTTTGAGTGGTTGGTTCTACCTGCACCTAAAAATCTTTAGCAGCACAAGTGCAGCAATTTGGGAAAACCAGCTGCTCTGCTTTTGTGTTCTTTACCTTTTGTCTTCCCAGACATGCAAGACTTCTGTTTATGAAATAGTCTCTACTGGATACTCAGTTTGTCCTAATAATTTTGCTTGTGCTACTGTAGGCTGTCCATAAATAAGATGCCTCTTTCAAATGTTTTTATAGTGTATAGTCTCCTGTGTCTCGGGCCTTGTTCTGGAATGTGGGACAGTTTAATGGGAAACTTTCAGATTTGTTCTCAGAATCCAACGGTCAGTTACTAGTTGAATTGCTAAAAAAAGTCATGCATACTCGCACTATTGGGTTTTCTTATCTAGACATTGAACCTCAAGGGTGTTTACAAAAAGGCTGATATAAGCCTAGTCCTTCTTGTGGCAGAAAGTTCTTCTGGAGGAAATCAATCTCTGCATTGGCTAACTTGCCCTAAGGAACTTGTCTCTTACCACACTTTATAGACCAAGGTCATTAGCTAAAATGAGCTATTAGCAATACTAGATTCCTTAGCTTTCCTAAGGACAACAACGTATGTGTTCACAGTGCTGTAATCCAAGCACTTAGTGGAAAAAAACTAAGCCCAAAAAGAACAAAAATTTTCTGTGCTGCCAACAGACTATATACATTCTCATCTCATACTTAGGGTTTTCCCGCAAATGTTGGTTCTATGACTTTGTAAGTCTTTCTTGGTCATCCTTAGTCATCTTTATCGAGATGATGACATCTTCTTAATGTGTAATCCTTTGGTCAAGTTTACGTAGATCTTAGTGGCATTATTTCATATGGTTATTCTAAAGAAGCACTGCAACTCCTGGAAACGTACCAGCTCAAAAGCTTTTTTTTTGTTTGCTTGGTTTGGGGTTTTGGGTTTTTTTTTTTCCTGACTGATAAGCTATGCAGTTTGCTTGAATTACATGTATAACACTTTATTTCCCCACCTTACAAATCAATGTATAATTTAAGTTCTAGAAGAGGTCACAATTCAGTAGCCTTTGATGTCAGTGGACACTAATTCCATTTGAGTGACTACTGTGAGAACTACTCTGTTCTGAAAATAAGATTTTAAAAGCAGGGTTTGTATTTTTTATGAAATTAAGGAATGTGTGGCACAATATGAACATGTGAATGTAAGTTGCAGACTTCGCACATTTTGACTGATGAGCACCTTTGCACATGGATGGTTTCAGGTGTCACCTGAATACTTTGGGGTTGGGAGTGGGACAGGAAATTGTCCTGAGATTACAACCATCAACTGTAGTCTCTGCTGACTGCAGGGAAGTTGACAACTACATGGGACTTCTGCTGGGTAATGGGCATAATACCATTTCTGCCAAAACAGAGCCGTTCTGGGGCATTTGACATCTGTTCGTTCCACTTTAATAGTGTCTAGATTATAGCTTGTATCTACACACCCTGGAAGATGTAGAATTAAATGTTTTTTAAATGGCACTTCAAAAGTTTGCCTTCACACTGGCTTTATTTACTTATTCATGGATACCAAAGTTTGGTAATAAGGATCAGGCTTTTCATTTTTGCTAGGGGTCTGACCAAGGTCCATCCAATCAAGATCAGGCATTATCTGCCCAACAAGCTGCTGTAATTAACCTGACTGGAGTAGGGAATTTTATGCAACCTCAAGCCACAGGTACGTGCTTGCTGAGCCTCCTTTTGTAGTTACGCGTGTATGTTGATAAATTCACACTGAAATGAAGTTTGGTCTTAAGTCTTACATTAGATCAGAACAACTTAACTACTTATTATTGGCACATGAATTACACAAGAAATACTGGACTTCAAAGCATGCACTTTTCTGCTTTGTTTAGCAGTTAAGTGTAGTAAATTCATAATATCACATGAAAATAAGTCACAGTTGATACAAAAAGCAAACACGGGGAACTTCCATGCCAGACTTCATTGAGGAATGTTTAACCATGTGCTTAACATCCACTACGAAAAACCTCTTTGTGTCTCCACAAGCACTTCATAATCTAATTATATTCTAAGTAGGAGTATGTATATCTTGTATACTTTATTCTGCACTGTTTCCAACTTGACTCTGAAACTTAATTCTGATCCCCCTTTCCTGTGACACTCTATTCCTATGTTTTCCTTCCCTGACCAACTCGACCTGACCTCTTTGACCTGCCTGCTTTCCCCTTCTCCTTTCTTAGTGTTGTCTCAGCTTGGCTCTGCCGTGAACAGACCCGGGCAAAGCCTTCCTCAGCAGAGACTCCAGCTCTCTTCTACCTTACAACAGCAACAACAACAAGCCTTGCAGCAGCAGCAGCAACAGATACAAGTAATCCAGCAACTTCACTCTGACTGTTTAAAAAAAGAAAAAAAGAATTTAAAAATACAATTCTTGGCTCCAAAACCACAAATCTTGCCTCTTTGACTTTTTTTGTTTTGTTTTGTTGTTTTATTAAAGTAATGTCTTTATCGTCTCACAAATGAAAAAACCCCATGAATTTGGCAAACTCTATCATGAAAGATTTAAAATCTGTGGTTCTCTTGGCTTGGAGCACTGAATTTATTTTTATTCACTTAAGCCATCCACCTTCCTGATTTGCTAACATTCAAGGAGTGTTTGTGGCATGTATCTGAGTAAGCTCTGCCAGGTGCCAATAGATTTCAAAATAGCCTGAATGTAAGCACCTGCAAGTTCAAATGTAGCACTGCTACAGTCAGTACATGGAAGCAACAGCTCTGGCAAAGCATTCCTTTAATAGTCTGTCATTCAGATGCCTTATGAAAATATTTTAATATTTTTTTAGCACACTGTCTCCTCTTTGTGATACATAGAGAAAATACATACAATGCACACATCAAGAAGGTATTACATTAACAATGTACTATGTAACCCAAACATTCACTGAAGTTGCTGAGTTACTGCAAAGGAGAGAAAGGGCAAAGAAACAAAGCTGTCCAAGTACGTGTGTAACATGTTCCATGTGCCCTCAGCAGGCTTCTGTGCCACTGGTGCTGCTTGACTGTACTCACTGCCCCAGTACATGGTGTATTCCTTTTGTCAGCCTGGTGCCTCCTCACTTTTTTTCTTTTTATCCCCCCCCTGCCTCTCATTCTTCCCAACATGAAACACTAACAAGCTTTTTCTCCCCCTTCTTCATGGCAGCAGTTGCGATTCTTGCAGCATCAAATGGCTATGGCAGCAGCAGCAGCACAAGCAGCTCACCTGCGTCATCAACGGCATTCAGGCAGCCACTCAAAAAGTAAAAGAAAGAGAGGCACACCAGCCCCTCCAAACTCCTGAGACTTGCTTCCCTTCCCCC
>VYZV01014394.1:18402-31234 GCA_013401275.1 Pandion haliaetus | reverse complement strand
TTTCATATTACTGGTGGGGAAAATGAACCTTTGCCATTACACTGAAATAAATGAACTGGTTTTGGAAGCCAACCCTACAGAACTTTGAGGTTTCATCTGTAAAGCAGCTAGGGTCTGGTTTCCTTAAGTTACTTAATTTTTTTAACAGAATGTTTTATCTTGTATTTTTTACCACTCAGCAGCATTGTACATAGTATAAGGGTGAAAAACATTTTAGGAAAAATGAACTTTGTAAATGTAGTATTGGTATTTGTTTATTTAGTATAAAAGGTTTGTGAACACTGTAACAAATACAATTTTTACAAATCCATTTTTGAAGAGATCTCTCCTTTTGTTCACTTGGGTTTTATACTTTTTATTACTTTGTCTATCAGCTTCTTTACTTCTTTGTGTCTTGTAATTGCTCTGGTGATACAGTCCTGAAGCTTGGCTCCTGTAAGAGGACTTCCACCTAAAAATTAAAGGGAACAATTTGATTTTCTACTTGGACTTCAGTTATGTATCTCAATGTATTTTCCAAGTGAGAGCATTAAGTAATGCAGTAGTTCTCATGGCCAACAACTTTCACCTGGGGAGCATGCAGCTTCCCCAACTCCACCCTCAGGCAAAGAAAACAACCAAAGAAGTGCTGAAAATCTGTCCTTTGCTGTATGTAGGTGAAGCTGTGACTTTTTGAACTTCAGTCATGACACCTTTTTGAAAACAACTTTCAAGAACAAGTAATTTAATAAGTACTCAAGCAGATGGTCTGTTACCACAAAGCACCCACATTTTACAAAGAAGGTTAAGGAAAGATTATCATCTCCATAGGTTTCTGTGTAATAAACTTGGAAGTACCTGGTTTATGGACAGAACATAGTTTGCCTTCATCATCAGTTACAATAGTTACTGTTCCAGTTGCTAAGTCTTCTTCTTCAGCAGTTGGATCAACAATGAGTAATGTGCTTGTGAAAGAGAGATATACACAAGACATGTTAGTATATATTGCTCCATTAACATTGCTGCAAAACACACATAACTTACTTTTACTGTAGTCTTACAAAATACTTGTAGATGGATTTAGTGCTCAGGCTTATCTGTCTTACCAAAATGCACCAACTTCAAAAAACAAAACAACAAAAAATACAGCTTTATGCCCAAGTTTCATAGATTGTGACACCCATGTATTGCAGGAAAATACCATTCAACTGCCATTTGCAGTATGCAGTCACTTGGGAGTTACGCAAAGACACTGGCATCGTTTTTAGGTGTAGGCTGTGCTAATCTCTTAGCAGACCTCAAGGCAAAACTCATTTCCAGTGGTAAATTAACCAGAGTAGTTCTCAGGTTCTTGTCAGAGAACTCGCTAACACCACTTAGATTGGGAGTCATTCAAAGATGGATTTACAGGGTTCCTTAAGGCAGCCAAGATAAGCCGTTATACATCACATGATGCACATCATTAAAAGATATTAAATAGCATTATTTTTGAACCATTTAGTAAGTTAGAGCAAACCGATGGGGGAAGAAAAGAGGATCTGAACTACAACTTCGCACAAGAAAAACTTGAACTTAAAAAGAGCTGAACAACCACTGTTCAGCCTTAGTGTCTTTAAAAAAATAATTAAAAAAAAAAATCACTACCATTACAAACATTTAGCTGAAGTGCAGGTATCATGACAGGAAAGACTTTAGCTGAAGCTTTCATGAAACCTCACTTTACACTGGTAAACTAAAATCTAGTATTGATGTCATCAAACTCAGTTTAGCACCTGGAGTACACCTACGCTAAGTGATGTTTATGACAAACTGGGGGGGGGAGTCAGTAGCAAGGCTATAGGAGCTGATAGAAAATAGATGGAAAGGTAACAGGATTTTTCAATTTGAACTTGTACAATGCATAATTAAAGGTTTTCCAGGCAATTTAAGACTTCACCAATAGTTTCAGATTGCCATTTAATAGCAATAGCATAATGAAAACATAAGTCCTTAGCTACACTACTCAAAAATACTGCTTTATTAATTCTACCCGCATGCACTGTGCAGCATTAGCCCTTTGCATGACACCACATGGAGCGTTCGATGCATCAGACTTACTATTTATGTACAGGTTGGCTCCACAGGAGCCAGCTGAGGAGCTGCACAGTGCTCTGCACCAGTGTTCCTCACCCACAGCCACACAAACCAGCAACCCAGAAGTTTTATTTATTCAAGGAGGGTTCTTGCACAGAAGAAAAATGTCTCTGGAAGCCATTTAAAGCATATTATTCAGAGGGCTGTGTCAACAGCTGTAGAAAAACTAATAAACCAGAATTAAAAAAAAAAAACAAGAAACCACACAACACAGGCACATACCCCCCCTCAATATTTAGCTTTAGGAGCTAAAGGGAGACTTAAGTAACTTGTTTGATGCAACAGTTGGTTTCAGTGAAGGGAACAAAGCCCAACAGACTGAAAGCTCTCTTCCAAAGGCAATTTTTTTGTCTGCTGCTAAGTATGGGTGATTTGTGTGCAAATAATATCCTACTGACAACTGTCTAACCACCATGCTGGCCAAACTCTCTCACTTTCAGTCTACATCAAACTTCAGACCCACAAGAACTGGTATTAAAGCAATTAACAGAAGCACTCTAAAGTACTAGTAACTTTCTGCTTTGATTCATTTTGGTAATCACTTGGTCAACATTTGAGTTTAATGTTCCCCCACCCCATCTCATATTTGAATGAAGGGGCCTGTTAATCATCTCTGCGAGTACAGATTAATGTGCCATAAACCCCTGATGTCCCTAAATACACCTAAATCTTAAAGCAGATTCATGGCACAGCAAGCAGCATCTTATTTGTCATCTTCTACTTTTCAAATGCATACCACCATAAATAACTTACAAACAGCAGCAGAACACACACTTAATGTGCTTGGACTAATGAAGAGCCAGTAACAACTTCAGGTGAGGTGTCAAGTTATCAGATGTGATTATTCTGAGTTCTCGTAATCAGATTCTTTACCTTCATGGCAATGACTTAAGAGGGCTGGTTATACTTCATCTTGGGTAATTATGTTTTCAGTTATCCAGAGGTTCTGATGTTCTAACTAGACCATTACTTCTTTCTTCCTTTGTTGACTAAATCCTTGGTCTGAGCTATTCAAAAATTACCATCTTTTACACCCGTTATTTACCTAGGCTTCTGAAACACTGATTGCATTGGTAACATTCTTTCGTCTCAAAGACGCTGCAAAAGCATAAAACAATACCTATTCCCATACTTCCAAGGATATTTTTTAGGTTAGGAGCCAGTTCTGCTTTAAGTCACAGGAAGAAGTTGGACAGACTTTTGTTTTGTTCTGCATACTAATTCATACCACAGAACTACAGGTCAGTTCCACGAGAGAGGCCACAGATTTAAGATCAAGTGCTCTTCACTAGCAGCAGTGCACAGGAAGTGCAGAAACACCACCGGTAGCATCCCCTGTCTTCCACTTCTTTCACAGACACAGTTGTTTTCATAAGTGCAAAACAGTTACGAACTTACTCATCAAATATAGCAAATGACGTGGCAACCGGATGCTTTCTGATAATCAAAGGATTCTTCTGTTTTAAATTAACTTCTGATAAACCAGTTTCTTCATTTATAGTAACTGATGGCAATTGTACTGAAGAGATGAAAAAACAACAATGGTATAATATTAAACACTGCAGCTTTTAGGAGGCCTAGAGATGTCCAAGACTACTGAGGTATTTAAGCTGATCTTTTAAGCCACTGAAAAAAAAAAAAAAAATCAATCAGAAGAGTTTTGGCTACATTACTGGTGTTCTATACAAAAAAAATCTTGAATTTGAGGGAAGTATTTTGCTTAGAACTACCCGCCCAAGGAATTATTTTTCTCCTCAAGGTAACATTCTTCCAAAATGCCATACAATTACAATACTTGAGAGTCCTATTTAACAAAAAGTATTTTTTCCACCAAAAGCCTACTGGACATACAAAAAACAGGAATATGGTCTCATCTCATGAATTGTATACATCACAGAAACAGTGCAACCTGATCTTCAGATAACTCTTGCTCTGACAACCCATACAATGTTGGAGACAGGAAAATCAAGAGCAAAGTAGCTACAGGAATTCAAAGGCAAGCAATTCACAGTTAGAAAAGCAGGCCTTGCTGTAAGCTTCCCTTACCGCCTCCTACGTGCATTTATAACCCACATACCTGTGAACAATCAATCTGTGTTGCATGCATGAAAACAGTTTTTTCAAACTATAATGCATTAAGCTAGGAATATTCTCTTGTGACAAATATGCAAAGCCCCCAACAACTTATTCTGCCTACACAAAATACATTAACAAGGTAAGACCCTGATCTAGGCATTGAAGTCATTTACAACCACTGCTGAAAGACGCAGATCTCTGACACAGAAGAACACATGGCAGAAGAGCTGTTCGTCTTGTAAGAAAGCAGTAATACACATACAAAAAGATCCCACTCCCCAGGTGTTACACATCTATGGCATCCCTACTGTCATTGCCATTTTGTATTTGCGTTTTAGTAATTTAGCATTCAAATGAACAGGAAAAAAGCAGTCTTAAGGAATTGTGAACCAGCTACCTATTCATCGTAATTCAAAACTAACGTATTTCTCCAAGCAACGCTAATCAGAGTGTGTCTCTTGCTCTAGAGAAGACTCACCATTTTTTAATGCTGCTAACAAAGCAAAGGCACTGGCATCCAAAATGTTTCCATCGTAGTCCAGACATATGATATCACAGTATAACACCCAAGCAAGCTATCAAAAAAGGTTTGCACACGTGAGATATTACGGCAGGTAAGCAAATGGCGCAATATCTAAGAAAATGCTAGGCACGTGAACAAAGATACTTATTTCTATCATATGATTTTTACACTTCAGATGTAAACTAAGCTATGAAGACTAAAAAGCAAAAACAACAAAACAACCTATAGCCCCAAATACCTTCTTTAACATCTCAACGCTGTGATCTTGTTAGTATGTCCATCTTCATTTTGAGATACAACTTACCTTGCCGTTTGCAATACACAGATCCTCTTTCGCTATTATCTGTGAACTAAAATAAAATGAGAGAGTAAACCAGGAAATAGAAAACTGTCTTGCAGAGCTGTCTGTGGTTTAAATGCATTAAGATGATTCTTACTTTTCAATCACATCTGCAATGAACTGGCTTGCTGCTTGAGCCTCTTCACCAGGTGGTCCAGAACGAAACCTCATTGAACAGAGGGATGGCAGTTCTATGTTTGGAACTAGGTAGCAAGAATCATTAGTCATAAAACTAAAGAAAGCAGGCAATGGCCTATCAAAAATAGAAATAAGACAATACACACTCTTAATACCATTTTATGTACCTCCAATGAGAGGCAAGACAAGAATTTTTCAACCAAGCCTTCCTACTTCTCCCCTCAAATATAAGGTTATGCATGAGTTTGTATTAAAGAACTTGTAGTACTCTGTATACACTCAGAACTATATATTCCATGGAGAAGCACTTACTCCTAACTACCATTTTCTGTTTGTAATCCTGCTATGAATATCATGACCCCCACACACAAACTCTTCTTTAAGTGTTAAGCATTCTTAAGTAGATCAAGAAACAACAGCATTTTCATCCCACTGCCTGACTTTACTGGTATGCTGTCTGCTTTTCACCAACCATTAAAACCTGATGCTTTAGACTTGAAGCAAAAACATGCATAAACATTTGTGAAAAAACCCTAAGCATAATCAAGTTCACTGAAAACAACAGACTTTGGAGATGCCTTATAAAAGGGGGATTTAGTCTAAGCTATCAGTTCCACGGAATTATTTTATTTCAAAAGAAACTCCAAACTGGAGCGAGGACGTACCCCTGCAACTTCTACAGTTCTCCAAGAAATAAACAGGGTTTATTTTACTGGTTTTAAGAGTTAAATTTTTTGCCTACTGGGACTTCAAGACAAAAGTCAATGTGCTTTTGCACAACCTTGCATGCCACAATCTTTTATAGACGAATGACCTTCCCCCTCTTAGCATATGTACTTCCTCCTGCTGCAGACTTGTTTTCAGTCTGGCCTGGAATCAGCAGTAAGAAGGTAGCTTTACATGGAAAACTCACAAGCAGAGCAGGGGGAATTCTGAAATTTCTGAAGCACCACTTCCTATATGTCAATTTAGAAAGCGATTTGAAGGAAAGTAATACAATTTTATCCAAATTCATTATTTTAAGAAGTCTTCACAACAGACTCAATCTGTCCCATCATTACAGCATTTTAGCTGAAGCAATACAAGATCTGAGTAAGATCCATAAGGAAAAGCTTACCAATATATCCCTTATTAGCAGAATCTACTGCGGGTGCAGCAAGTTCCTGGGGAAAAAAGACAAAAATGAAGAGCTGAATTTTGTACCAAAAGACTTCGCAGCTATTCTATCTATGAATGGTCGTTTTCTTCCCAGTTATCATTACAATGAGATGTACAAGAGCCATTTCAAATTGGTCCCTGTCTGTATTTTTCCTATGGGAAAAAACAATACAGGGACGTGAATTGATTTGTCTCATAGTTCATGACAGGCCAGCAGTGAAGCTGAGGCTTCAAGGCACTTAACAGTCCAGCCAACTAATTACCAATGCACTTATTAATCAATATTCAGTAACTCTTCAATTATACAGCTTTTACCTAGAAATAACAAAGACTTTATTTTTGTATGTATCTTTCCCCATACACAATACACACTATAAAAATACATGTTCTCAGACTACACAGGCAGGATTAGAAAAATTGCATATTAACTTTCATGTCTGAAAGCAACTCAGGTGAAAGACTGCAATTGTGTCTAACTGCATATTACTCTAACTCTGCAGGAGATTCATTCTAAACACGAATCCACAAATTCAGCTAACAGCTAAGTTAAAATAAAAACCAACCATACCGCTTTAACTCCACAAATCACTGTAGTATTTCCTAACTTCACCAGGGCAGAGCCATCTGCAGTTGTAATTGAACCTGAAGAGAAAAAGTGCTGTTCAATAAAATCTGTTTTTCCATTCAAAGGGCCTTAATTAACATCCAACTTCAACAGTGTTTACTTTCCACCATTTTATACTAAGCACAAGCTAAGCAAAGTCTGGATGAATCCAGGGTGGGAAAAGAATCTCTTTGTTAAACAGATAATCAGACAGAACCACACAGACGATTCAGGCTGGAAGGGACCGCTGGAGATAGCTTATGTGGTCCAGCCCCCCTGCTCAAGCAGGGCCGCCTACAGCGAGTTGCCCAGGACTGTATCCAAATGGCTTTTGAATATCTCCAAGAATGGAAACTCCACAATGTCTCTGGGAAACCTGTTCCAGCACTTAGTCGCCTTCACAGGGAAAAAGTGTTTCCTGACGTGCAGAGGAAACCTCCTGTGTTTCAGTTGTGCCCGTTGCCTCGTGTCCTGTCACTGGGCACCATCAAATAGAGCCTGGCTCCGCCTTCTTTACACCCTCCCTTGAGGTATTTACATATACATTGATAAGATCCCCCCTCAGCCTTCTCTTCCCCAGGCTGAAGAGTCCCAGCTCTCTCAGCCCTTCCTCACAAGAGAGGCAATCCAGTACCTTCATCATCTTTGTGGCCCTTTGTTGGACTCTCTCCAGTATGTCCATTTCTCTCTTGTACTGGGGAGCCCAGAACTGGACACAGCACTCCAGGTGTGACCTCACCAGTGTTGAATAAAGGAGAAGGATCCCCTCCCTCAACCTGCTGTCAATACTTTGCCTAATATAGCCCAGGATAACATTAACCTTCTTTGCAGCAGGGGCATTTTTCTGGCTCATGTTCAACCTAGTGTCCACCAGGACGCCCAGGTCCCTCTCTAGCATGCTGAATTCCAGCTGGGCAGCCTCCAGCATATGTCATCAGTTCATGGGGTTGCTCCTCCCCAGGTGCAGGACTTCATGCTTCTCCTTGTTCAACTTCATGAGGTTCCTGTCGGCCTGTTTCTCCAGCCTGTTGAGGTCCCTCTGGATTACAGCATGACCCTCTGGCATATCGGCTAGTCCTCCCTTGGTGCCTTCTGTAATCTTCCTGAGGGTGCACCTTGCCCCATCATCCAGATCATTAATGAAGATGTTGAAAAGGACTGGACCCAGTATTGATCGCTGGTGTACTTCTTTAAACCAGAAACCATAGATGGTTACTGTAAGCCCACCTTCTGGCTGACTTACAGATAGACCTAATGGAAGGCAGTGTTGTAAAATGGAAGAGACCTGCAGTGTCAATTTTGAGCAATAATAAGCAACTATTCCATGGTGGTATGCTAACCTGTATTTTACTTTTAGAAATTACAAGGTGTAAGAAAGGCAGGTAAGGTGCTGCTGCTCACTGCATAAGAGGCATCTTGCCTCTGCTTGAGACAGCTGCTCATCAAGCTTAGAATAATGCAGAAGCCAGGAGTCACTGCCTCTTTCTAGGTGCTAAGGCATCAATTTTGCACTGGTCAGCTGTTGTAGTGTAACCCCAGCCAGCAACTAAGCAGCACACAGCTGCTCACTCACTCCCCCCTGCCCAGTGGGATGGGGGAAGACAATCGGAAGGAAAAAGGTAAAATTCCTCAGTTGAGATGAGAACAGTAATAGAACAGAAAGAAATAAACTAATAATAACAACAATAATAAAATTACAATAATAATAAAAGGATTGGAATATACAAAACAAGTGATGCACAGTACAATTGCTCACCACTGGCCGACCGATGCCCAGTTAATTCCCAAGCAGCGATCCACACACCCCCAGCCAGCTCCCCCCAGTTTATATACTGGGCATGATGTCACATGGTATGGAATATCCCTTTGGCTGGTTTGGGCCAGCTGCCCTGGCTGTGTCCCCTCCCAACTTCTTGTGCCACTCCAGCTTTCTTGCTGGCTGGGCATGAGAAGCTGAAAAATCCTTGAGTTTAGACTGAACATGACTTGGCAACAACTGAAAACATCAGTGTGTTATCAACGTTCTTCTCATACCTAACTCAAAACCATAGCACTGTACCAGCTACTAGGAAGACAATTAACTCTATCCCAGCCGAAAGCAGAACATCAGTATATGCCTAGACACTGCCTTCAGCATCTATAACATATGATCTTAGAAAGCGACAAGCTTCCACAACCACCTAAGTTGTGCTGTCCGTATCAGCCCAGGAGCAGGACTGAGTAACAATGCTCAAATATATTACTGTACCATGCATTCTCTTTAATGCTTTTTGAAACCATAAATAAAAATTCTTCCTCTTTCTTGTTTCACAACGCAAGCACCAAGAAAACTGATTAGCAAGTTGTTAGTGTCACTAACTACTATAATCTGAGATTAATAATACCTTCCCCATTATTATTATTCCAAATAAGCACTTGCCTATGTTGACAGTGGTTGCCCGGAATTCACCTAACTCCCTTCCATCGGGTCGACAGTTCTCTTTCTAAAAAAGAAAAAAAACCCAGAATTACAAAGTTCAAATCAGAAAATGTAATTTTATTACACACCAATATTTATGCTATATGAGATGATATAAAATAGTATTCTCTTTTTAGCAGAAATATGCAGTTACAAAAACGCTAGGGAAAACTCAATCACATTCTAGCCAGTTTTTCATCAACTGATACGTAGTTTGTGGTTGTAGGCCCACAAGAAAAAAAAAATTTATTATAATTTACTTAGAAAATAAATGTAATGATTGATTGATTATCTCACGGGTAAGTACTACAAGCTAGATTCAGAATATCATCCAAGAATGAATACTCAATGATACTTCAAAATTAGTTTCTACCTGTCTGTACTGTTTAAATTTTGTAGGCAATTCCCCTCCCGCACCTAGTGGAGCTCTTAAAATTGCTAGGGTGAACTAGAGAATAAAAAACAAATACACCCTCCCACACACACAAAAAAAACCCCCAACATTCAAATACTGTCAGTCAGAAGCTGTACAATACCTGAACCTTAAGTTCGAAATTGCACCAATTCACCATCATGTTAGATCTGAATTATCAGTCACCACAATTTCAAGCTTCTCAAAAGCAAAGACTTTTGGTTCAATTACAAGAACCAAAACTGACTGCAATAATACTGGACCCATTTCTAAGTCAATCCTACTTTAGTAATGGATAGACTAATTTAATATACCAAAAAGTCAGTGGTTTTCCTTCACAGTTACAGTAAGCACGCTTAGCAGCAATATTCTGTTAGTCGTTTTTAGTAGCATCTAAGAGCCTGATCTGACAATTTTGTACTAGACAAACCTGCATCCCCATCTTGGTCAAACTTAACTAGCATTCCTTTCGAGGCCAACAGAAGCATTTATCCATCAAGTTGAGCCCAGCATCAAAGCCACAGACAGATGAAAAAACATGTTCTGAAGAGCATGACCATTCTTCCCCTGCTCAGTGAGTTTTTTCGTTTTCCCTTATAGTTTCAGATTTCCATACAGATAAATTAGAAAAGCAGAAGCAATCAAGAAAAATTTTGATTAAAAGCAATTTATACATGCATATCGTGTTTTACTCACCAAAAATCTTCTGTAATATTCCAATGGTTCCACTGTTCTAAAACAAACAGAAAGAGTTCACATGCAAGCTCCCAAGTAGGGAAGAGAGAGCAAAAAAGGTAAGCAAGCACAAACCTACAACAACAAATAATTTGAGAATCAAGATGATTGGCAAAGCTGCTTAGCAGTATGGTTACAGGAAGATGAGGAAACTCTAAACTCATCTAACAAAAAGATGTTTTCCTATATTTACTTCCAAAATGCTTCTTTCTTACAGGGAACCTGCCTGCACATACACCTAACACAAACTACTAGCTCTCACTTCAATAACCTTGACTATTAGTTTTAATTCAAAAAGAACTTTTATTGAGACAAGGGTGTAGAATCTTTCTGAAGAAATACAGCATGGGTAATTTTATTAGAGCGTCTGAAATATTTGTTAGTTCAAGGACTGTATTCAGATGTACAAAATGGTTTAAAACAATTTTACAGTCTTGAAATGTTAGTTTTTCCTAGAATCTTTAAGAAAATATTAAGAACTATGCTTCACGCAGTGCTTCAGTTGAGAAATAATTAGTGCTTATTATTAATTATATATTACTAACAGCGTTTGTGTACTAGTGTTTTAAGCACAGAACATTAAAGTAAAAAACACTCATAAAAGTGTCGTTCATATTTGAACAAAGCCTTCTCAATTTTGTTACAAGTAAGCACCTCTGAAAAAAAAAGAGAAACTGGAAAAGGCAAGTTTTCCAAATGCAAACTAACATACACAGGTATCACAACTCATGATGGCAAGCATGAATTAAGCCCTGTTGGTCTTGTACTACTGTTTTCAACACCAACACATAGCTTGTTCTCTTCCAATTCCTGTAAGAGCACTTGCTAAACCTTGTTTCACACATTTAAGTCCTAAATCTGGAAGAAGCAAGGAGACTGGAACAGGTTGCCCAGGGAAGTTGTGGGTGTCCCATCCCTGGCAGTGTTCAAGGCCAGGTTGGATGGGGCTTTGAGCAACCTGGTCTAGTGGGAGGTGTCCCTGCCCATGGCTGGGGTTTGGACTAGGTAATCTTTTAATGTCCCTTCCAACCCAAACCATTCTCCGATTCTAAAAGGAGCAGTTATAAATGGGAAGCCACTGAATTCCCCACTGTTTTAAGNAAACCAGGTCCACACGAAGCAAATATATCGCTCAGGGCCTTGTCTACCTGCACCGTCTCCACAGATGGAGATATCCCAGCCTCCCTGGCTGACCACCCTTCACTAAGATGAACCCCCGCCTCCAGTATCTCTCCAGAATCATGTTTCAACCTGTACTCGGAGTCTACCTCTTCTGCCTTCTCCACAGCCCATTAGGTAGCTCAAGGCCTCAGTGATCTCTGTGCTTAGCCATGACTTTTTAAGACTGAACAAACCCAACTCGCTCAGCTCCCCCCCCTCNAGTGTTCAAGGCCAGGTTGGATGGGGCTTTGAGCAACCTGGTCTAGTGGGAGGTGTCCCTGCCCATGGCTGGGGTTTGGACTAGGTAATCTTTTAATGTCCCTTCCAACCCAAACCATTCTACGATTCTAAAAGGAGCAGTTATAAATGGGAAGCCACTGAATTCCCCACTGTTTTAAGCTCCTTGTAATGCTTCACTAAACTCGCTCTGCCTGTACCTCTTTCCTTCACGGGAGAAGGCTGCCCTCCTCCACTTCTAATGCCCCAGGAACCACGTACAGTTCAGGCTGGTGGGGCCTCTGGAGAGCGTTGGGCCCAACCCCCNTCGGAGTCTACCTCTTCTGCCTTCTCCACAGCCCATTAGGTAGCTCAAGGCCTCAGTGATCTCTGTGCTTAGCCATGACTTTTTAAGACTGAACAAACCCAACTCGCTCAGCTCCCCCCCCTCCTCCTCCTCCTCCTCCTCCATCTCGGGGCTCCAGCCCCCCTCAGCACCCCGGCAGCCCGCCGGACGTGCCTTCGCCTGCCCACATCTCTCCCGTACAGGGATGCCCCGAGGCGGAGCCGGCACCCCCGCTGCCCAAGGCCACGGCCCCGAGGCGCCCTGCGCTGGGGTGTCCGCCGGGAAGCTCGGCGGGACGGTCCCCACGCCCGCCCGCGACCCGGCGCCGCCAGGGCTGGCGTTACCTCAGCCGGCGCCGGCGCCAACGCGATCCGGGCGGTTGCCGGCTCTGCCGCGCAGACCCCACGGCAGCGGGAAACAGCGCCATAAAGAAAACGATATCGGCTGAAGGGAACGCACTGAGGCCCTCTCCCCTCCCGGCGCACGCCGCGGCGGTAACGGGGAAAAGGCCCCGGCGGCGGCGCCGCCTCGGCCCTCGGGAGCGGGCGGGGGG
>VYZV01014394.1:0-17783 GCA_013401275.1 Pandion haliaetus | reverse complement strand
GGTGAAGCGGCTTGCCAGCGAGGTGAAAATAGAGCGTCTCGTCCTTACGGCACGTCTTACAATATATCCGGGTAACCGCGTGGGAGCCCTGTGTGTGCCGGAGTGACTGAAGTACACAGCGGGTTTGCGAGGTCAGACGCCTGGAAAGAGGAATTCTGCTGCCTGTCAGCAGTACCGCATGCACGGCGTTCCCAAGTAAAAGTACTCCAAAGAGCACGTTCTGCAGAGTTATTTTAGCCAGCCATAAAAACGACCAGAGCCTCGGTTTTGTAAGCACATGCGGCTGACTGGTCACGAGTCCCGCCATTGACTTCGGTCGCTCCGTGCAGGATCAGGCGCAGCACCGGCTCGGGTGGTCGAGATTACCAGGGCAAGGGGCGGTGGGGCTCGGACCGCAACTTTGGAGGCATCTGCGTGCTTGGCAGCCGAAAACAGCAGCAAGCCAGTGATGCTGACGGTGGTCAGAGTAAGTGAAATGGAGTAAACAAACGGTACGAGAAGGTTTTGGTCCTGTGTGATTTGGTCAGTGGATGAAATACTGTACCATTGACCCACCTCATTACTGAAATACAGTCGGTGGCCCCTTGTAGCACGTTCAACAGCTAGGTAAACCTTTAATAGAATGCTCAACGATTTTTCCCATTACTTTTTCTTCTTCATCACAGATTTGCGTGATTGCTCATGTAACTGCCAGAAAAATGCCAACCCTTCACCGACACGAAGAAGATAAATTCTTCATAAATGCTGAAGGCAGGAAAGAATCTGTACCAAGTATACATGATCCCCCTACAAGGGAACTCTCTGTTGTTGTGCCTTCATACAATGAGGAAGATCGGTGTAAGATTTTTCTTGTTTTGAGAAAAAGAAGAAAATCTATCTGTTATTACTCTTAATAATGCGGAGGTCAGTTTATGTTAGCAGTAGATTCTGGCAGGCCAGATTATGTATCTGATTTTGGACACAGTTTCCAGAAGACAGTCCAAGTACATTGAATTTCAAAATTAAGATACTATGTAACTTGATTTCTGCTGCTAAAAATAGCATGGGGCACTTGTAAGAATCCTCTTTATTTTAATGAAGTCCCACAGAATGGCTGCTCATTGCCCCTGTAAACACTGTAAGGCAAGAAGTAGAAAAAGACTTTCTAATTTTATTTGAGACCTTCCCACTCTGTAAACAACAGCAGCAGCTTCAGGCAAGGAGAAAGAAGGATGGTCTCACGGTTTCTGTTTGACTTGGCCATGTATGTAATATATAGATACGACCTTTAGTACCTGATACTAAAAAGTGAAGGTTTTCAGGTGTGATAGAAATAATCAATCTCTAAAGCTGTACTTGGGGTTGATGTGGTAGCACACATTATCATTCCTTTTCTTGGTGAGTGAAAATACTAAGCTGTTTGGGATTCCACTAAGAGAGATATTGACCAATAAAGTGTATCTGGACACGAGGCAGGCCTGGCTGTTTCTCAAGTCCAGTGCATTCCTCAGTCCTGGTTCTCATACACCTGTTTTCAGTAAGCAAGGTAATAACATGCTTCATGTGATTTTCATTTAGTTGTCTCTCTCTTTGGAGATAGAATAATCACCCGAGAGGTGCTCAGGAATGAACATATATGGCAAAGACAACCATAAGATTGAATGTCTTTCTAACCTGCAGATAAATCAGCTGCAAAAGTAGTGCCTGTTTGTTGGCTGAAACATCATGGCCAGCAGCCTTAGTAAGAGAAGGCATGTTACTGACTAGTGTTAGGAATTTCTTTTGTTGCCTTCTCTGTCAGCTTGCTTAAATAGATAAAGTCAGTACTGGTTTGCAGTGTTAGTCAGGGAGAATGATTATTTTTTTCCTTTAATATTGTGTAGAGTATTCCATATTTCAAAATGGAAAGTTGGTTCTTATCTTCAGGAGAAATGGTTTTATCCTGTCTTACATGTGTGATTTTCTTCAGTGTTCTTTTTTGCATTCAGAAAGGACAGGACTTAGAGTTGCAGGTGCTAAGTTTGTTTACTGAAGGTAGTGTTGTATGAAAGAGACAATTGCTCAACTTTGCTTTGTGGTTGTTTTCAGCTTGCTTGTGCAGGTGCTTTGCCTTTTATAATCTACTAACCTGACCTCCACCTTTTCTCTAGTGCCCCTTATGATGGATGAAGCTTTGAATTATCTAGAAAAAAGACAGGTATTTTCATTTTGCATTCAAAATTTTATTTTTCTATGTACTATGTATAATAAGTCAGTGATCTATTCACTTTGTATTTTGGTGTACGCTAAAACAGTATTACTTAGCCACTTAGAAGTAATGCTTCTGTCTCTTATCAGTTATTTTTTGATTGAATGCTGGAAGGTATTTTTAAATTAAAGAAAATTTTTATATACTACTATATGATGAAAAAATCATTGTATGCATAATATCTCTCCAAGACAAAGATTAAGGATTCACCATGTATTTAGCTTTCTAAACTAAATCCTGGTTTGTTCCAACAAGTTTCATAAGCATCTGATGCTCAGAGAGCTGGAGCACCTCTCCCATGAAGACATGCTGAGAGAGCTGGGGTTGTTCAGCCTGGAGAAGAGAAGGCTCCGGGGAGACCTTACAGCAGCCTTCCAGTACCTAAAGGGGGCCTACAAGAAAGCCAGAGAGGGACTTTTTACAAGGGCATGTAGTGATAGGACAAGGGGTAATGGCTTTAAACTGAAAGAGGGTAGATTTAGATTAGATATTAGGAAGAAGTTCTTCACTGTGAGGGCGGTGAAGCACTGGAACAGATTGCCCAGAGAGGTTGTTGATGTCCCATGCCTGGAAGTGTTCAAGGCCAGGTTAAATGGGGCTTTGAGCAACCTAGTCTAGTGGAAGGTGTCCCTGGTCATGGCAGGGGGGTTGGAACGAGGTGATCTTTAAGGTCCTTTCCAACCCCAACCCCATTCTATGATTTATTTTATGATTCTGTGGTCTGTTCTTCATTAGGATTTGTTCTCTGGGTAAGAAGACCATTGTGAAGGTTTGTGGGGTTTGTTTTGTTTGGGTTTTCTTAACAGTGATGTTTTGAGCTTTCATCTTCTACAACTAAATTGATTTTTCAGCTCTAGATGGTAGCTGAGGAAAACTATGACAAGCTGATGTAACAGAACACATATCAAATATGGCAAAATTCTGTAATTATGCTATCTTAAATTTACTACATCATACTGGTGTCTGATGGCAATCGTGAATGAGTTAAAAACTGCTAGGGAGAAAAGAATGCTGATGTTTGAAAGACCTACTACTACTTAAGAAATAGAATGAAATGCATTATTTCCATTTTTATTTTCAAGAAACAAGATCCTTTGTTCACTTACGAAGTAATAGTGGTTGATGATGGTAGTAAAGACCAAACTACAAAGGTAAGGAAAAAAAAAGTGTCTTGCCAAGTAATCAGAGGTGTGGATTTTTGTACTGCATTTGTGGTATATAACAATGTTTTGCATTTATATTTTGGTACTTAAAGGTGCTGACAATTACAATTAATGTTTCTGAATACTTTCTGTCATTGTCCTGTATGCGTTGCAGATGTCACATACACACATGCATACACATATAATTCTTTTGCAAATACTGGTGTTCTCGACTGGCAGCTGTGACAGCCATTTTCCTGCAGCTGGGATTCTAAAACTTCTAATCTTAACTTCAAGAAATTTCTTAGGAAATATTCTACATGTGCATAGTGATGTGAATATGAACTTGAGGAAGCTAAAAAGCCTTTTAAAACAGCTGATCTATACTGCGATTGACAGAACAGCCAATATGTTGTATAGCTCTTTCCCATACCGTTCATGGCATTGTTCATTTAAAAATCTCCATGCCAGTAGTAGTATTTTCAAAATAGTTCTGCATTCTCCTGCTTCGACTTTGATGTATGTCTCTGGAAGGGAAGGCTGGCCAGCTTGAGGGTTTTTTTACTACTGTTTGGAAGATGTTTGAGTTGGCTACTAAAATGAATGCTGCTTTTTCATTTTCTTCCCTTAAGCTTGTCCATTAAAGATTGCTCATATATATTTTTTGAATGCTTTGCGTTTCTTCTAGTATCATTTCTAATTGAGCACCCTATGGCCATGGGCCTCTGGACTTACGAAGACTTGAGGCACCCTTAACTAAAAATTAGAGGAAAAAACACATGCTTTTTCTTCCCCATAACATAGAACAAAACGTGCACATCCCTGCAGTGTGAATGGGATTTTAGATCCCTGTGAATTTTTGTTTAAAACCACAGATAGCAGCTAGACAAGTGAGAAATAGGTAGCAGTAGTAGAAAATTATTTTTCTTTGATTAACTATTGGTGTTGGTATAAAAGATCTGTAGTAATATGACATACATTACATTACATTAGTATTGAGTTTTTTGGACTTGGGTGAATGGGGTTTAGAATTGCTGGGGGGAATATCCTGTTCTTAGTGAACATGACTAGCTGCTTCAGCTTTCTTGTGTTGACTGTGAACTGGTTTTTATTTTCCCAAACAGACTCCAGCAAACACTGGCAATGTATTTGTGCCGACTGAAGTGGTTATAGCTCTGTGCTATTACATTTTTTTTAAAAAAGGGTGAGCAAATGTAAACTTCTACCTTGATTCCTGTTTTTGTTTTATGCTGGTTTTTTGTGTGTCTATCAGGTTGCAATGAAGTACTGCAAGAAATATGGAAGCGACAAAGTGCGAGTGCTTTCTTTGGTAAAAAATCGAGGGAAAGGAGGAGCAGTCAGGATGGTAATTGACACTTTCATCTCCTCTGTCTGAACTACCTGTGCCCAAATATGCAGAAGATAGAGCTGTGCTGGTGGACATTTTGAATTCAGTACAGTAACAAAATGATTATCAGAAAACCGAGTACAGGTTCTATAGATTAAGGCAAAAACTCTTTTCAAAATAAGCTTATTTTAGATATTGGAAACAGTATTTTCTTGTGAGGAAGATCAATAACAAAGAATTTTTTTATATGAGAATTCAAAAGAAAAAAAAAGTTAGACTTGAATTTCATGTTCCTGTTAGTTCCACTTGGAAATAGGCTTGCATTTAAAAAAAACAATCAACCAACAAAAAAACCTTTATGGATTAAAGTGAAGCTTTTGTAGAGAAAATACAGCTAAATTTGCAAACATTGCTTTCCAGGTCATAGTCATGGTTTGAAAATGGCTAACGAACACACACTCTCATCCAGCAAAATTTGTGTTAACTGAAGCCCACTGCTATCACCTGCACTTGATAGTAGAACCAGCACAATTTATGCTTTCGCATATTAATTTTCACTTAGATATTATCATAAAATCATTATGTTCTAAAAATATAATAGGTGTTACACGTTTAGAAGGAACATTTTTTCCTAAGATGAATGACACCTTTTATGAAAAAGGATGGTATCACTTCTGGGTTATCAGTGACTGTCTTTATCTGCATTATAAGCTCTATCTTTAATATGTCAATTTAATTTTTCTTATGAAACATGAGTAACCATAGCAATTGGAGAGAACATTAAATTAAAACATATGGAGCTTTTGTAAGGGATATGATTTTAAAGTTATTCAAAGAGAAGGAGGGTGATTCTCTGTGTGATAAATTTTTGCACTGCAGAGTGTAGATTGGATGTATATACTACTACTTCTTGACAGGTTTTTCCGAAGTCACACATGCTTGGGTACAACAGTACTTTTGGCAAACCCACTGCTAATTGTTCTCCTGTCTGGACCCCTTCAAAAATTGTCAAAGGTGTCTGACCAAGAATATGGCAAAACAAGCTGTGAGACCTGTGCATCACAAATGTTTTGCAGTGATACTGTGACTTGAGAGTTATTTCTCAAAACTAATTTATCTCTTGAATTCACTTGAAACAGTGTTAGGAAAAAATAGCACTGCATCCTCCTTTCCATAGCTCAGATGACAGAGAGAAGCTACCCAGTGCAGTGGCAGCTGCTAATCACTGCTTCTTTGTGCTCCCCTGTATAGCTGACTGTAGCAACTTGTCTCTCTGGATTTTGGGTTGTAAAGCTTTTCATTTGCAAGCTTCTCTGGGGAGGGAATGTTAACCTTTTGTGTTCATGCATTGTCTGTCACTGTGGGACACTACTCAGTGTGTGAATTCTCTAGCTATTATTACAATATAAATTGACAAATTGTTGTTAGCAGCAGAATATTGACTCACCTATTGTGTTGAATCTTTGAGATACCACTGTTCTAGTTACTGCATCAGGTTTTTGGGGTATCTTGCAGCTAGCTTAAGACAAATACTGATTTCAAAGATGTTGGTTTTTAATGACTTTTTGTTTGCAGGGTGTCTTTAGTTCTCGGGGGAAAAAAATTCTTATGGCTGATGCAGATGGAGCTACAAAATTTGAAGATATTGAAAAAGTCGAAGGTGGTCTAAAACGTCTTCAGCCATGGCCTGTGAGTATGAATTCTCATGGTTTTAGTTTAATACACATGCACACAGATTGATTTTTTTATAATTCTTTTCAACTCGAGGTTTTTGAGATCTGGTTGAAGATCTAGGTGTAAGTCTGAAGACCTAGGTATAAGCTTAGAAGCTGTAAGAATGAGCTGTCAGAAGGTAGCTTCCACAGAGTTCTTACCTCCTTTGCATTCACTGTGCCTATTTCAGTGCAGTATATAGTGTTCTATTTACTGTTCTTCCTTTGAAGTTGTTCTACTCTGTATAAATACCATGTGTTGCCTACTCAGTTAAAAAACAATTTTTTCTGTGTTAACTGTTTTGTATTTTCTTTTTATCTGATGTCATCCTGTATACCTTTAAGGATGCATCTGAATTTCACCCTATTTTACAGAGGTTCTCTTTTCTTAGAGTTGTTAGTTTAATGGCAGTATTTGGAAGAACTTTTATTGTAAATAAAAATTCAAAAACCTGTGGGACAAGAGCTCCTCCCTGCATAGTCATTCTCTTTTGGGTGCTTGACTTG
The DNA here is from genome assembly GCA_013401275.1 of Pandion haliaetus. Taxonomy (NCBI): domain Eukaryota; kingdom Metazoa; phylum Chordata; class Aves; order Accipitriformes; family Pandionidae; genus Pandion; species Pandion haliaetus. The sequence goes on along the minus strand of VYZV01014394.1, from coordinate 10,847 downwards.
AAAGAACTGAGGTTTGTTTTCTGCTTGTATGCAGATGAGTGAGGTACTTGTAGCTAGGTTTCCCAAAGTGCCAGGAGCGATGTGCAGGCTTCCAGCGGGAGCTGCAAGGGATGCGCCTCTGTGAAGGGTCGCGGTCTACAAGTGCAGGACCGCAGGTGCAGGAGCTGCCAGGCAGCAGTGTTTCCCTGATGCTCTCTGCTAGCAGCGTGGCAGCAGCTGCTGGTTCTCCAGCATCAGTCTGCACTCTTAAATATAGTAGATTTGAGAGATTTCGTGTGAGTAGTAGTAGCATGAGAATAATTTTAAACCTTTTGTTTTGATCACGTCTTTTGATTTAATTTGAGATTTTATTTTTGGCCAATACCATGGCATTTTATTTGTTTGAAGGTACCTCAGTGCAACAAGTACTCTACTCTGTTTTCCCTTCCACAGTGCAATATTTAGAGAAAACACACATTATAACATTAAGTGCCTAGGAATGCTGAATGCTTATCTGTGCTGTTTAACATGTTTTTCTGTATGCATATCTCAGAGGAACAATGTAAGCTAAACCAGACCTGAATAAATTGCAGCAATTTGTATGCACCATATGCAAGAGTAAGACACTTTAGATGATCTGTTAATTGTAGAAAAGACTGGGTTTAGCCTTAGAATCTAGCAGTAGAAAAAGTGAAGCTACAGGAAGCAGAAAAGTACACTGCTTTGAAGTTACACAATTCTCAGCACAAGATTCCACTGATTCAGAAAAGGTTAGCTTAAATAATATCTCTTTCATTTGTATTCCTGTGCAGAACCAGATGGCTATTTCCTGTGGTTCTAGAGCTCATCTGGAGAAGGACTCAATAGCAAAGGTTTGTTTCCATTTCCTGCTGTGTACTAATACTCAAACACTTCCGTTATTTTATTCTTCTCTACAGATTTTACAATTAAATAATCAATATCTGTGAAAGAATGGAAGCTAAAAAATAAGAAAAGCTTGTCATAAGTGTATTGTGTGCTCCATCATATGTAAAGGACGTGTTCTAGATTTCAGGCACTTTTAACTCGTGTCAGTGTTCCAATTTACGGATTTGATTTTCCTAGTTGAGAACGTCTTACAAGCAGGGCTTCTAATCCCTGACAGAATTGGTAGCTAGTAACCAGTACTGGGGCTGAAGTGGAAGGCAGCTGCTGAGTTCATTTTTATTGATTCCCTTCCAGTGCAAGAGCTTGATCTGCAGATCTTGAAATGTTTAAAATAAGTTAGGGATAATTAGCAGCAAACTGTTTGAATAGTATCTGAATTCGTGGGAAAGTGTAATTTTTCCGTATTACTCATAATAAAATTTTTGAGTTTTGAACACAGACAGTACTGTTCTGTGTGTGGCTCTTGTGGAATAAACAGTGATGCATAGGCGCACACTCTTATCTTGCATCTGGTTTTCTGATGTCTTGGCAGGCAGTAGTTGACAAAGCACAGGCATGGAATTTGTATTGCAACAGACGCATTGCTGGACTAATTTTTTCAGCACCATTGAATGTGCTCATCATGTTGAATGTTCTCAAGAGTAAGCTTTGTTTATACTGATGTTTAATGCTTGAAATGATTCTAAAATATATATACAACTACTAAAATACTTACAAAAGTTCAAAAGAAGTTACACTGGAAATGTTCAGCCCCTGGTAGATCTTTAATTTTTTCTTCTGGTTTATCAGGTAGTGTTGGAGTGGTTCACTGGAAGGACTTCTTGTAAACACTGCTGCATGTATGTTGGCATCCTCACCAAAAAGATCCAAAACCTCCATCATTATCAGAAATTAGGATAAATCTTTGGCATGGTACTTGCATGCCTGTAGTACAGAATATACCATATGCAGTTAGTTGTTAGCTGTGCAGCCAGTGTATCCTGGAAGTGTTACTACTACACAGAGACCACGTAGCTGATAAACTTGAGCCCAGAAAAATTGCTTCATTGTGTGGTCAGGTACTGAATATAGATATACTATCTTCAGTGCATTCACATTTCATTTCATCTTTGAAGGTCTTGCTACATGAAGGGGAGGAATTGGAATCGGACTTTATCTTTTAATGCAAAAGTACAATTTTTAGGGTGTGTCCATCCTTGGCTTCCTATTTCTCCCCATATTTCTGACTTTTTGATAAAGGAATCACCAACTGCTTAGGTAGTACTGCTCTGTTTGAAACATGTAGACCATTTCATCACACAGCTGTCCTTAGACTGGAAAGGAAAGACTGCCTTTACCACACTGGGAAGAGACTTGTGTAGTGCAATAGGTATAAAAAAAAAAATTGCAGAACAATCTTTGAGAAGTTGGGATTTCTCTCTGGGCTTAGTGGCATCTAAAACAGTAGAATGAAGCTGTAGAAGGCAGACATATGAGATTTATTATTACAACCAGAATTTCACCCTTAAATTCAGTCTCAAGACATCAAGAATTCTGTTCTGCCTCCAGAATTGTTAATGTACTTTAATGAATCCCTAGTATGATATGAATGAGTAGTCCTGGGAGTGATGAACATAACCCAGGAAATCCTTTCTGTGAAGTAAGTGAACAGTTTCACTGGCTGACAGTCATGCAGCCTCTTAGAGCTTCCTTTTTGGGACTAGTAGACTTGTGTTCTTGGTCACACAGTGGTTCATCTTCACCAAAAGAACCAAAGAATCCACACCAGATCCACCGTTAACCTAGGGCTAGAGCACTTTTCAGAGAGGCACAAGCTATGAATTTGAATTTCCTTATTAAGCCAAAGGCTATATTACGTAATAAGCTGAGCATGTTCTCATTTTTCAAGTGAGGTTTGAAATTATTAGCTTTAAAGGCATGTCTTATCACCCAGAGATGCTTACCAGTTAAATTGTTGGCTCCTAACGATTTTGTATGGTATTTGGTTTGCAGTCTTCGTTTGCACCTGAGCTTAAGACCAGCAGTGAGTTCAGGAGCTGTCTTGAATAAAAGACTAGGAGAGCCCTCTGCAAACCCAGAGTCCAGCCTCTGGATTCCATGGACAAACTTACCTGTATGATTATTATGTCAAGAACAAAAGTGTAACCAAAGAGTAGGCTGGGAGAACATTTACCAGGAACCTAAAATACATTTGTGAAAGCAAAAGAACAAAAGAGGTGACTGTGTAACATTGCTGGAAATATAAAAAGAAATATTTTCTTGCACAGCAGCTGTTATTTCAGTGTTTTCACTTGGTCCATCATATACTGCAAAAAAGTGCATTCTCTAATTGCATTCCCTTAAGTGCCTTAACATGGTGTGTGCAAGCTCTGGAGATCATGTGGTCTTGAATGAAAGAAGCCGGTGGCAAACAACAAGAGATGCTCCCATTTGGGTTATAATATAAAACTTTTGTGTGTGTGTGTCAGAGTAGTGGCTGGAACCTGTTTAGTTTTTATTGTGTATTCTTAAGAATAGCACTCTTTATGCAGTCCTGCTGGCTTATTCTCCATTGTTTGTCCTGGTAACTTTTGAATTTGTTGGACCTGTTCAGCCAATATTTAGGAAAACAGGAGGACTAGATAGAGGGAAAAATAGCTTGTAAGTGTCCAGTGGAATAGAGCACGTAGCATGCCATACCCCTCTTCCTTCACTCTTCTTTTCCTGGGGGAATTGCCAGAGAACCACCCAGAAGATACTATGGCTGTCCCACTCATTAATTGAAATCCAGGTGCAGGTTCCTGCTCCACTTAATAAGGCATTATCCAGAATGAAAAGCTGCTCTGAATTAGGGAAAGCAGAAAAAAGAACTTGGGCTTCTCATATCCTAGGCCAGCGTCCTAATCCTGTGCTTGAGTGGCAAGTCTTTCCTTTTCAGCTGTAATTTTGTTTCACTGTAACAATTGAAAAGTTCTGGTTTTATTACAGTGCAAAATAAAAACAGTTTACAAACTTTGAAAGCTATCATGAAACAGGATTTTTGTCCCATAAGCCAGCTCTGTTCAAACACTTCACTCAACACTTAAACAAAACTACCTAACTTCTTGCCTTTTGTCCACAGCGCTCTTACTTTCGAACTCTTCTTATGTATGGGTTCCACTTCCTTGTATGGTTTCTCTGTGTCAAAGAGATCAGGGACACGCAGTGCGGATTTAAACTTTTAACCAGAGAAGCTGCCTTGCGGACCTTTTCAACTCTTCATATAGAGCGCTGGTAAATTCTTTCTTGTTGGTTTTTTTTCTCTTAATTGAACATGGTTTTGAAAAAGTAATTTCAATATTGCAGCTACTATGAAACATGGGATGTCTGTGTATAATCATAGCGGCTCAGTTTAATTATAATACCACTTGCTTGGCAATTTAGATTTCTTGTTATGCTAAAATATCCCAGTATTTGCTAGGAATTCTATTTTATTATTAAGATATAGTTTAGGAAATAGTTGAGTATTTAATTTTATTCTTTCTACTCATGATGATAGGAAGAAGGGGAACAGATGGGCTTACTAAGTTTTAATTTTAAAAGAGCATCCAACATGAACTGCAAGAAGGATTTTAAAACTACGTTGCTGAGATTTTGAGTGGCAACAATTGACTCCTTGACTCCTTGCAAGTCCATTTTACTTTGGCATGTGGTATAGAAAGAGTTGTGTAATACTAAGAAGTAGAACGTTTTGGTTTTGCCTTGTCAGAGCAACTTGTAATTGATTAGGGGAGTAAAGAAAAAGAAAATCTAAAGAACTCTTCTGTCCTCTCTTCACCTCTAAAAGAAATCCCAAATGAACAATTTTTGATTGTGTTGTAATTACTCCCTATTTCTAAGAGTCCTTTCTCCTTCTACACGTATAAACCATGCAAGCAGAGAGAAGCTCTTATTATTATAAGAAAAGTTAAGAGTTATTAATCCTATTAAAAAATTTTATCAGCCTATTTTTATGCACTACAACCTCACAATTGAGTGCTGCTTAACTAAAACATTTTACCTAAAATCCATATCTGACGTTTGTAATCACTGAAGGCTCAAAGTGAAAGGAAATGCCTACTCTTAGCTTATTTTATTGCTAGAATATTTCATGAGAGAACTACCAATAGATCTCATTGATGTAAGACAGTAGAAAATGATGCATAGTCTTTGAATTACTTTAGGGCTCTCTTTCATTATAATTTAGCTAGAACAGTTCCCTTATGAGAGTGATACGCAGTCATGACTACTGTTACGGGACTGAAAGACCTCTTCCACACAAGTACCATAATTTCTGTAAATTTCCTCCACCAAAATTATTGCTGAAAAGGATGGTGACAGTCCCCAGGCTTAATTAAGTGTAATCAAATCTTTTCAAACTATTGTCTTCAAGAAAATCTCTCACAGGGTACTGCTTGCTGACAGGGAACAGAATTACTGAACAATGTTCTCATATGAAAGTGTGCATAATCCTGCAGTCCTAGTCAATTCCAATACATCTAGTTTTAGGTTGAGCTTTGGCAGTGATAGCTGAGCAATATTGTTTCTCCAGAATGGGGTTGCAAAGGTAGTGTTTGGGTGTGCAAATCTGATGCAGAACATGGAGCTTCTGTTCAATTGAATCTGGAATTCTGAGCAGTCAGTGTTCGCAAAATCACTTTCCTGGCTGAGTGGTTTGCTTATTGCCTTAAAGAAAACTGTAGCTGAACCAGAAACATTATTTCTGCTGCTACATCCAAAATCAAACTTGATCTATAAAGTTCTTTAAATTTCATGTACAAGAATTTTCTAAATACATGGTTAAACATGTATGCGTAGCTCAGAAGTGCACATCTCAAAATTATCCTGTTTAACTTCACTGTCTAAATGAAGGGCTTCAAGAAGAAATACTGAAAGAAATGAATGAGGATAATCAGTTCAATCTGTAAAAATGCAATCTTCAGTCTTACTCTGTTGTAAACAGAAGATTTTGAATATAATTGTAATTATTGGGTGGACATATTATATAAAGTGTTCAGGTTTTTTATTTTTAAAAAAAATCTTAACAAGCTTTCCCCTGCTACTCAGATTCTCTAGAAACAAAGTAATGAAAGAGTGAAAATAATTGTGCTGTACATTGTCATCTGTACCCCGTTATTCAGGAACAGAGGCAGTGTAAAAGGGATATTGCTAACTTATTTTATAGTAATTGTATTGCTGGTGTGGAACACACTGGATCTTCAGGTCTTGGTGTGTTAATTCGTTGTGCTTATATGTGCTGCTATAAAATTAGCCGTCTGTTCTTGCTCTTTTGTTTACAGTAATCCATAAACTAATCCCCTAAGTGTTTTCCAATTTGTGTGAAATTTACTGGTTAGTGATCAAAAATGTTTATTTTGTTAGTCAAGAAAAGAATAACTCAAGTTCTTCCAATAAACAGCTCTTCAGATACTTCCAAGTCACAGATTTGCCTAAAAAAACAAAAGTTTATTTGGTTTAATTTTCTGCCGAAAGAGGAACTATCTTTTATCCTCATCTGTCCTTCAGGCGGTCCCTGTACTTCCTGGCCTTTACTTTCATACTTACTGGCTAATTTCAAGGAAATCTGACAGAAGAGTAGAGATCTCAAGATGGAAAGCGTTGGCAAGTTTTGTGGCAACTGAAAAGCTAGTAGAGGAGAGAAACTCAGATTATTGCCACTGCTGAAGGAAAAAATTACAGTATGGACTCAAAAGTTGCTTACCGTCAGCTTCATAGACAGCCATTCAGTATGGGTAACTGGAGGTTAACGTTTCAGTGCACAAAATGGAGTACTGTCCCTTTCCCAGTTAATATTCATAAGATCTGGGAAGAAAACTGGGAGGTGGGGAGGTATAAGCATGTGGGGAAAGTGGGTATATTAAAGGAAATGGTAGTCGTAAGTGAAATGTCTGTGGTGTGCAGACAGTTGGGATAATTGCTGTAGGAAATGACAGGTACATCAAACATTCATCCCATAAAACCATACATTGGATTCCTTTTTGTATGCGGTAACATAAGAATCTGAAATAGCCCAATAATGGAAACTTATTAACAAAACTGGCCCCTGCTATCTTTCCATTGCATAGCATATGTGTAAAAAGGAAAATAAAAACTGGTTAGACATTGTGCCATGGAGGTTTTGTACATGTCATGAGAATGAAGATGTAAGAGGAAGAAATAGTAGTCAGTATTATGTTTCTGCTGACTTGGAACAATGGTGAGTCTCTAACTGGGTCTCTGTTACCACCTCTGTAGCACGGCATTGGGGCTGTTTGACATTTGAAGAAATTACTTGATTCTTTTTGAATCTTAAAATCCCACTAGTGAAGTGCAGCTCTGTTGGGTATTGAAAGAAGAATTCAGTTCAGTGTGGTCAGTGCTCAGATATTCTGGTAATAATGGAGGAGAGTGCTGGGGAGTATCCAACAAACAAGCAGCATTTAATAGGATAGAAGCCATCTGAGAGCCAGCACCCTAGTCACTGGGTCTGTCGAGGGCTCCCCCGCTGCTGAACCCGGAGCGTGTGGTGAGCTGTTGAAGAGTATGAACACGATTCGGTTTCTGCAGAAGCCTCATCTGTCCTGTCTGCTCAAGTTTTGTCAGGCTCAGATTTTTTGAGGTACTACAGTGCTAAGTGAATTCTTATGTGAGGACATAATAAATATTTAGACTAAACATTAATACATAACATATTTACTCATGATATTAATATAAAATCGCCATAAAATTGGCTGCCCAATAACTCCTGCCCTGAGCTGTTAAGCTTACTGCTCCGTTAGAATATAAATACACGCACACAGTGGACAGGATTTGTTTCATCGCACCTACTTATCATCTAGCCTGCCTTCTTAGACAATAGAAGAAGGGACAATTTTAGGGTATAATTCATCTGATCCTGATACAGGCCTCTAAAGTATGCCAGATGAAGTGCAGCTGACAAATGCCTGCTTCCTTCCCTCAACTTACAGAGGCATTCTAGACAATTTGTGCAGAAAGAGCTATTGCTACTGTAGATGACTGAAGTTCAGCAGGGTAAATTCAACTCATAGCGTAGTAATATGTAGGAAAAAACGTGTCAGGTTGCTGGTGCCTGAACTGCATCAAAAGGATAAACTATTCAATAAACCCTGAAAGAAAAACTCCTGAAGCAATTTTGTATCAAAGACAGCTCACCTTCTGGGCTGTATAGGCAGCACCTGTTGTTTCTGTAGATAAAAAGCCCTGAGAATTCTTCCTTTCACTTAAAGGAATCCCATATTGTCTTTGCATACAAGAGAACACCAGTGCTGAATTAGCACTGGGCAGTAGGAGACTGCCCTGAAGTGCTGGATATTGTCAATACTGCTCCAAAAGGCAGAGCAGTACTTAAGAAATAATACAGGTTTTATTTCTACATCTCTCGGCAGGCTGAGATAATGTACTTCACTCAGAGTAAGTGTTAGGAGCACAGTCTCTTTCTTGGCAGCTAAACATCTTACATTCTGGTAATAGATACGTCAATGTAAACAACATAGCTATCCTGCTGCTAGATTGGATGGGCTGAAGGATTTCTAAGTTTCCGAACTTAAATAGCTATGATAGACACCAAAAATAAATGCATATGGTGTTTTCAGTGTTTCACCAGCACGACCAATAAAAGGGAGTCTTGTGTTTCCGTATTCACCTTTCATATGAAAAAGAAGGGATAACATCAAGACCTTCCTTTATGTGATCTTACGTGCATCTTTGACAGTTTCAATATTAGTTTAATCATAAGGAAATAACCCAATATCAGCTGCATTAAGAATTAAAAACTAATTGTTTAGACCTTTACTTTTTTCTGCTTTCTTCATGCTCTTTCTATTCCAGTTGACATTGAATTGAATAGCACCTCTATGTTAAAAATATTAGAAAACTGAGAAAAAAAACCACAGTGTTTTTTCTTGCTGTGCTGAATTTGATTTATAGATGCTTATATTTAGGAACTCTTAAAAGCAAACTGAAATATACAAGGAAAAATACTGTTTTATCATTATGATAAGGATCACGTAACGCTTTTTAAAGAGAGACCAAGATATTTCCCAGAATATTTTGTTAATCTAACCCTAAAAATTAGAAAGCATTTGAAAATTAATAGAAACTGGAAACTGTTTATATATTTGATACTAAGAAATCATGCTTACATCCTAAACTAGGGGGTTTTTGTGAGTATTCTCATTGACTTTTTTCTTTAACTGTCCTTTGGAGAGCTGGCTGTGTATATACAAATACAAACCAAACGTTAGTCACATTTACTTTCTAAATAGCAAAGTTTTGATATTAGTATCAAATGAGAGCAACCTTTTGAACAGAGAGCATATGCTTTGTGTTTGAGGTTCTGAATCTGATTACACCACTGATGTATTTTTCAGAAATGGATGCAGCACATTTTTTAAATTAAAATTAAAAGGGATATTTTAAAAACATAACAGAGACAGTTGGAATTTACTCACTTTCAGACTCTAAAAGCATCTACAGTCTTGACCTGAGAAATGTAACTGTTTATGTTAAATTTTAATGCACAGAAAGAAAGCTGGAAAATTAAATGGTATCACTGGCAGAATTTTCCTACCCTAAATTTGGTCATTAATTTCTTTTGACTACAAAAAAAAAGTCATAAATTTTCTTCCAGTTAGAAAATGTCTTTCCATACCTAGGAGAACTAGATATAGCAGCAGATGTTGTCCTAACTGGAATATTGATAAAATGAGGGGAAATTCAAAACATAATCCAAGTTCTGGTTTGACTTATGTACTTTTGTAAAGTGGCAATTTATAATGCTGTTACATAACTCAGCAGATCACTGGTTAGATAAAATTGTTGCTGTTACTTTTGTCTATAAAAATTGCCTTGTGTACTTAACAAGCCACGCTGTTTCACATTTAAAACTTGAAAGCTCAATATAAAAAATTAATGTTTGTTTCTTCAGTTTGTCACTAATCTCTAAATGTGAGTCTCTATATAAAAATTACAGAAAAATGAGCATTCATATTGCTACAGGGATTTTTTTTCCACTCCTTTGACGTTGTAGACCGAAATGAGCAGTAGAATGAATTATTTTTTTCCTAGTTGTGTGCACAACAAGTAGAATTGTTTATGAATGTCTAATCAATGCAGAAATATTTTGCTGTTAAAACTATGTCTGTTTTGTCTTGTAAAAAATCCTGCTCCTGGCAGACATATGTGGACTTTCAAAAGCCCCAGTACAGCTAGAGCAGTACTGGCAGTCTAACCCTCTGGACATCCTATTTCATTCTTAGACCTCTTTGGCCATTGAAAGTTTTCTCTCCCCATTAAGAGTTTGCTGGAACAACATATCTTGGGTGTAGAAAAGTCCTAAATTCCAGTTAAAACAGTTTAACTGATGGCCTAATTTTGATATTTGAAACACTTCATATTGGACCAGCAGAAAAAGAGTCCTAGTGCAATTTTAAAATGCAGAATAATTAAAATACAGGATAGGTATTTTATAAACTGAAGCATTTTAAGCATGCAGTTTAAAAGGGTTTAATTCAATTAAACACGTACCAACTTGGTCTTCAACTGAATTTTAGCCAGCATCATCTTAAATTGTAACTTAATCAAAAGTACTCCTTAGCATAAACACAGCCACATGGAGAAGTTTTTGTCTTTCTGTATTTCACACTTCATGTTTGTGTTAATGGAGCCACTATTAGAAATAGTTGGGGAAATTGTTCACACCATCTATTTTTGGGTGTCTCACCTTGGGTACTTACATCGGAGCCTGAATTCATTCAGGCTGGAGCCAAGCGTAGGTATTCTGAGCTGTGTCCCCGCTCCCCGGAGACACCTACTTTCACTCTCTGCAGCAGGATCCACTGAAGTACATGGTGTGAATAATTCCCTGCTATTTCTAACAGCGGTTCTGTCAGGTGTTAACTAGTCACAAATGGCTTCATGTCAAA
>VYZV01014390.1:9154-20916 GCA_013401275.1 Pandion haliaetus | reverse complement strand
CCTCCTGCTCACATTCAAACACAGGATGGAGGCCATATGTTGGATCCAAAGACTCTCAGTTCCTTAGTGCTTGAATGCCTTCTCACTTCAGAGATGTTGCCGCCTTTTCAAAAGGTGTGAAGATGTTTCTGCTTTAAAATTCTATGGAAATAGCCTTGGAGTCTCCTATAAATGTCTGCTTTACTTTTTTTTTTTGTCCTGCATTTTTCTTCATTCTATTTTTATTGTTAGTTTTACAGCTAGAGCGTGACCAGATAGGCGCTAAGTGCCAAAACAACACATATATTTTTAGCTTATGTAAAGGTAGTAGAAGGGAATGTTTATGAATAGTTTTGCACATATTATGCTGAGCTGTTTTCCATCCAATAAACTGATGGAAAGAAACTGGTAATTGCTGCTATTCTTTTCAAAACTCAGTGATGAAGACACCCAGTTTTTAAACAGACCTCTTTACCCTGTGTTGCCTCATTGTTAATGCAGTTGAAGTAGATACGAAGCCTCCAAGACAAAATTATTAAAAACAGGAATAAAACCCCAACTTAAATAAGCACGCTCAATTTAAGGGTATTATTTAAGTCTTTAAGATACAACTGATGTTACAGAGTTTTGCCCTTGATATTCTTGGAAAGGTTTCAGTTTTTAAATCTACAACAGCTAGATTTTAAATTCAGCGAGGATTGAAATGGCTTTCCTTTTGCATTATGAGTATTCCTTGTATACCAATGAATAAGTAATTCCTGCTTACCCAAAAAGGATGTTTTGCTCATTTGTTGCTATTGGTCAAAGTATTGCTTGCATTCTTGGTTGAAAGTTTGTAATTTAGCTGAGGAGGGAGCTGCTGTTTTCATCGTTACTGATTGTTTATGGCTAAACTTAACATGGCAAAGACTGAACTGGATGATTGGCCCATCTGGGCTGTTAATAGAAGACTATATAAAACTGTTTTCTCATTATCTCATTACCAGCTCAAGCAGCAGACAAAACTAGATGACAGTTAGTTATGGACAACACTGACATTCTGTGATAAGTGTTATTTTGCTCCTATCTTGTTTTTATCTTAACTATACATCATGTTGGAAAGAATAGAAAATAGGAATCAAGTTTTAAATGACTTGTTTAGAGGCAACACTGTATAGTGTAACTGCATTTCCATTGTAATGCCATCAGAAAGTGCAAAAGTGCCTGTCCATACAGTGGAGATCATCAGTTGGCAAAAAAAAATTTGATTGTGATATATAAATTGAAACATTAATGGTAAATAAATAGGAAATAATTTTTTTAAGAGGATAATAATCTGGCATTTAGGAGAATTTGCAGCCCAACCTGTTTACAGTTGAATTCAATGTAGTAGAATATTTTATTGCTGATTTAATCATTGATGGTTAAAAAGCTGTCAAGGGTCTCTTAATGGAATTTCTTGAAGACAAAATAGCAAGTTATTACTGTCATAAAAATAGAGGACTGAAACATTTTAGACCTATATTCTGTGTAGTATAGTAGCCTTTCTGGTGATGTAGACAAGTACTGGGTATCTCATAGGCACATGGGTGCCCATAACTGTAAACTTCTTATTTGTCAATATGGGAAACATTTTTATGCAGTGCTTAGCAGTTGACAGTTGAGGTAAGAAGGTGTACGGAAACCTATATTTACGCCCACTTTACAAGACCTTGGAACTCCAAGAATGTTATAAATGGCTTTAGCGTTAATGAGAATTGGGCCTTACAAATGGCAAAAACTTAAAGCTTGACAATGAGAAAAGCTTTAGATGGCAGGTCTCTGTGCTCCTGTGGAGTGCCAGGTACAGCCTATCCAGGATTACAGCCCTAAAATACTTAATTTTCTTTTATTCATCTTGAAAAATGGAAGGTGGTCAGTTCCCATATACATAGCATACTGAAAGCAATGGTCAGAACTAAAGAAAAGAAATGCTTTAATTTGATTTATTTTACCATATGAAAACATTTCTGGTTTAAATTCATGGATCTGTAACACTTGTATTTCTGTAGTAAAATTAGAATTAAACTCAAATGCCCCACAGTTTTATATTTTGTAATATTATTGCCAGAAAAATGTCAGAGCAGCTGTAATTCACAAATAACTAATTAGAATGTACTTTTTAACAAGATACTTCACTAAGTATAGAGATAAGATAATATCCATAATATTATCTGTTCATTTTGACATTCTTTCTTTATCATTACTGCTTAATTTGATCAAGCTCAGAATACGGTATGTTTGTCATCTGGCTTTTAAGTATGGAACAGATAGAGTTGTGCACTGACTGGTCCAAAGTGGCTTGTAAGCACGTGCATGGAGGAGGAAGCTAAGCAACATTATCCATTTTTTCCCCTCTAAATGTGTTGACACCTCTAGCTTTTGGAAGTAGCGTTTGAGTAGATGGATTTATAGGGAAACATGTTTTTTGAGAAGCCACCTTCTTGTCAGTTTTGTGGGTTGTTTCCAATTTAAATTTTTTCGTACTGTTAACTACTGCAGTGCCCTGTTCTGCTTCAAGTATAGTCATCAGAATGGAGTTTTTCTGTTCTGCCATGGGTAGAAAGACTAGCACAGCAGGACTGCTACAGAATTTGCCTGATTCATACTAAAAGATAATGAGTAATAGAGAAAGGTCTTTTGGTATGTGTGACCATGGAAAACTGCACCATTTGAAGTGATGTTGGAATGTCCCGTGTCCTCCAGCAAACCCTGCCTGCTAGCTGTACTCCTGGTAGGATGGCGGTTGAGTAAGAGAAGGAACGGGTCAGGAAGGATTGCTACTGCCACAGCTAAATTTTGTTTGGCAAGGTGACATACTTGGGCTGCTAAAAAGAGTGTTAATTTGCATTTGCCATCATGTCAGAAAAAAGAAAGTTTCTCTCGTTAGGAAAAAGGTAGTGCTGAAGATTTGTGCTTGCTGGCAGAAAAGGATAACAATACTTTAGTAATATCCCCTGAAAGTCAAATTTTATGGAGAATGAGCTATTTGTTTATACATAGGTGGAAGGTCATACCTTTTGCAGCTGAGGTGTGTTATTTCCCATGTGGGAAGCTGCAGTTATGGAAGGGAAGGGCTGCTGCTGCTGGAGAAAGGAAAAAGTGTTTGATTGACCCTGTGCTGGTCCTAATTCTGCTGCTTGGGAGTCTGTGAACAGCTACTAATAGCGTATTTCTCTAAATAGGATTATGTGGTCTGGATTTTTCTGAGAATGAAAGGTATAAATGAGAAGAGCTTTGTGTTATATTTCAGTCCAAAAGGGAAAAAAAAAAAAGATTAATTATGGTGGCAGAGCTTGGAACAGTTTGCAGGGAGCATACAGTGTTGGCCACACTTTAACATATGGAGAAACTGAGGTAAAGTGTAATGTGAAAGGTCACCCAGCAGCAATTTAAGTAACTACAGTCCATTTTCGCTCTCATTTCTGCCTTGCAGCATTAGGATTACTCTTACACCTTGTTTCTGGTCAGGGTATGAGACTGAATCACCTCACTGAAATGAGGGAGCACGAGGCCTCCATGGTGCCAGGGTCAGAAGGGAAGGCAGCAACAGGCCCTGGGATGAGCCTACAAGGTCAGCAGCCTCGTCCACTGCTCCCAGGGTCTGGCTGCTGCTTCCGTGTCAGCTCTGATCCTGCACAGCTGAGTAGCCTTGGGTCAGGCTGTAGAGAGAACTGTAAGAAGCCATGTCTGGTGCCTCAGCGGTGCTGATCTGTCTTTAACCTTGGCCCCTTACCTGCCCTCAGCCTTGTGCCCTGCTGCTCCTCACCTCACCTCGCCTTGCTGACTGGTCTAACCGGCTTGACCACGGACCTGCCTCCTCACCGGGGACGTGTTTCCTCACCACAGACATGCCGGGCGATGGCAGGGGGCTGGCTGACCTGTGTGGCTCTCCTTATACCTGCTCCTCATGTTGGCTGACTGAGAGGCTGTGCCCCACGGGAAGGTGACCGCCCTTGTGGCACTGCCTGCCCTTGCAAACTCCTAGAAACGTCTTCCTGAAAACGTTTTTGATGAGCTACATGCTAACACTGCCTTTTGATTTCTGACTGGAGCGGGGATGGCTGCAGCTAGGCACTCTCTACGAATTCAGTAGACAATGAAACCTGGCAGTCTGGCCCCAGGAAACCTAAAATGACCGTTTTTAAACCTCTAGAACTTGAAGCCCAGGTGAGCAGCAAGTTCGTGGTCATTTCTGCTCCCTTGCCTCTTGACTTCATGCAGTTTGCTTCAGCTAGGTTTATCCTCAGTGTTTAAACTTGTGTGGCTTCCTCAGGGTCACAGAATGGGGCCTGGTGTTTCCTCTCAGGCTGGATCCCTCCTTCTGTCTCTGCCTGTGTATTACAAGGTATTTTTTCTCTTCATAGTAATAGCAGTGAAGTTATTGTGAGGTATAATTATGGCATATTTAAGAATTATATGAATTAGAGTTTAAGTTAATTTGGTTTCTGGGAGTTGGTGTGATATTAAGGTAAAATTCAGACCCACACAAGGTTCCTCCATAAACGTGTGTTATTTAAATTCTGCTTAAATTATTAACATTCATTCAGTTGGTCTTTTTATGTTTTTATTGTGACTATGAGTAATGAATAGGTTCCTCAAAGTGCAGCACTTTGCCTGCCTCATGTTTCGTATCCACTTGGCATGGATGGAACTGACAACAGGAAGTTAAGGGCACCAGAGTTTTGGGCCCTAAATTTTCTCTTTGAAATTTGCTCTCTCAGTGGACCAACAGGTTCCTTTACATACTGATGCAGTTGTTGGATATGCTGTATACACATATATGAATTTATTCTGGGGGGTCAAATCCTCACCCCAGGGCATTTTGCCCATGATATCTGTAACTCCTGCTTTTTATTTTCCAGTATATTCAACTGGCTTCACCATCTGTGGTTTTGGGTTTTTTTTTTTTCCACATTCATATTTATAAGTGGTATCTTATTGTTACAGTATTTTCTTGTGCCTGCTGGAAAACAACGTAATCTACAAGGACTCCACAGTCTCCTCTTGTTTGCCCAGATGATCCTGAGGGTACTATGTGGCAGTTAGTAATTGCAAGTGGGATTTAAAGTTATCTGCAGATGCATAATTTTTATCTTCAGTAGCCCCCCTGGCACTCTCTCCAAGTTGTTAACAATTCATCTTTGCCAGTCTGTAATTGTGCCTTTGCTCTAGAGTCACAGGTATTTAGCTTTCTGTGGAACACAGGATGCAAAACAGAGTAATAAATAATATGATTTATTTTTATTAGGTAGCATAAGTATGTTTCCATACTTGCGAGCTAAAAACTTAGTCATCCTCTTTAGATTTTATTGTGATACATTAATACACAGATTCAGCAAAATGCAAAACTTAAAAGACATGCTTAAGTGTTTTGCTGTATCTGAGTCTTAATATGTAATTGTATAAAACAGATTAAGGATATGCTGAAGTGCTTTGCTGAAGCAAGGAGTAGCAGTAGTATAATACATGAATAATACAAAATCTTTGGAAAAGCCCAGATAAGATGAGCAGAAATTTTCATAATCTCTGATTAAATTATACAGTTGAGTAGAAAATAGTTTTTTATCCAAGTAAAATCACATCGGTCTTTGTGTGGTAAAGTGAAGATAGGACTTTCCTAGTGTGACTAACATAGCAAGAGAAACTGTACAATCAAAACTAAAATAATCTGGATTGTAATTTGTTAATTCTCACTTTATGGATGCCCTGAATGAAACAGATGCCATTTTTCACAATAGTAAACAGATTTCCCCTGGACTACAGTAAACGAAACAAAAAAACCCCAAAAAAACAAAAAGTGAGATAACAGGAGATGAGCGGTAATACACAATGCTTTTCATACATGAATTTCCATTCCACTTTTTTCCCAGCACAAATTTTAATTTTATTTTGATCAAACCTCAAATCCTGATGTAAAGAGAATATCCTGTGTACAGACCTGGTCTGTGGGGCTGGCTGGCCTGACTGGTGGAGGGAGAGC
Source organism: Pandion haliaetus (assembly GCA_013401275.1). Classification (NCBI taxonomy): domain Eukaryota; kingdom Metazoa; phylum Chordata; class Aves; order Accipitriformes; family Pandionidae; genus Pandion; species Pandion haliaetus. Next base: position 14,936 of record VYZV01014390.1, on the reverse strand, counting down.
CGCACAGTTGTGTTGCGTGATGAGGAAAGACCCACTCTACCAGGTGGTGCCAACAGTGGTGCTTGGGAAACCTCATGCCGGTTTTGTGCAAGCAGCTGGCACAGTCTAGATTGCATAAGCGGAGTTTAGGCAGACTGATATGGGAAACTTCTTGTGGGGGATATATAAAAATACTTGAGGTTCTGTCTATCCCTCTGTCTGGGACCAAAACAAGCCAAACATGTCTTCTCTACTGCTGAGAGAAGGTGGCAGCATATTCAGTATGTATCAGTAGAAAAATGCTTCATGTTTTAAATGATGGAAAGCTTCATATATGGTGTTATGAATAAATTTCTACCATGGGCAAGAAAGTTTACTTAAGTATTGCACTATTTATAAAAATGGCTGGACAAAGCTCTACAATACATACACCATATTTATATATTTGGGCTGTATGTACCAAAGGGCACGGAGCCTGCAAACTTTCTCATTTCTCTCCTCCAGACATTGTCCTGCTCTGGCTCTAATTGATGCTTCACAAACAGCAGCAAGCAACTCTCATAACTTGTGCTTGTCACTCTCCCATTTTTAGTTCCTTACTCTGTGTAACTGGGACCTTCTATGTCTACTGTGTTTTTATGTTTTTAAATACTTACTTACTTTGCAGTAATAAAAGAGCATATCCGACAAGGTAGTCAGCATTTTCTTTTTAATGTTGCTGAAGAAGAACCTATGACTCAGATTTCAGACCACAGCAAAGAGCAATTGAATTTAAATGCTTTTTGAAAGGTCTCCCTTTCAATTACTTCTTTACTGATACCCTGATAACTGTTGTGGAGGACTAAATGAAGAAGTGTGTCTTGATCACATAATATCAGCACATTACTGGACACCTAACAATTGATTCTAGTCACTGAATACTCCAGAACTTAAAATCTTTGAAATAGAGCATTCTTATATATAAAAAGAGTATATGTCATAGTACTATTGCATTATTTTTAAAACTCTTAAGTGTTTTGGATATAACTTTCACTGATATTATATAAACTGTACAGAAATAATCTGGCATTTGCTTGGAATGACAGTCATCAATTCCTACACATTTATTTAAGATCTTATGTAGAAAAAAAAAAAAGTATTTGTTTTACACAAGTTTGTTTTGGATATTTTGCCAGGGAAAAAAGCAAGCTTTGCTAATATAGGCTGAAATAAAGTGTAAAATAAAATCTTCAAATCAGCTCTTAGTTCACAGAGGTAGTGTGCAGTGGAATTACTCTGCCAAAAATGTTGGCATTGAGTTTAGTTAAGTATTAAGCAGAAGTCTCTTGGTAAATAGTCCCATTAGAAACATACTGTGACCTCTGCTGCTGGGATTCAGGTATGTGAGAGAACCATGCTTAGGAGCTTTTCTAGTCATGTGGTCAGAATGATTTTCAATCACTTTGGTCATTGCCGGATTAAAATTGAGGCTGCAGAGATTAATGGTCTGTTGTTACTAATCCACTAAACCCCTGTTCCTAGATCTTTTAAATTGACTGAACCTATAGATTGTTAAATTACTGAGATATATGGATTTGTAATGGTTTCAACTATCTTTCTTGATGTTTGGTGTTAGCAGTATCCTATTATTTATTGCTCTTTGAGACAGTGATCTTGGCTGTTCTTGAACAGAAGTGAACTTTATACTTTTTTATTTATACTATTCTATAGCACAGTAAAAGTGTGCATCATTTTAAATGAATGTGCATGAAGAAAGCTTTACTATGTTTAGATACGAACTGGCATTGATAGAAGGTCAAATAAGAACAATAGAAATTAAATCTTGTTTTTACTTTGTTGTTACAAATGGTGTCCACTGTCCCTAACTGTCAAAATAGCCGCTATCTCTCTTCAGTCTGTCTGCCCTTAACAGTGGTGGTTGTCTCCTCAAGTGGGCTTTACTGACAATTGAAGATGTGGTTAAAAGCAAAATGGTTGTTCAAGCTTTTGGGAAATTATGTTTTCTAAATTAGCGCAGTATTTGGAGTATCAGGGCTCAGGGCTATTCCCAGAGATGTAGCACAGTTAGACATAATTTCAGTACTTAATTTCTGTGCAGGTGTAAGAAGTTTTCCCCAGGTGAAAAACAATGTACCAAAAAAAAAAAAAAAGAGGAAAGAAATGGAGAAACAGTTCATCTACTGAGACATGAAGAAACTCTGGGCATAACAGTGTGGTGGTTTGGGTTTCAGCAGGGATCTGTAAATAAGATGCATGAAGAGAGTTTTGACAGGTCTCTATCAGTACAATATGGGAGAGACAGGAATTAGGGGAGAGGGAATAGCATGTTGAAGAAATTAGACTGTGATTGTGGCTGGGAGAGTTGTGGAGGCATTTAATCTGAGTGGATAGATTTACATTAGGCAGGGAGAAGGATGGAGCCCCTCACATATGTGTTTTGGGCCCTATTTACCGTATCTGTGCTTAAGGTTCCAAATTGGAATTGTTTTGGCTTTCAGGTATTTCTAATTTTGTGAAATATTCCATTCTAAAAGTATACTTAAAAAAAGAAGAGTTTGATTTTGAGTTCTAGAAGAATGTAAAATACATTCTTTAAAAATTATTTCCTTTGATGAAACAAGTCGAGTACCTGGTGCCTGCCAGGTTGGTGTGGAGATATGCAATGTCTACATGACATACAGAAGAAGAAATTGGTTTTGATTGAATAAATGACAACAGTCTAGCTCTGAACAACTAGGTTTTGGTGTTTGTTTAAACTGCAGCGTGACTACCTCTTTAATAGCAAGTACGCTTGAACTATCATTATGTCTTGCTCTGAATGTGGTTTTGTTTCTTATCATTATATGCTGAAAACAAGAAGAATTTTTTTGCTTTTGTGTTCACTGCAGAAGATGCAGAAAAGTCAAAGGAAAGTATACTTTTGCATCTTAACTGCACTTGCATTAATCTGCTTGGGAAAGGGGAGAAAACTGTATTTGTAATTTGTATAAATTAATAACCCATTAAAATCAGTGAAAAATAATGCATTTCTTATTTAAAGGGTCAGTATGTCATAACATTTTATGATTATTAAATTACTACAAATGTATTCTACCTGTTTATACTAACAAACAGCAAGGTAACGTGGCTTTAACTTTATGATTGACTTAAACTCTTGTCAGGGGATTCTAGTGATTAAAGTAAACACTTTATTTAATGCAACCATCTCTGGTTCTGAACCCTGGTGACTTGGCTTATTCTTTCGCCTTCTGGTTATCTCGGTATGTCTTGATTAAGGACTGCAAAGAGCTTTTACATCTCTTCTTGTCAGAAAGCTGTGTAGGATAAAGTAGGCCAAAGATAACTCATCATGCAAACTATCAACCTCCAGTTACTTCTTTCCCTCCAGATTTAATATGGTGTTCAAATAAAACTGGGACTATGGAAGTAAACCCAAAGCATTTAAATGGATTTTTGGCAATTTCTCAAAGCTCTCTTGAGGAAGAGGAACATACTAATGTAAGACTGAAATGTGTATGACTGGATGAAAAAGATGAAGTTATTGTCCTGCCAGCTATTAGGAAATACAGTCCTTATCCTATAGGAAATCAGAGTTCAGCATCGTAAGTGAAAACAACAGTCACACTTACTGAGGTGAGTAGATCAATGAGAACAGTTATTGTGAAACTGAAAGGGAAAAGTGACCTCTTACGCTAGAAATAGCTGATACCAGCTAAACACGAGTGCTGTCCTCAGGTCATGTTCTATAGAAGACTAATTTGTGAGAACTAAACACTAATTAAACTCACAACATAAGGGAGTCAATGTTTGCAGCTTCATAGACAGGCTTTGAAGCTTCAACCACATGTTGCAAGTGATTTAGACCTGGGTCTAAATTATAGGCCGACAGTAGAGTGGAAAACAGTACCGTGACCTTTAGCTAGTACTTAGGCCAGCCACTGAGCAGTTCTTCCTACCTAATCAGGTTCACACTGCAAACAAATGAAGCATTTGTTGAGTGGAGAGACACCAGGTAGTTTCTCTGTATCCCTGTGATGCATTTTTGACTGCCTACGGAATGGCTTCACAGAGTTAAGTTGAACCACCCCAGCTAGTAGCTGAAAACGTATTGTGCCATCAGACTTAGCTTTCTCTGTTTTGACACTGTAGGGACCAGGGCTTGACCGTCCACTATCTAGCATCCATATTTATAACCCCATTGAGTAAGTGAGAAATACTACTGTATTGGAATGATAGCAGTTTTTACCCACTTGGCTTCAGTGTAAACTAACAAGCAGCCAGATACTGTATTTATGTAAATCAGCATATCTCAAAAGATCTGTTTTAGTTTATTAGAGCAGGGAGCTAGCCCAGAGCGTGGGTACTGCAGGATCAGGTCCTGGGATGCATCATTTTGGTGAGTTTAGCTTTTGATCAGAAGTAATATGCCCGCTAGCTCTATTAACCTGAATGTTTATTGCATAGTTCTAATCCAGGTTTAAGACTGACTTAACAGTTGCAAAATAAGCAAGTATTCTGCTCATTTTTGGGTATTTGTTTTTACAGCAATCATACACAGGGAACCCTATTATTGATGGTCCATTTTTTTAAAACTTGTGCCATCTCTTGCACTTTTGGTATTGCTGTTTTTTTCTCAGTTGCTTTTAAAGGCAACATTAACAGATGGTATGCATTGCTCATTAAATCTGCATCTACACCTCTCCAAGGACTGCAAAGATGTTGGGAAACAGACCATGTTACTGCAGTAAGTGCTTCTAAGCTTGGAACTTACTGTGCTATTCATGAGCAGTTTTCACTATCAGTGTGTTTTGAATAGCAGTAGAGTTACAAATACATTGGTGAAATAGTTCTAATTTTGTCAGGTCCAGGTATGTGCCACTTTCTCACAGATTGGGTAAAATGTCTCTGTTTCTTTCAGACATGCTGTATTTGCACTTAGGTAGTGTAACAGTCAACAGCTCTTCCCTTTTATATAAATGTCTTAATGCTGGACATTAAACCTGTATACCTGCATCACTTAATTTCCCACCACCATTTACGTGTCTCATCTGAGGTACCATTGCTTTTCCTTGAGATTACTTTCTCTGTAATGCTTAGCTTTTCTTTTTGTTCTGTCTGCAGCGATGACATTCTTTAAATAGATAAGATATATAGACGTTACTTTGAGGCTTTCTCAACTTGAACATATCTTTGTCTGAAGAGGCAGCACTTTGACGTGCAAGTTGAAAGGGCATTGTGCCAGTGTGGATTTCACTTTCCATATGTTTCAAATTGGTGGTGAGAGATGCAGAAAGCCAACTAGCAGATCAGAATTCTCATTTTGGCTTTTTTATTACTCTGATTTGGAACTGATGGGATCTGACTAGCAATCCCAAACACATCAATATAGCCTGAAATAGGGTGCTCCCATCTTGTTTCTCCTGTTTTTCTTTTCTTTAGTAAAGTGTCGGATCAGAAAGGTTAAGTTGTTGTTGATTCCATGGTTCATGGAAAGTTAGGATTTAGTTCACATTTCTTTCATAGTTGACCTGTGTTAGGGATAAGGAAGCTAAAAAGTGGATAGCAGATTAAGTGGAAATGAGATCTACCCCTACCATTTTTACAGGAAGAAACACTTCAACCCTTCCATGTTTGAGCTGGTCTAAATAGGCACAGTGAGGAGTGGAAATTCAGTAATCTCTCCTAGTATATTGTATCTGTGTTTATGATTTTCTGTTGGCTAGGGATATTTCATGTTCTAAAAGCAAACTCTAAATAAAAAGTGATTTTAAATAAATAAATTTCAGTAAAGGGCTACAAAAAG
>VYZV01014386.1:4455-21887 GCA_013401275.1 Pandion haliaetus | reverse complement strand
CTACAAATAGATACTTAACTGGATTTGGACCTACATATAGCATTTGTGGACCATACTCCCTTTACTTTCTCTGGTGAGATCAATGTTCTGCTGTGATTCGCAGAGCTATGTCGATATGAAAGCAGTTTGAGAAAGAAGAGTTGTCTCACAGGAGCTGAAGGAAGGAAAATTCCCGAATCTCACTGAAACCCTATGAGAGCTAAGCCCAATGTCTTTGTTGTGCTGTTCTTTTTTTGTCTTTTATTCCTTCAGAAAGGAATTTGTAGCCTCTTGGTGGATGGGAACCAGAAGGATTCAGAGATGACCTCTACCTCACAAGCTGATGATTAATGGAATTTGGGAAGATATGCAGAGAAAGGGTAAGTCAATACCTGCTTTGTTCTTACACACTTTATGTAAGCACCTATTAGTTTTGCTTTAGTCGCTGTGATGTATACTAACTATATAATAATGTTGTTCAATGCTTATGTGACCAGCTTACTAGTTTCTATGATAAAACACTTCAATATTAATCTAAAATCAGAGTATAAATCAGAAATCAATGTAAAATTCACAATCATTTTCACTTGCAGAAATATTCACTAGAGGATAGAAACCAATGTGAAACCCTTAGGCAGGACCTTCCTTAAGCGATTTTGAAGGGCAAAGGAAGGGAAAAAAAAAAGCAGTATATAGAAAAGTTCAAATCTTGCAGATATATCACAGGGATCCACAAAGACCTTGGGAACATATTTTTGTGTAGAGTTCCTGTACCTGTGCACAGCACAGGGCCCGATGACCTGATTTGAGGGAGCCTGTATCTGAGGCGTGTGATTTGCTCAGCAAATAACAGTTGAGCTGCTATTTTTAAGAGAGATTTTCCCTATACTGAGGATGCTACAGCAGAATCACCGGGCCTATCAGCATTTCTGCAGGGCTGGTGGAGGCTGCACTACTCTCCCACAGAACTGGAGTGATTAGTGGAAGGGATCACTGCTTCTGTTGGGCAGAAGTGTCACCAGATACCTAAATCCTCTGTTCTACCCCCTCTGAGACCATTTCTTTCCTTCACCATTCCCTCCAAATCATTATTTTTCTCTTCAAGGACTGAATTATGGCACCCTGCCTGTGTCCTTGTTAACATCTCAGCTAGAAAAATGCTTTTGCTTGAGAAAATAACATCATGGGAAAGGCCATGGCAACACAAACACTTGTTTTGCCAGAACACATTTATACTTGATGGGTGGGTAGTTCAGATAGCCATGAACACTTAGTAAAGCTCATTTTTCTAGTAATTCCCCAAGGCACTTTCTTCAAAAAAACTGTTATAGAGAGACAGGCATTTCAGTGGAAACTGCCAGACTTAAACCAAATATGATTACCTTCTTTTCATAACTTTTTCCTGTCACCTTAGCAATCTAGGGAAGGCAATTTCTAGTCTAAATAAACTGGATCGTATTATGCCTTTTCAACTCTTCAGTCTTGTCTAAGTTTTATTTTTGCATCCAAAATCCTAATAACAGCCTGTAACACATTTACATTCCTACATTCTTGCCTCTGTTTTGTTGGGTACACAGTATTCCTTCTTTTTTTTTCTCTCTCCCTTTGGTAATATAATCATTCTGCATTTTTCCAGATTTGGACAAACAGAAATGTTTTCAGCCTCCAGTTAGTGTTTAAACAACAACAAAAAAAGCACCTCTGGCCTTCAGACATGGATTTAAAACGTTAAACTGAATGCAGAAAGAAGCAATACGAAGTCTAGGATGAGGAAGTCAAAGCTGTCTAAGAAATTTCACAGGTTCAGAGAATTTAAGGCCAGGATGAACCAACAGATCTCTTAGTTTGACTCTTGTTTGTCAAGGCCATTACATTTCACCCATTTATTACTACATTGGGATCCACAACTCTGTTCAACTGAAGTATTGCTTCCAGAAAAGTACTCTGCTTTGAAGTGAGAACATGAAGAGGTGGAAAATCAACAGCTTCCCCAACACTGATTAACCACACATACTGTTAAAAAGCATGCCTAATTTCTCAACTGCATTTGCTGGCTTCACCTTGCTGCCCTTGGTTCTAATTTTTCCCTCTTTCTACAATATTAAGGAGTGTTTATGTCCCTGATAACTTCACACAGAGAAATTATTTGTGAAGTCATCTACTCACTCTCGGTCCATAGATCTGTTGAAACTGCACCAACATACGCTCTCCAAACTGCTGTGCTGGACTTCATTCCACTTGTAGCACTAAGCTTTTCTTAGTACACTACAGCATTACCTCTTCCATCAGCCTCCATGGTATATTCATTTCCTGGACACTGGTTCTTTGTTCCCCCTTCACAGAAGTAGACCCAACAACAGATCTGTGTCCAGTTTTCAGAATCGTAAGGGAACCCCAAGGCACTCTCTGCAAAACTAGAGTTGGAATTACATTTTCTACCTTAGGAAGTACCTAAGGTGGAAGGTACATATAAAACACATTGCATGCATTTTTAAAACATTACTGCTCTTCTTTTGGATAACGCAAGAAATACAATGTGTATTTTCTTGACACATCCTAAATCACTTGTTACAAGTAGATACCATATGTCTGGAGTTATCTAGAAACCTTCTCTGAAGGCCAGAGTCTCCCCTGTCCAGCTCACTTCCTCAGATCTCACTTCCTGCAGCTAACTCAGACCTCCTGTCCCATGTTTTCAGTTCCATCCTATATAAAATCCTTCCATTTCTTTCTCTAGTACTTTTATGTGCTTGAGCCTTTTCCACTTTATATACCCATTTATAGCACCTGGCTTCTTTGGCTTTTTGTTGAAGTTTCACTCCCCTGCAGAAACATTTGGAGTAAAAGGTTCTTCTAACCTCCTTCACTAATTGTTTGGTCAAATGATAAGATTTAAAACAAAGGACTCCCTTTTATTCCTAATCTCAAACAGAAAGGCTTTCTTAGCACACAGAGGCATTAAAAACACACCTAAACATTAAAAAACAGGTAAAAGTTTCCATTGCATAGATAACATTTCCTCAGTTATCACAACTAAGATTAATTATATTTTTTTATCAAGGTAATCTTTTATCAGCTCCTGAATTATGAAAATAAAAGAAGCAACACTTCTGTAAAATCACTTTAGCTCCTGATCCTGCAAGGATGGGCAAAACCCATCCATGAATTGTGTGGGAAGCGGACAGACTAGGGGCACACCATCGCAGACAGTATCTCAGGGCACGTCTGATAGAGGTGGCTCTGCTTCCCTCTTCCGTCCTTACTGGTTCTTGTTGCACAGCACGGGTCCCTGTCATTTCACCTGCTCGACAGCTTGTGCCATACATGTGGAAACAACATACTTTTCCTTCAATCTATCACAGTATTTAACTCTGCTAGAAAGACAGAAGCGTCTGCCACAGGGAGGGAAACAAACAGCAAGTTGCTTTGTACTGTTCAAAACAGATAGAAAAAAATGTTCTTTTAAAAGAAACTCAGACTGAAATGTCACAGAGTTGGGCTTTGACATACTGTGAGTAAATGAAGCCAGTAATGAAAAGACTGGCAGAACAAACATGGGCATGCAACGGAGAAAATACTGTCTTGGCATTGGGACCTACGTGAGGGATGTGCAAAGTCACTCTGCAGAGAAAGCCAAATTCCATGTTTAATGACTGCTTGTCTAAATTTAGGACTATATGATACACTTAATGTACAGCAAGATGCACACTGGTATCAGTGGGGTACTGGCATTAAGATCAAGGGGATAAATTATCCTTTTGTAGTGGAGTAGCTAATTCAGGTTTACTATCATGATTGTTTCTCAGTTGAGGAAACATTCCCATCTTAACTTTCACTGCTATTTCTGCACTTTGATTTTTTCTTCTTTACAGTTTTCCTTTTGCTGCTATTCATTCCCTTTCAGTCCCCTTTTCTGTCTTTTTCCTCTCTTCCCTTGGAGTTTTCCTCCCTGTAATAATTCCTCTTTCTTCTCATGCTTAATTCCTATTGCCTCCAATCAAAAAGTTTAGCTAAGCATTCCAGGTCATGCCATTAGTTTTTAGAGCTAACTGTTCAAAGACAACTAATGTAATTCAGAATATTATTTCAAGTTGCCAATTTGTAGAGTCCTGAAGAAAATGCTGCAAAAGTTTACGAGTTCACATTTAGCATATTGTAATGGATTTTTTTATCTCCAGGGAAAGTGATGGGTGTAACCACTGTAGCATAAGCTATTCCACAATAGTTGCTCTTAAATAAGTAGTTGCAGCTTTTAGAATGGCTCAGAAATAGCTTATGCCATGAAAGCTGTATCAGACAATTTCCTTGTGTACACAAAAGCTTTTGTAAAAAGGATGGCTTGGCACATGGTCTACTTTAATGTAAACTTAAATTCTGGAGAAACCGGTTATATCATGGGTTTCTGCAGTATATCATCTGGGGAAAATGGAAACACTCCGCAGACTCAGATAGGTCTTTTCTTGTCTCTGTTTCCTATGAACCACATTGTTGGCTCTTCTCTGTCCCTAATTGTTGTATTATGATCTTTCTGGACTCTGGCTCTTTGTTCTAACAATTAAACAAGACTAACATTTTTTTGAGGTTATAGTGATAATGTGATAGTCTCTTTGAAGGGATTCAGTAAACAGAATACTGCAATAATGGACTGTGATATTATCAGAACCTTAATTTTAACTTTTGGCAGCATCATCACTGAAGAACCTCTAACTGTTTTGAAAAACTTTAAATATATAGTGAGCAGAAGAACCATGAATAATAAGCAAAATACGTTTATAAAGCACAAGACTCATGCAGTTTCCTTTCTTGAGCACACTGGGCAATTAGTAAAAGGAGTACAGCTGTTAGGTGATTCCTTTAAAGGACAGCATTCTTATTACATAGTCCCTGCTGTCTAAAATGGCCATCTGGAAGTAGCTTCCAAAATAACTAATATAATTCTGCCTCGCTCTGAGATTCCAGGTAAGCAACTGATTTTTAGTAGTTACTGTTGGCCATGTGGGATTCAACTCTTGAGAATGATTGACTCCAGCATTCTTAGGCGCCTATCAAAAGAAACCATTTTTTTGACAGTTTGCTTTTTCTCATGGACTATAAAGAATCTTAGAACACCAGTTTAGATTTAGACAATTATCTTTCAAATCATGGTCAGATAAGTTCCCATGCCCAAGCCTGTCCCACCTTTGAATTAGACATATGCTAGATTGCTAAATGGACATTAAGATTTAAGCGAATCACTGCATGCTACCTAAGAAAACCATACTATTAAACCAGACTTGGACAGAAAAAAAAAAAGAAAAAAAGGAGGAGAATGATTATGGGACAATGACTTCTGACATGGACCCAGGAAGAGGTGGTTTGTCTTAGAAACACCAGTGGCTCTTCCTGCTGTGAGTCCTTTTGTCCTCTGTTGTACAACTTCCATGGCAGCAGAAGCTCTTAGGTTGGCTCAGTCATGGTCCCAGCTCTGCTTTGACCCCAGTTTTTTCTCCATAGGGCAGCAAAATTCTGTTTTGCCTGTTTGTTGAGTGATTAGTTGATTTGCACTCACCTTCTTAGGTTACATTACAAGAACAAAGCCAGCCCAACTATTTAGACAATAACTATAAAAATCATGTTTCTTCTTCTCTAGAAGTTATCTATGGAGGCAGAAAATGACAAAGTGAAAATGTCATAAGGGAAATGACTGTGGATGACAAATGTTGAGCAATCATATCTGAGTTCACCATGAGAAATGATGAGGAAAAAATCAGTGTAAATTGTGTGCACGTTTGTTGTGTGCACGCATGCATGCATGTTTATTACCAGGAAGGGAGATAACAGCCATTGAAGCTTGTTGTAACATTTTGAGGAAAAAAGTAAGAAACCTGCAGTGTGGCCTCTTCCCAGCTTTCTGACCAACTCCAGAGCACTGCATCGACTTTGATATGCCAGATTGTCAAAAAGACAATTCACAGGAGGAATGCCACACTACAGAAACCAAGTGATTAAGTATACACCCTGAAGAAGCAGGCAACGAAGCAGCACAAGTATCTGAAGGGTTTAAACACCAAGAAGAAATGAAAATGTATAACTAAAAATGATAATATGAAAGTGGCTGTGGCTAAGTATCAGACAAAACTTTTTGACTAGTCTTGGGTGTCTCTAGTGAAGTAACAGAAATCTCCACGTACGATTTTAACACTGTTAATTCTAGCAGTAATATCCATGCAGTTTGTAAGAAACAAGAACTGTCAGGGATTAATATGAAAGACTATGAGCTGTTTTCCCTCTCTGACCATTGAGATCACACCTAGATCTTGCTCTTCCACGTATAAGAAGTCCAACACACTCAAAACTGTACATTTTTAATTTAAACACCAGGTGGCCCTGTTGGCTTTTTTAAGTACAGCATTTCCCAAGCCTGCAGGAGTTTTGAAAAGCAGATGGGATTCAGAGAGATATGATCCATTGACAGTCATTATGGACTATGTAACTTTTTCTAGAAGATCCTATATTGTGAATGATCACAAGGAAACATAGATACTTCTTAAGAAAAAAAAAAAAAGAAAAAAGAATTGCCTTCAGCCTTTGACCAACTTGGAACTGATAGCCAGCACAAGAGGCAAAAAGGCATTGGCTTTCAGTTTCTCCCATGTTTTACCAAATTTTCACAGTTGGCAAAAGTGGTTTTAAGCTGTTGATATGGTCTTCCAATTCTTGAACCACTTTGCACCAGTCTGTGTTCTACTGGCACAAGAAAAACTCTCTCCTTTTTGTCTTGAGCTGGTTACAAGTAACTCAAAGCACCTTAAGGCAGCTATGGATCCCTAAGTCATGTAAGCACCCCATCCTTCCCACAATGCTGCAAAATGCTGAAAAACTGTCCTGAGGGATTATACTTGCATTCCATTCCTCCAAAGTGATCATCCCAGAGCTGGCTGGGCTGACTGGCAGTCAGATAGCTTCTTTTCAGAACAAGAGACCCAAACTAGCCTAATGTGGAAAACTGATTCCACATTATCAATCAGCAAAATTAATGACTAATTTCACTGAGGACTCTGAAAACATTTTATAGGTCTTTCAGAGGTGTTGCAGATCTACAATCCTTTCTTCTCTAGTCTTTATCCACAATTAGCATACTTCCTCATGTCAGAAAAGAAATGAATGCATTTTTTTCTTGGCAACCTTGCAACTATCACCCTGGACATGGCCATAATGGTTATGCCTTTAAAACTTTTTTGTTCTTCCCTGGTGCATGATTTTCACCTGTAGAATTCATCACTGGAGTAGTCCTTGCAGAGTATTTTGGCAATCAACAACAGCTGTATTTTGCATGAACAGATTCAGTACATTACGAACTGCCCAAGCATATCTGGAAAAGCAAAGAGAGAGAACGTATGCAAAGTTTACTCTTGCTCTTTTACCAAATATCCAGTTTCAGTACCAGATTACTAGATGAATGTTTGCATACAGCAAATTTACCTTTCCCCACTGTTTTGGGGTAGCATACATGTAACAGTTTAAAATTTATATTTCATTTACATGAAATAACAACACAATCTGAGTTTTGAAGAAAGACTAAATCAAATTGAAAAAACCAAAGTTGAAGAAATATCAATGTGGTGGTCTCTTTTTTAATTATCTACCAATTTAAGTTCTAGATTCCTCTGATATTTCTCTTTTGCAAACAAAAGGTTGTCAAAACTCAGAAACTAATTGTTAGGGAAGCCAGGCAATGAGTTTAACAGCTCTTTTTTTCTTCCAGTTTTGTCCAGATCTGAGAAGACTGGCCGTTCTCCTACTCTCTGCTTATGCCCACTGGATTGTACAGGAGATGACAGGTATAAGCCATTCAAACAGCTGACTAACCTAGCAGGTCACTTTTCATTTCATACTTTCCTCCATCTGCTCCAGTCTCTATTGACTGCCTGAGTCTCAAAGAGATTTGTCCACATTTGAGCTACTCCCTGTGGAAATTACTTCTTTTCAGCTGCTTAATCTAGCAAAGAGTTTATTACATACAGAGACCCTCCCCACAGATCGTTTGTCTTTCCATGGTAGCACAATATGCCTGAGCATGGCAATCTGTGGCACGTTCCTTTGGCTCAATAGTGCATTGCTGTGACCTGTCTAAGCATCAGTTAGAGGAAGTCTTTGCAGTATACTGGGGCAGACATGAGCTTACACTGGCTGTAGTCTTAACCAGCAAAAGCTAAGAGCTTGAAAAGCTACGCCATATCAGGTCATACGATTTTTGGACCAAAGCTGGCTCACATCCCGCGGCTCATAGTGCACAATGAAGCTGTAGAAGAAGCTCACTACCATAGGATGTTGTGGACACCAAAATAGACACCGTTAAAAATGAAGCTGGACTCATTCTTGGAAGACATTCACTGACTGATGACAATCAGCTAGGATAGTCCAGATTCCACCTCCAGTTCATAAAGATTATAAAGCAATACAGGTGAGGCACAACAGGAAAAGGATTGCTCTGTCTTTAACACCATCTATCTACTAATGTTTCTGTTCATACTGGATTTTCCTTATAGGGCTGGCTGGGCATTAGCAACAACTGAAAAAGGAAAGGGGTATGAAGGTGTATGGTAAAAAATGTGTAAGTAGAGGACCAGAGCAAAACCCTGAGCAGAGCACCCCTGTACACCAACCCTTCAAGGTAACCATGGAATTCAAGGCCTTTCCAGGGAGAAAAAAGGCTAAGGAAGGGGGAAAAAACCCAACATAAAACCAACCAACCAACCAGCCAACAGCACTCCAACAACACCCCAACCCCCAACTTATCAGGGGCACTAAATCAAAAAGGAAAGGTATGTAGAAGTTGCAGGATCAAAAATAAGTATAGAGGTAATAGAGTAAGGCATTAAGCACAGAAGCCCTGACAGCATCTACTACTCTGTGAAAATATCCCAAGTGTACACCACCTGATGATGCTCTGCCTGCGCACAAGAGGACAAGGGAACAGAAACAGCCCCCACTGTCTCTGGGATCTCTCCTAACACCTGCTAGAGACTGAGCTACGGGGCTCTTCTGTCTAGCCCTCATGGCACTCAAGTGACTTGGAAATCTATGTTTGCTCACAGACATTGGAATCAGGTCCTCTGTGGCAGCAGCTGAAGTGTAAACCTTGAGATACACAGAACTTGATTTCCCTTTGTCCGTATTGGATTAAGTTTACTCTCTGCAATAACTACAAATCAGTAAAGTCTTTCTTAAACCCCTAGAAACGGGCAAAAATATGACTTAGGTTTGTGTGCTGTTTTTTTCTGAATAGAAGGGAATTTCCTCCAGGTTAGGAAAGAGGCGGGAGTTTCAGAAAATTGGCTGAGTGAACACTACGACAGCAGCGAACAGGTCAAGTCACTTTGGACCAGAGAGATGTGTATCTAATAATGCAAACACCGCTTTTCCTCCTTTTAATTTATACACACTAATGGCACAAATAAAGAAGTGTGTGATAGGAACGAACGGTTATGTAAGGTGAAATCTGCTTTCCTTGCGTAACTGCCGTTTACATAACGCCGGCGCGGCCACCGGCCGCAGGGAGGGCGGTGAGCTCCCGCCGCGGCCCCGCGCAGCCGCCGGTGCCGCACACCTCGGCCTTACCCTCGGCCTCGGCGCTGGCCGGGCGGAGAGTGCAGCGGAGCGCAGCGCCGGGGGCGGCAGGCTGGCGTTGCCCTCCTGGCGAACCGCGGTGACAAAAAATAAAATACGTTATTTCCCCAGGGTCTATAGGGTAGCAAAAAAGGATGGAAAATTTCACCGGCTGCAGGTTCCCATACCTAATATTTCAGATGAATTTTATGGAAAGAAGACGGGGGCTTTCTGAGTCACTTTGCGCATCAGCATAGGCCTAACTACAGCATTTTTCACTCAGGCAGGTTGGATAAAAACAATAAAGCAGTTCCCCCCCAGGTGAAAGTTGAAGTTTCTACATGAAAATAAGATCATCTTGGGTTGNATCTAGCAAAGAGTTTATTACATACAGAGACCCTCCCCACAGATCGTTTGTCTTTCCATGGTAGCACAATATGCCTGAGCATGGCAATCTGTGGCACGTTCCTTTGGCTCAATAGTGCATTGCTGTGACCTGTCTAAGCATCAGTTAGAGGAAGTCTTTGCAGTATACTGGGGCAGACATGAGCTTACACTGGCTGTAGTCTTAACCAGCAAAAGCTAAGAGCTTGAAAAGCTACGCCATATCAGGTCATACGATTTTTGGACCAAAGCTGGCTCACATCCCGCGGCTCATAGTGCACAATGAAGCTGTAGAAGAAGCTCACTACCATAGGATGTTGTGGACACCAAAATAGACACCGTTAAAAATGAAGCTGGACTCATTCTTGGAAGACATTCACTGACTGATGACAATCAGCTAGGATAGTCCAGATTCCACCTCCAGTTCATAAAGATTATAAAGCAATACAGGTGAGGCACAACAGGAAAAGGATTGCTCTGTCTTTAACACCATCTATCTACTAATGTTTCTGTTCATACTGGATTTTCCTTATAGGGCTGGCTGGGCATTAGCAACAACTGAAAAAGGAAAGGGGTATGAAGGTGTATGGTAAAAAATGTGTAAGTAGAGGACCAGAGCAAAACCCTGAGCAGAGCACCCCTGTACACCAACCCTTCAAGGTAACCATGGAATTCAAGGCCTTTCCAGGGAGAAAAAAGGCTAAGGAAGGGGGAAAAAACCCAACATAAAACCAACCAACCAACCAGCCAACAGCACTCCAACAACACCCCAACCCCCAACTTATCAGGGGCACTAAATCAAAAAGGAAAGGTATGTAGAAGTTGCAGGATCAAAAATAAGTATAGAGGTAATAGAGTAAGGCATTAAGCACAGAAGCCCTGACAGCATCTACTACTCTGTGAAAATATCCCAAGTGTACACCACCTGATGATGCTCTGCCTGCGCACAAGAGGACAAGGGAACAGAAACAGCCCCCACTGTCTCTGGGATCTCTCCTAACACCTGCTAGAGACTGAGCTACGGGGCTCTTCTGTCTAGCCCTCATGGCACTCAAGTGACTTGGAAATCTATGTTTGCTCACAGACATTGGAATCAGGTCCTCTGTGGCAGCAGCTGAAGTGTAAACCTTGAGATACACAGAACTTGATTTCCCTTTGTCCGTATTGGATTAAGTTTACTCTCTGCAATAACTACAAATCAGTAAAGTCTTTCTTAAACCCCTAGAAACGGGCAAAAATATGACTTAGGTTTGTGTGCTGTTTTTTTCTGAATAGAAGGGAATTTCCTCCAGGTTAGGAAAGAGGCGGGAGTTTCAGAAAATTGGCTGAGTGAACACTACGACAGCAGCGAACAGGTCAAGTCACTTTGGACCAGAGAGATGTGTATCTAATAATGCAAACACCGCTTTTCCTCCTTTTAATTTATACACACTAATGG
Organism: Pandion haliaetus; assembly: GCA_013401275.1. Classification (NCBI taxonomy): domain Eukaryota; kingdom Metazoa; phylum Chordata; class Aves; order Accipitriformes; family Pandionidae; genus Pandion; species Pandion haliaetus. The sequence continues at coordinate 10,498 of VYZV01014386.1, read as the reverse complement.
CACAAATAAAGAAGTGTGTGATAGGAACGAACGGTTATGTAAGGTGAAATCTGCTTTCCTTGCGTAACTGCCGTTTACATAACGCCGGCGCGGCCACCGGCCGCAGGGAGGGCGGTGAGCTCCCGCCGCGGCCCCGCGCAGCCGCCGGTGCCGCACACCTCGGCCTTACCCTCGGCCTCGGCGCTGGCCGGGCGGAGAGTGCAGCGGAGCGCAGCGCCGGGGGCGGCAGGCTGGCGTTGCCCTCCTGGCGAACCGCGGTGACAAAAAATAAAATACGTTATTTCCCCAGGGTCTATAGGGTAGCAAAAAAGGATGGAAAATTTCACCGGCTGCAGGTTCCCATACCTAATATTTCAGATGAATTTTATGGAAAGAAGACGGGGGCTTTCTGAGTCACTTTGCGCATCAGCATAGGCCTAACTACAGCATTTTTCACTCAGGCAGGTTGGATAAAAACAATAAAGCAGTTCCCCCCCAGGTGAAAGTTGAAGTTTCTACATGAAAATAAGATCATCTTGGGTTGGATTTCTTGCCAACGATGCCTGCTTAGCACTACACGAGCAAAATAGAGGTTTATTTGGGCTGTAAGTGGCCGCTAGGAATTCCTATGTACAAATGAACTCCTGGCTCTGGAGGTGCAGAGTTTCACTCACGCTCGTAAAAGGAGAGACTTGTAAAATACACTTATAAAACAAAGAGAAGACAGGGGATATTCTGGGAACAGGGAAGACTGCAGTTCAGCAACACCTAGCCAAGTTTATTTAAGGCTATATAACGTTTGTGTAAGTTTATGTCTAAACCGTATCTTGCATTTCCCAGTTTCTGGGCAGTTATGTGCTCCACCCGAATCACACAGATGTCTGTTATTTGGGAATGAAACTTCTGACTTGAGGGCCAAATAATCCAGATGCAAACCCTTGCCACAGATCATCACAAAAACCTTAACAGTCATCTAAAAGGAATACAAATGCAGAACTGAGTATCACTTAACGGAACTATTTGCATTTCCACTGCAAACATAATATGTGAACTAATTCTAAACAGCCAGTTTAGATTCCAGTACTGATTTTTGCAGAAATCAAATAATTCAGAATATTCTTTATTTTAGGGGTTTCCAAAATAGACCACAGAGTTCCCCTTTGTGAGCTTTAATTACACCATTTCATTATTTATCATGCACTGGCAGTGTCTAATTTATTAGACTGTTGCTTGCTGAATATTTTATTTTATGTGCATTCTAAGCAAATAAAATTCCTCTTAAAACAAAGCTGAGTAAAACAGCATTGTACATCAGAGTGGTGGTTAAAAAGTATTTCATCTGCCTATCACATAACGTGAAATTTAATTTTTGGAAAATTCTCCTTTTTATAAATCAGATTAATGGTCTTTCAGCTCCCTGTACAGGTTTGTCTAATACAGTCAGATCTCTCCTTCTTAGAACAGTTCCAGAACTTCAGATAAATTAGGTGTAATATCAGAGCAAGGCAGGCTTCCATCAATGGTAAATACTTGCAAAGTCCAACCTAAGTAGGTTTGAGATAAACTGGTTTTAAACTAGCATTTTTACATGGCTGTTGTGACAACAGAAGGCTGTTAGTCTATGCCAGCAAAGAATTTGCCAACTGGCTGGAAAGAAAGCTTTCCAAATATCTGAATGACAGCTTGCAATTCCAAACACACCAAAGCGTCCCATCTTGCTTGTAAACCTTTCTTGTGCAACAAAGTATTACAGTATATTCCATTTATAAACTCATGGAAAACTTCTGTTATTTCAGACTCAGATTATTAGGACTGTACAGATACTTTCCTAGTTTATTTTTAAAGCAGTGACTGAACAGTCACATCCTTTTGTAATTTCTATAGTTTTCCCACTACCATTTCAGTTTTTAAACAACCAGATTTACATTTGCATACTGTAAGTTTTTTATTTTATAATAATACACTATGGGACAATTATACTCGCAAGTATCCTTTCAGAAAGGAGAACGTCATTTGACTGAAAAAAAGAAACAGGATTCCAAACCTACTATCAGTTCTAATGTCAGTGCAAGTAATTTTCAAATCATTTTGCATTTTATATAAGCATAGTTGTGTGCTGTATGTACATATTCTGAACACCACAACTATCCAAGATGGAGTTTATAAATAATTGGCCTAATCAAAGTTTCTTCTCCTTGTTGCCCCTCTCACATACTTTCCAGAATAGCCTTGAGCAGTCTCCGAAACACAGAAAATTTGCTGCTTATATTTAGAGTAGGAACCAAACTTTCAGATTTACAAATTCTAGTTTAACTCAATACTGAGAAAGACACAATCATCTGTATCAAGAGTTCTTAACTGGGTCTAATTCAAACACAGGACTGAATACCCATATGCCCAATTAATTTCTATAAGCTTTTTTAAAAGCAGTGGGTAAGAAAGATGATGCTTTTTGATTTGCTGGCTTTATAAAACAGACAGATACTATTTGCTTTGTATCATTTCAATCACTCAGTGGAATAATTTTCTCCCTTTTTGAATGATTACATTTTTCATGTATTGTTTTGTTTAAAAAGTTGCATCATTCTTCCTTTCTAGTAGAGTATTTGATAATGAGATTAAATTATGTTTCACATTTGGCAGAAACCTCCCCTCCAGCTTTTGGAGATTACTTTATTTAACCGTGTTTTTTTGCTGTTGGAATATCAGTTACACTTCAGTAAGTAAATGCATGCATGCTAAGCAGATCATTGACTGAACTGACTGAGTATCAGAGAAGTGTGTACTAGGTCTAATACTGCTTGGACGCCACTAACGGGTATGTTATAGATTGAAATATTTCATTTGATCCATTAGTTGTTTTGTTGTTATCAATATCACAGTCAGTAATATTAAAAAAAATTAATTCAAAATCCATTAGCTTTTAAGGCACTGTTCAAATGAAAGCAGTATGTTATAACTGAAACAAGTGAGATTGAGACCATCTCCTAATTTTGATGAATATGCATTCCAGCTTTAATCATCTCCAAGACAAGATTTGTCTGTTTCTAAGAATAAGTATTAATAACACAGGTGTATATTTAGGGTTTTCTTTATTTTATTCCATTCCTCAGTAGATGTTGACATGCAAGCAAATCTTTAAAACTTTTATTGCATTTCCTTTCGTTAAAATAGACTGACTGCAAAAGAGCAGTCCAAATACCACGTACACTAGAATAATCATGAGTTTACTGCTGTCACCAAAAGAATAATCTCTAAAATAGGGCATAAAGCAAGTTGAAGGCATAACAGAAATACAGAGTTTAAAAAATGATATAAAGAAACATAATCAGTTGTAACTTTGTGGTAAAAGGAAGGTGGTAACTTTTCTTGTATAAGATTAAAAAGATAAGAAGAAATACATTTTTACACAGTGCAAAATTTACCTGAGGACTACTGCTCGCTACACAAAAGAAGCGAACCAAAACCCAGATGGCTTCAGGAAGTACTGACATTTTACAATAGGAATCAGAACATTTAAAATAACCTGGAGAGACTTGCACGGATCTTAATATGGTGTATAAAGCATAATTTACCCACAAACTGATTGGCAGAAAGACTCCTTCATGGGCCAGATGGCAAGTGTTTAACAGGGTGTTGACTGACATCACTGGAGTGTTCTAAGTCTGGATGCAAAGTTTAATGCTTTATGTTTTACAGGTGCTAATGGAAGTGTACAACAACATCTAGCGTTGAAAATATGCTATTTCATTGTTGTCATCTTAGTGTTACTTCTGTTTCCCAAAGATACATGTGAACTGTTCATTATGAGAACAGAGATGGGACATGAAACTGGACCCACTAGTCAAATGTATGTTCTAAACAGTTTGTAAAATAACTGATCATAGTAATTGCTTCTGCAAAATGTGAGAGGACTTGAAGTATTTTCTTGTTAATTTATTGCCATTACCCTATTCTTACAATCCATCCTGACATTATTACAGATCTTGCAATAGTATTTTCTTAATGCTCCAATTACTGTAGATGAATTTACTAAGTTATGATCTCAGTTTGTCTTTAAAGGTTTCCAAGTTGTTACAAAAGGAGAGCTCACTTAGTCATGGTCACCTAGAACAAGCGTCCTATGTCCTTGTAGATTTGTACTTCAGTGCTCATAGAAGCTTTTTCTTTGTTAAGGCATTTTTAAGGTCTCCCTTTTCTGTGAGTTCTCTGGCCTTCATAAAACGTGAACTCATGCTGCAATGTTTTCTTCACTTGAGGCATACAGAGCTGCCTGTTTCCATGAAAGAAAACTGTAGAAACTCAGTTATCCTTGAGACCGTTATTTTTTCATTGCAGTTGGTAGAAAGCCAGTGACAGCACAAGAGGGAACTCTTCCAGTCTTTTGCATCCCATAGTTAGAAGAGAGATTAAATCAAGTGTGGAGACAAGACCAATTTGCCAAGCCAATAAGAGGAATCCAAGAAGCCATGGGATACCTGAGTCCAGCAGGCAGGGCACAATTATGATTAGAGGGCCACTAAGGAGCCCAAACTTCCAGGCAAGCTCTGTGATGGGAAGCAGGCAAGTTCAGGCAGATGGCTGGGAGAAGGACATGGGGAACAGGAGAAAGGAAGCAGGACTAACAGATCAGCAATCAACGGGTGTACTGAATGGCCAGCAGCAACAGGTGTCCTTTACTCATATATCATGTGGGCAGGGCAACTGTGAGTCAGAGTTACAGACACTTACAGTATGTAGCTTCCTGGGTGGCAGATGGCTTGTCTGGGTGTAGCCTGGCAGCAGCTGATGAAGACAGGGTTACTGTGGGAGAAACATGCACATACAGCATAAGCCTTTTTTTCCAAGCTAAGAAACAATGTCTATTTTTTAATTATTATTATTATTTTAATATCAGTTATTTTTTATGATTTTGGATGGCTGACTCATTTTTCAAATGCTTTGGATGGGTACGTCTCATACAACATCTATGGCCATAATTCTTAGCTTTTTTACGAGCACATGAAGGTGATCGTGTTGATACCAGTACAAGAGTCAAAGTATCTCGTCTTCTTTGCAAACCTTTGCAACTCTTCTTTGCAACTCAGACTTTGTATGGGCACCTACTTTCTTTCTACTTCCATTTCTTCACTAGCTATGTAGAGGAATTTCTGAAGCCAACCCCCCCCGCAGTTTATGAATGGAGCATTTCTTCATTTACCAAGTTGGGAGGACATAGAGGGGACAGCACACTTGCCACAGAACTACCTGATCCCTCACATGTTTTGGGAGATCTACCTTTACCCTGCTTGTCTTTTTACACCAAGGACTTTGTTCTTCAGTTGCTACCTTCCTTCCCAGTGCTTCCCACCACTATAGATGCTTTTATATTTAAATGCCTTGAGATTAGACTCCAAAGTATTGTAAACCCAAACTTACCACAAATGCCCCTAAAACTTTCAGCTTCAGGGCCCAGAATCTCTCAAAATAAGGTAAAATTATTTTGCATATTAAGATCCTCATTCCTGCCAAGTCATGCTTGTTTTGACCTTCAGTTATTTGTCTTGGGCTCTTTAGCCTGGAAGATTTTTTTTTTTTTTTTAATATATACAAGCACCTGAACCATGCCACTACACTGAAGGCTGGACATTGCTGAAAGCACTTCTGATAGGGATACATCGTCAACGAACTTACTTATCGGGTGTCATCTTTGCACCAGCCTCACGACGTTCTGGTCTCGAACCAAAGTTTTCTACGTTAAAGAGCTTTTTGAGAAGGAGTTTTGAAAGAAGCGCTTGCGAAGGCGGCACTCACGGGGCGCCCAGCGCCAGTCACCCCGCAGCTGAGGAGGCCAGCTCTGGCGGGCTGAGAGGGGCCAAGGTCGGCTGGGCCGGGCCGGGCCGGGCTGGGCTGAGGCGGCGCGCCCGGGTAGCTCCCTCCCACGCCGGCGAGGAGACATGTGACGGCGCGACTTCTGTCTTGAAGCCTCCGAAGGGGAAGGGGGCGGCGCGGCACGGGAGAAGAAGCCTTCCCCTCGGATCCTCCGGCTGCCCCTGAGGCCGCGGCCCCGGGAGGGAGGCGCAGT
>VYZV01014383.1:17666-30589 GCA_013401275.1 Pandion haliaetus | reverse complement strand
AAGGGACCTCTGGACGTCATCTTGTCCAACCTCCTATTGAAGCAGTGTCACCTACAGCCAGTTGCTTAGGACCATGCCCAGATGGTTTTTGAATATCTCCAAGGATGGAGACTGCACAACCAATCTGGGCAACCTGTACCAGCGCTCGGTCACCCTCACAGTGAAATAGTTTTTCCAGATATTCAGACAGCACCTCCTGTGTTTCCGTTTGTGCCCATCGCCTCTGGGCCTGTCGCTGGGCACCACAGAAAAGAGCCTGGCTCTGTCCTCCTTGCACCCTCCCTTCAGGTACTTGTACACACTGATGAGATCCCCCCCTTCAGCCTTCTCTTCTCCAGGCTGGACAGCCCCAGCTCTCTCATCCTTTCCTCACAGGAGAGATGCTCCAGTTCCTTGATCAATTTTGTGGCCCTTCGCTGGACTCTCTCCAGTATGTCCGTGTCTCTCTCGTACTGGGGAGCCCAGAACTGACCCAGCACTCCAGGGACGGCCTCTCCAGGGCTGAGCAGAGGGGAAGGATCACCTCCCTCCACCTGCTGGCAGCATTCCTCCCAGTGCCGCCCAGGATACCATTAGCCTCCTTTGCTGGAAGGGCACGTTGCTGGCTCGTGTCTGACTTGGTGCCCACCAGGACCCCCAGGTCCTTCCCTGCAAGAACTCTAGAAATCACAGGATGCCTGATGATCTCAGGAATTTCTTCACAGGGAATTTTTGCCATGTTAGTAGAAGACTTTTCACATGATAATTCAGCTATTAGAATTTCAGAAGCCAAAAAGAATAAACTTTCATATGTACACACATACATGGACATGTGAGTACACACACACACACACCCCGAGGTCTCCATTCATGCACTCATTTACACTGTTAACCAGGAATCTCTTTCAACTAAATACATCTGGTTCATTTAAATCCCTCTCCTCCAACTACATTAAAAGGTTCAAAAGTGTTCTGCTGTATGCAAGAAAGCTACCAGAAGATAGACAGCAGGTTTGCAGCATGGACAAACAGTTTTCACCATTTGCACACTGATTACAAGGCAAAATCAATAGCTTTGCTTTTCACGTATTGAGTACCCATGAGCTCACGAATGGCAAACCATATAGGCTTATGTGAAAAGCTGGGATATTCCTACCATTTCAGGTTTACATTAACAGTTCATGTTATATTTAACTTGTGTTAATTTTGAAATGCATTTATATAAATGTATTTGGTTTTAATTTTCCTCTTTTTCCATATTATTCTGCCTGTGCTGTGAACAGTAGTCTGTAAAACAGCGTTCTGTAACATGCAATGACAATCTGTATAATGAGACAGTGACACAATCAAAGATTTTCTGTCACTATTATACACAAAGTAGCTTTCAGTAGTTGTTTATATAATTCTCAGAATTTAGTAACCACCAGCACAGTAAAGTAGGCAGAAAGTAGGTAAGTAAATAAGAAGGCAGTTTAAGCCACAGAAGAGGGTGACAGGCACTGACACAGTTACTTATCTTTACTCCTTTTTCCCTTCAAAAAGCATAGCATTAATACTAATAAAATAGGAGATTAATGATTTTATGCTAATGTTCCCTGAAAATACATTTTATTAAATGTTTCCTCCTCCTCTATTCTTTCATTTCGAAATCTCATTTCATTTAGATGAAGGAGCACAAGGTAAAGAGTTGCATTTCCAATAGTTTCATGTGTAACAGCTGCCAGTTCCCTCGCTCCTTTCTTGTTTTTATGATGCTCACCAAAAATCACAAATTCACAAACAATGTGATCACCATGTTCCTCTCGTAATACTGACTTTTTCTTTATATTACAACAGCTTAGTTGGCTTCTACCTTTAAAGCAGAGTGCACTACCTGCTGGCTTGGCAAACGTGTTATCTGACTATTTTTCAGGCTCAGTTATTCGCTGCATGCCCAATAGGTACATTCAGATACTTAGTTTAGTGAAGCCATTAAGCAAACAGCACTGACGGGCTTATTTGCCAGGGATCAGGAATGGCCTCCATTTACTCTAGTTTTCTATAAAAACTGCCTCCGTTATATTGCTTGCAGTTGGGAAAAGAAATGAAACAACACAGCAAAATGTCAAAGCTGCCAAGATACACAAAGTCAATTTATTGTTACTGAAATAATGGAAACTTGTTCGTAGAAGATCAATGAGAATGGAAGATCCTGGTACTGAGAATGAATACTGAGAGAGATCGCTAACATTATCAGAGAAGTAGGTTCCAGGGGACGTGACACAACTATGAGCCTAACTTAGCATGTATAATAATAGGAGACCAAATGCTTTTGATTTTTATAGAGTCTGTATTCCTCAGCAAAGCATTTGATGGGGTTTTTTTATTCATCAAATACGCACTCCACCTAAAAAAGATGATGATACCTTATATTTTAGTTTGATAAACATCAAGGACACTGTAGAAACACTAGTCACCCAGATTAACAGCAGAGCATACAGGAATCACCATAATTTAAATAGAGCCTAGACAAACAAAACTACATCTTCAATAAAGATTTTCTCTTTTGGAAGGAAAAAACACAAAATTAAAGGAAACAGTTAAAGAACTGAAAGCATCAAAGATGAGAGGTGTGAAATTTCCTTAATTGAAGAGGCAGAAATGTCTGGCAGTCACCAGCTGCAGGAGGATACTGGGAATCATAAAGAACACACACAAACACACACACACAAAGAAGGTGCAAAGAATGATATGTATTGGAAGTAGAAAGCACAAATATGAAATAAAACTTGCCAAAACTCAAACTGAGTTGGACCTTACACAAAATTTAAAGCCACTGAGGAAAGAGGAGTGACTACAAGTGAGGAGGGGGACCAAGTTACAACTACTGCAGCTGTGACCAAGATCCTCTGTCTTACTGACACTGGAGAAGCACTTCTAGGGTTCTCCCAGACCGTCTTGTATCAGTGTGCCGCTGTAGTAGGCTACATATTACATTTGCTTCTATTTTAAGTAGTATGTTCCCTTAAAAGTAACAGTTACCCCCATAGAAAGGAGAATTTATGATTTTTCTCCGTAAGGAGCCACAAAGTGGTTAAAAAAAAGAGTTCCAGAGAACAACTCAGATGGCAGGCAACAGGCATAGCAGGGAAGTAGCAGATTGCAGCTTAACCACAGAAACTGAAACTACTGTTAGGTGAACACAGCAGAGAACCTGGGCTCAGAGATAATGGAGAGGAAAACAGGATCAAAGAAGATGCAAATTCACTAAACTTCAGAAAGGCAGTGGGAGACTAAAACCCCACCTGCAAGACCACAGTGGGTGGGAGAGGACTGCATCTAGCCATTATTCTCCTATTTTTGCCTGACATCATACTAAGCTTTTATTATGAAGAGGTTAAATGTTCTAGCTTTGATGCTACTAAAACCTGGGATGTTTCTTATTCTGAAGACTTTTGGTCTTCTTTGGTTAATGAAACCCATGCAGAATACCTTGCCCAGGCAGCTTCCTGGTAGTAGTTTGGGTCAGATCAGGAGGCTATCAACTGTGAGAGTACTTATGCAGCCTTGTGTTAGGATTCCACGAGGAACCCCCATATTTCAACATTCCCTTCATTGAAAGATTAGGGAAAGCGTATAACCTCATATGACTATTTCCTTGCTGGAGCACCTTTCAGCATAGTTTCCTGCAATTTATAAACCAGATACTTCTACTACCAGATACTTCAAGATAAGATACCCCACTTCTCCCAAATAATCATTAATGTTCTTTTAATTTCAGAAATGCTGATGTTTGTTGAGTATTGCCAGGCTGAAACATGTCATATCTAGAGAGTGAAGAGAACTTCTTAGTGGCTGTCCTAGTGTTTCTTTATAACGACACTGTTAGTTTCTCGTGAAAGAAACAGTTCTTACCAGCTGGTCAGGCAGGGCTCTCACTTCTGGACACACCTTTAACACATTGAAAAATCTACTACAGATAGGCCTCCAAATCAAAAGGGACTCCCAAGGGAAGTGTAAGAGAGAACACTGTGTGTGTGTGTGTGATTCACTGTGAGCGCACGACCCAAGTTAGCCACAGAGGTCCCGCCGGGGCAGCACTGAGGTTGAGGCAATGTGGTGGGCTGACCCCAGCTGGCTGGTAAGACCCCTCCGCCGCTCGCTTACTCCCCCCAGCAGGGTGGTGGAGAGAAGAAGGGCAAAAGCGAGCAAACTCATGGGTTGACATAAAGACAGTTTAGTAAGTGAAGAAAAACGAAGCGGAAAAAACCCAAGTGATGCAAAAGCCATCACCCACCACCAGCAGACCGGTGCCCAGCCAGTCCCCGAGCAATGGCTACTCTAGAAAAACTTCCCCCCAGTTTTATTGCTGAGCATGATGCTATATGGTAAAGGATATCCTTTTGCTCAGCTGGGATCAGCTGTCTCAGCCACGTCCCCTCTCAGGCTCTTGCCCACACACAGCCAACTCGCTGAGGGGTAAGAGCAACAGAGAAGAAACAGAGAAGGGCCTGATGCTGTCTCAGCACTGTTCAGCGGCAGCCCAAACATCCCTGTGTTAGCAGTGCTGCTTTGATCACCAGTCTAAAACACAGGACCGGCCAGGCTGCTATGAAGAAAATCAGCTCCATCCCAGCCAGACCCAGTACAGGGAATCAACACAAATCCAGAATTTCTCAGACTCATGACAAGAGTAGCTGATGTAATGCTTACTGTGAGTCAGTGCCTGGAAATACAAACAACTGCCACTAAAGATGTTAGAGAAATGCAAAGTGATACAAACACTACTTGAGTGATAATGGTGACAGAGGTAAGAAATAACACCCAAAAATTTCTGTCCCAAAATACTGTAAAAACACAGCTGTGAGAGCAAAGATTTTTTTTTATTATTATGAATTCAGGTGGCACTATATGGTTATAGAATAAAAAATAAACTACCTTAATGTACTCTCTAGCCACATGCATGCTTTTGGTTACTAAGTTTGTATTTATCAGAAATGGCAACAATTTGCTCCACTTGCCATCCAAAGCACACAAGTTTAATCAGTAAAAGTAATTTTCAATGGGATTTAGTGGGATTTAGCAGCAAATTGTCTTCTTTTTTCCTGAAGAGAAACTCATGGATTTGCATTTTAATAGCATGGAGGTATACACCCCAAACTTCATGTTTGTGGCATAAACCTCTCTGCTGTTGAAAAAACTTGGGAGAAAAATCACACATACATAAAATAGAAACAGATGAATATTGTTTTTGTCTATTAAAAGGTGATAAAAATTTTGCATAACGTGCTTTTTTCATGTAGCTTGAGTTTTACGGTTAGATTGCTACAGCTTGTGCCTAGACGTTTACTGTTATCAAAAACAAGTTAACAGATGAGTAAATTGATTGTTAAAGGAGATCAACTGTTCATTTTAGTTGTGCGTTGCAGGGAATGCATAAAGAAACACGAGGTAACATTTGTGCATTCTCATCAATTGCAGAAAGAACCGGTCTGCAAGAGACGAACCTACAGTTCCTGAACACACAAGAGAAGAGTGGGCTACTAATCCAGGGACCTGCTGATTGATAGGGTCATTTGGGTAATTATTGCATTAGTTGCCTGACTGGTACATACATTCTGTTAAATATATTTCTGCCTTGGCAAATGGGCTCTAGCCTGGTTTCTCCTGAAGCTGAAAGGGTCCTGCAGGAACTACATGGAATTGCTGTTGCACAGTTCCCTTTTAGGTTTACACCATCAGGCTCTATCCCCTCAAGAACTACAAAGGAAGATTACAGGCCACTAACTGGTATCTGCTGGTGTGCGGGTCAACACATCCCCTTTTCTGAGGGGTAAACCCTAGCTCTTCTGTTCTTCTTCGTTGTCTATAGGGCGAGTGTAGTGGCCACCACTCAAGACTCTTAAGATATAATTCTGCCTTGAAAAAGACTGAAAGGGAGGGGTAAGCTACAGTGAGGAGCCACACAAATGTAGTTGTGGACTGCATGTCAATCTTCTGTGTGAAACCTTTTTTTTGAGGAAAGCGTGCCCATATAGAGTTTCAGTCCAAGTAGATAGTCTGCCATCAAGCGTCTTACAGAAGATCCCAGAGTACGCTTACGCAATGAATGATTACAGCCGACCCTCCCAAGCTTCGGGAGGCTGCCTGGAAACAGTGTGCTGTGCAGTCAGTGTCTGGAAAGAAGTCAAAGTGATTAGACGACAGATGTCTGGGATGCAAGCAGTGAAGAGCACTGCTGCATTCAGTCACTTCACTGTAGTTTCTTTAAGCTTTAAGCTTTGCTGGAAGGGACTGATACCAAACACATCCTCTAAGGATCATGAAAGTTATCTGCTAACTGGTCAAGCTTTACTTCTCACTTATCATCAACCAGACCAGCTGAAATTTTCCAAAAAGGATCTCAAAGAGTCACACAGAGGAATTACTGAAATGTCATCTTCGCAGATGATGCCATCTGTTGAGCTCCATTGCTTCCAGACAAAGGAAATTATTTCTTTTTGTTGCTTGTATAACATGCGGTGGCAAACCTATACCTACAATTCGCAGAGGTATATACATTAAGAATTGCATCAACTTCCAGTATGAAGGTGTAGCTCCATCAAACACTACAGATCCTGTGCAGCAGACTGCTTGAATGTGCTCTCCATCCCATAATGCTGTGTGCTGCCACTTTCAAGATAACAATCATTTTTTTTAAAAGCAGCTTCCAGACTGGACCTTGAACAACAGGCAAGTAAAGGTGAAGTAGCTGACGAGGTACCTGAGGAGGTGTTATGCACATATACACTGCCACATTTCCAGGTAAGCCAGACAATTTGGGAACACGGAAAGCTATTGGATAAAAGGGGCTGAATATGCTCGGTAGAAGGTAAGTCATCCCAAATGTCTGTAACTGCCCTGAATTTTGCACACTGAATAGGAAGAAGAGACAAATGCTTAATGTTACTAAGAGAAGCAGAGTTGTCAAAGAATGAAAGCATCACGCAGACACTGAAAATTTTCTCCCAGGACAATTCCCACATCAGCCCACACATCAAGATAATGTGTCAAGGAGATGTCTTGCCAACAAAAATGGGCTGTAGCTGTTGCCAGCATCCTGTTGGAATCATGCAGGAGCTGTGGACTAATTAAGTGGCAACATCAACCACAACCCAAAGATCTTAATAGCAGGTCAGCCTGGCAGCTATGAGAAAGTAAGTGCCCTCGCAGCTGAAAGACAAAAAAGTGATCCTGCAGCCTTGCCAACGTGTTCAAAGAGAAACGATCACCTGGATTTGAACTTGCAAATTCACAAAAGCAACTTGCACGCAAGTTCAAAACAGTGTCATCCCTTCGAAACGTTCTTCAAAATAAGGAAATAAGCTCTATGGAAACAGAATCATATCTTTGCACACCATCAAATCATGTCTTTGCCTATTACCAAAACCGCATCTTTCTTCTGCTAAAATTAGTGTCTCTCTGCATAGGATGCAGGTGTAAAGGTTTTGGCAGCGGGGGGTCTGCAGGGATGACCTCTGTGGGGAGCAGCCGGGGCTGCCCTGTGCCGGACACAGCCGGTTCCAGCCGGCTCCAACCCACCCACTGCCGGCAACGGCTGAGCCCCTCGGCCAGCGTGGGGGGGCCTCGGGGGAAATGCCACAAAGGCAGAGGAGGCATGGAGAAAAAAAGAGAGAGAGAGAAACAGAAGTGCAAGCACCAAGGTCGCCATCTGCTCCATGGTGCCAGAGCAGATATTGCCCTACAGCCCACGGAGAGGACCACGGGAGAGCAGGTGGATGTTTCCTGAAGGAAGTGTGGCCTGCGAAGAGGACCCAGGCAGGAGCAGGGGGAGAGCGTGAGGAGGAAGGAGTGGCGGAGAGGAGCTGTCATGGACTGACCGCAGCCCTCCTTTTCCCTTGCAGCACTACGTGGGGTCGGGGTGGAAGGAGTTGGGAATGAAGCTGAGCCTGGGAAGAAGCGGGAGGCAGGGGGAGGGGGGGAAGGTACTGTTTTGATTTTGTCTTTGTTTCTCACTACCCAAATCTATTTTAACTGGTAATAAATTAAATTTTCCCAAAGTCAAGTCCTTTTTGGCCATGATGTTAATTGGTAAGCGATCTCCCTGTCTTTACCTCCATTCGCGAGCTTTTTCTTCTTATTTTCTGCCCCGTCAAGTTGAGGATGGCGAGTGGGTGAGCGGCTGGGCGGGCGTCTGGCACTTCGCCAATGTTAACCCACCACATTCCCAAAAACTGACAGAGGCTTAGAAGGTAGCAGGATGGTGAAGTTAATCAAATGACCATTTGTATCTAAGCTCAAGCACAGAATATAAGAGGACTGACCTTAAGATGGTAGATGATATTGTTGTTGCAAGCAGTAAAAGATAGAAAGGAGAAAAACAGTATCAAGTTTTCCAACACACACTTAAGGCTGCTGATATGCAGGAATGAGCTACTGGGAATAATGCAGACAATCCATGATGGATAAAGAGCTATCATCTGTAAGGTTGGTTAAATGACTGTTGAGGGTGACCTTAAGGAGCACCTCAACAGAGGATGTACCTCAACAGGGGATGACATAGCTTTAAAGGAGTGAAGGACTCAAACCAGTTCTCTCCTGTAGATTCCTCCATTTGCTTTGGGAGCCCTGTGCAAAAATAAAAGTATGAAAGGTACCAAGAGGAGGAGGTACCTTACAGATCATGAACAGTTTTCAGCACTATGGAATAATTGGTGGCAGTGGCTGAAAAGTCCTCTAAGGTGCCATTCAAGACAGATTCTGCCGTTTCAGGTATTTTATTGAGGAGTTCTTACTGGTGCCCACAGCCCAAACAGTTCACTAGTGAAACCTGAGGGATATAGGAGACTAAGCCTTTTCTTCTAGCAGTCAGTCTCTTAACATACCTCTTTCCTGTAAGACACATGCCTCTATACTCCTCCGATGCAGCCATGTAAAGGCCATGTAAAAGCCAAGTAAAGGCAAAGGGCAGCAGAATACATACAGGTACTCAGTATTCCTGGGGGTTTAGCAGTTGTAGTTCATTCATTTTACGGATGATGGTAAGAGGGTAACAGTTGCCAAATTGCCTGGTCAGGTTCCAGCAAGGCCTCACAGATGGAAAATAATCTTGCATGGGCTAATATAGAAAAAAATTTCCATTACACTGTGTCTGCCCTAACTCTTTGAATGCTGGATAGAAGTTTCCAGAATCAGACCTGGATTAGCAGAAGAAGGGAGGCTGAAGCTGAAAACCTCCAAAGCCCAAGAACACCACATCTCAAGGCATGCTTGCCAGTGAGGAGACAGGTGTATCCACTTCCTCACTGGCCACATTGCCATACTACGACAATGCACCGAAGATACCCTGAAGGGAAGTTCCAACTTCTGGTTCCAGAGCAAAAGGCTCAACAGTGTGAATTGCTAAGGAGAGGTGCAAAAAACAGCGTTTGGATATGTGCTTTGGCATTGACTCCCAGTATCAGTATCAGCACTCTCTCTTTGGTGGTTAGAATGGATGTGGATCACAGAATCACAGAACTGCTTATGCTCAAAGGGACCTCTGGAGGTCTTTAAACTAGGACTGACAGGGGAGGTACAGAGTTACCAGCAGCCTGTGAGGGACTGATGAACAAAGCCCTGTGAGGGTTGATGAACAAAGGGCCTGGGGAGATGTGACAGGAAGGGATCACAAAATCAAAAGAACAGTCCCAGCTCTCTCAGCCTTTCCTCATGTAAGAGATGCTCCAGTCTCCTAATCATCTTTGTGGCCCTATGCTGGAGACGCTCCAGTAAGTCCATATCTTCCTTGTACTGGGGAGGTCCAAAACTGGTCACATTAATTCAGATGTGGCCTCACCAGTACTGAGTACAGAGGATGAATCCCTGACCTGCTGGAAATGCTCTTCCTAATGCAGCTGCAGGATACTGCTGGCCTTCCTTTGCTATGAGGGTGCATTGCTGGCTCACGGTCAGCTTGCTGTTCACCAGAACTCCAAGGTCCTCCTTTGCCAAGCTGTTCTACAGCCACTTAGCCCCACCGTGTACTTGCGCATGGGGTTATTCCTCCTCAGGTGTGGGACTTTGCAATTCCCCTTGTTGAACTTCATGAGATTCCTCTCAGCCCATTTCTCCATTATGTAGAGATCCCCCTGGATGGCAGCACAACACTCTGGAGAAGTAGCCAATCCTCCCGGTTTTGTATCCTCTGTGAACTTGCCAAGGGTGCACTCCATCCTATCATCCAGGTCACTAATGAAGATGTTGAACAGTATTGGACCCACTATTGAATCCTGGGATACACCACTAGCTACTGGCCTCCAACTAGACTTTGGGCCGCTGACCACAACACTCCAGGCCTGGTCATTCAGCCAGTTTTTAATCCACCTCACTGTGGACTTACCTGTACCTGCACTTTGTCAGTTTGTCTGTGATGATGTCATAGGAGACAGTGTCGAAGACTTTTTACTGAAGTTGAGGTAAACAACATCCAGTGCTCTCCCTTGTCCACCAAGCTAGTTACCTAATTGCAGAAGGCTATGAGGCTGGTCAAGTACGATTTCCCCTTTGTAAATCCATGTTAACGACTCCTGGTGACCTTCTTGTCCTCCATGTGTTTGGAAATGGTTTCCAGGAAGATCTTCTGCATCACCTTCCCAAGGACTGAGGTGAGGCTGTCCAACCTATGGTTTCCCAGATCTTCCTTCTTACCCTTCTCAAAGGTAGTGATATTTGCTCTCTTCCAGTCTTCAGAAACCTCTCCTAATTGCCATGACCATTCAAAGGTAATTAACAGTGACCTCATGATGACATCAGACAACTTCCTCATCACTCGGGGATGCAACCTGTCAGGCCTCATGGACTTACGTATGACCAGTTTGTTTGAGTGCTCCTTAACATGGTTCTCCACCAATGGTTAGTGTTCCTTTCTCCAGACTTTCCCTCTGGTCTTAGGGACCTGGGATTCCTGAAGGCTGGTTTTATGAGTAAAGACCAAAGCAAAGAAGGCGTCAAGTACCTTAGCCTTCTCTATGCCATTTGTAACCAGTTCCTCTGCCCCATTCCGCACTGGACCCACTGTTTTCCTAATGGATGAACAAGTGTACATCCACTGGACCTGTCTTGCCAGATAAGTCTTGAATCACTGGTGTCAGTATAAAAAAATATAGCGTGTCTCAGGAAAAGGGGTACAACCCCACAGCTGGCACAAAGCTGAAAGGGAGTCAAAGCTGAATTCCTAAAATCCAAAAGGCAAAGACAACTTCAGAGCAAGAAATACCAAGTAGAAGAGCACCTCATCTCAGCACAGTGTGAAATGGTTGCAGATATTCTTGTATTTTACGTGGTGACTAAGAGGAGAGAAAGAGCTTGAGCAGATCCTCTAGAGGTACTGCAATAGAAAAACCTTCTGGACTCACACAGGAATACACATGTACTTAATTTCAAATAGGTATGTATTTTTACAGTGCTATATCAATTCATCTGAGTGCATGCAGCAGTTGCCTTTAGAAATTGAATGATATCATACTATTTTCCTTTTAATTTCTCTTTTATTTCCTGAACCCTTATTTTGCTCTATAGGAAATATTAGTCAAAAGAAGAAAACTTTTTGTCCATACTAAACAGAAATTGGAACTCAAATCTCTAATTAAATTCTCCAAATACAGAGTTTGTTTACACCCCCTTCCCCCATACGTTTTTTAAAAAATTACCTCAAGAGAACAAGACAGACAAAGTTTCAGTGATGCCTTTGTATCAGTGTTTTAATTTACTGAGGATGCTATCTGGTTAGCTTCAAGCATTTAGAACACACTAATCTGAGTTCAGGCACTGTAAGTATAAAACAATTAAAATACTTTTGAGAAAAACACTTCCATAAAGTAAAATTCTGAGGAGATTTCAGTGAGACAGTGGCAATCAATCATCATCATTCAGGATTGGCCGGAGAGACTTTGCTAGTTTTCTTCTTTTCCTTTTCTCCCTACACTCCTTTAATTTCAGACTCGGAAGATTCAGCAGTTTGATTTCCCCATGCACAGAGAGGTCTGGTTATTTCTAACTGCATAAAAGAGCTTCCACAGAACTGGGTTGCAGCCACGCGTATCAAGACTCTCACACAAATAAGAAACAGGAATAATCTGTTTGGCTCAACATCCTGATTCTGCCCAGAGTTTTGGAGTGCAAACCCATTGTTTTTAATGGTCTGATTCAGTATGCCAAGGCCTGCTGCACAGATGGCCCAGGGCCGTGAACTTCTTAAAGATCACTGCCTTCTTTTCTGCAAGACTATAGCGTAACTGTAATATCACTGGTTCGGGTGGTCCGTAGCTCTGTAATTAGCATAACGAACTTGGCATTCTAGCATCAGGTAATGAGACTGAATTACATTTTTAATCTTGCTTATAGTAATCTGTTAATACTGTGGATTTCTGACATATATGTGGAATGCAAATGCCTATTTTTCATGTGGAGTTGTTGATATTAGTGACATTTTTGCACATCTGTGAAGCACAGCCATGTGAAAATGTATCATTTATATCTATAACCTTAAGTGTCTCCTTTAATTTGATGCAGAATATGATCACTGAGGAAAGACCTTGGTTTCTCACCAGTAATACTTTCTGGTCTGTGTACTTAACACAGTGAAGGATATTATTTGCTTTCTGGTTTGAGATGATTTTGTTATGGTTTTGGTAGATTTTATGGACAATGTTAATAATAAAATATAAGATTAATACAATATATTAACATTATATTAATATTGGTAAGAACAGTTAATATTACTATTTGCATTACTAATATTACTATTTATATAATACATATATACATGTATACACACGAAATTCTAACTGCTCTAAACCAACTCTAACGAAATTAAAAAAAGAAGCAGTAAACATATTACAGAATATAGCTGGAGAAAAGGCAGAAAAAAGATGACTGCTTGTAATATACATGTTCACGATCAATAAGAAGTCTGATGTTATAAA
>VYZV01014383.1:3133-14134 GCA_013401275.1 Pandion haliaetus | reverse complement strand
AATATTTTCATCCCTTTTTTTGAAAAAATACAGGTGCTGGAATTGATACAAACAGGAACAGCTCACATCTTCCACAATGTAGCACTGAAACCCCATGAAGGTGTTGGATGGAAGAGTCAACACAGTTCACTTTCATTTTCTGTATCACAGCAGAACCTCAAACTCACGCGCATAGCTACTACAAGCTAAGCACCTATATTCCACTCTACCCTGAGCGAAGAGTAATGCCGGGCAACCAGCTCCCGCTTAGTCTATTCTGAGCTACAGCTTAAACTTATGCAGCAGATGATGCTTTAAATTACATCAAGTATGAAATATCCTTTGAACAATCGTCACCTGCAGATTTATGATCTAATGAAAAAAACTATAACCAGCCTATACATCTCATTGTATACACTGATAAAAAAATTTAAGAAAATTGAGGCAGGTTTTTTTTTTTAAAGTAGAGGACTGTATGAACAGATCTGGCAATTTGACTGGCAATCAATATGTCAAAATTCTGTCAAAAATAAAATGGTTTTACAAATCTCATGATTCTTAATAATTAAGTATGAAAATTTCAGATGTGCTGTGGACCAACAGGAAATCTGTGGAGGTTCAAGAACTGGCCCCTCTAAGGTTTCAAACTACGTACTCTTCCTTATAGCACTGTAGCAAACAGTTGGAGCCATGTAACAGTCTAGTAGGCCTTGTAATCCTATGAAAGATTGGATGTCCTTTCCCTTGTTGGCTTCTCCAGGAATCTTCTCAAGATGAACACTGCAGCCCAGGGGGCATTAACTGGGTCAGGACCACTGTAATTTGCTCACCTCCGATGACTACTGTGGCAGGATGTTAAAGCATCATATAAATATATTACTATTATGAATTATTACGTGGAAGTTACCGCAGAGCCCCATTCTGCAGCTTTATCAGATCAGGTGAATGCCAGATAATCAAACCTGAATACTGTGCACAGATTGTACTAAATTCTCCCACTGCTTTGCAATGCTCCGGCAAGGGAAATGGATCATAAACTCTGGCTAACTCGACAGTTACAGAGGGATTACTGTTGCTTTGGTCTGTGGAAGCACAGCAGCTGTAACACACAGCAAACTGCTGTCAGATCATTCCAAATTAAGGGCTCGATTCTGTGTTTTGTAACACCTGTTTTACACTGTCTATTTCTTCACTCAATGCCATTGCATTCAGTGGATGAGTAACTGCGACAGAAGGAATGTCATTTTATGTTTTAGCAATCGTTTATTATAATGTTTAAAACTTTATCTACAAACAGTAGTACTTGGGAATATTCTGAGACTAAATAGGCAGTTTCATAGCATCATATGATTGCGGTATCACACTATCTCTTTTTCGTAAGAAAACTGTATGCTTTCTGATATATGCACAGCATATTTTCTACCTACGTACTTAAAATATGTGCCCCACAAAAAAGTTCACCCAGGTATGGAGCAGTAGTCTGAGAGACTTCAGATGTGTAATGACTTCTGTCTCATCCTAGTTACAACACTAGCACACTATGATCCCGAGCACACCACTCAGTTATCTGTTGCCATTTCCCCATTGGTAACATGGGGATACCAATGCCCACATGCGTATTTGCATACTTTCCAGTTAATCTTTTATCTTTAGTTTTCTTAGAAGATTGTTCTCCTGGTACAGAAGCTTCCTTTCCTTCTGAAACTTTCCTGTTTGAATACATGCAAAGTTCATTATAGGGAAGGGCTTACGTTGAATAAGAATATGAAGATATGACGACATTTCACGTTCTCAATACTAAAATAGTATTAAGTCTAGAAATATAAATTACTGGAGCAATTATAGTAGCAGAAATAACACTATTACTGCAATCAACTGTTGCTGTAGGTATTTGAAAACAATCTTTAATTTCCCTTTGAGGGTACCAATCTTCTCTGCAGAGGAACAAGCTATTGTAAACAATTAATGATACTAAAGCTAGCATGAAATTAATTATTCTGAAACATGCCTTGAGATTTCAGAAATAATACTTTTTTTTTAAATTTCTGATTTAAAATGTCTTTTCTCTGTGTGCAATTTGGTTTCTATTCCCCTGTTGTTGATTTTTAAGTCTTAGAAAACAGCTATCATAAACAGCTTTAAAAACCCAATGTTTTAAAAAGACGACGCTATTTAACTGTTTAAGTGATTTTGCTGTTTACGTCTTTCTTAGATGTGACAAGTCTGCAGTATGCCTGTCACATTCTTTAACGAAGAAATAGGGTATGATTTAAAAATAAGTAATAAACAAAGCTGTCACAGAATTAAATGGGAGTTTTTTCGCTGTGTAGAGACAGCAGGACGAAATGTCTGCCAGCCAGCAATTTATAGTTTAGCTTTCCTCCTGACTGTTCAGCTCTGCCTTCCTACACTATCAGATGAATCCACTAAACTTCGCAAAGGACAGTTTACAGAGAGTCATAAAAGCAATTTCTTGCTGTGTGTGAAACAGTTTGCAGTGCTTGAACTTGGATGAATTTGTCCAAGGTGTTTCAGCGCGTGTATCTGTTATCTCATTTTCTCCCCACGTCTTCAGATCCTTCAGAATTCATACCCAGGCAAATGCTTTTTCTACCTTTGGCCTGTGGGTACGTACCATCAGAGAACTGTAGATGTGCATGAGGAAGGAGTGTCAGAGAGGAGCCGTTATGGACTGACCACAACCCCCATTCCCCACCCCCTGTGCCACTTGGCGGAAGGAGATAGAGGACCTGGGAGTGAAGTTGAGCCTGGGAAGAAAAGTAAGGAATATCCACGGCCCTCCCTTTGTCCACAGAGCCAGTCACCTCAACATGGGAGGTCATCATACTGGTCAGGCAAAGTTTCCCCTTGGTAAATCCATGCTGGTTGTTCCCAAGGACCTGCTTGTCCTTCATTTGTTTCTACAATTGTCTCAGGAACTGAGTCGTGGCATTGGCCTGACCAGCTCACGGTTACCCAGACCTTCCTCCTTGGTCTTTTTGAAGATGAACATGACATCACATTTGTCTTTTTCCAGTCATCAGGGGCCTCCTCTGACTGTTCTAGTCTTTCAGAGGCGATAGAGAGTGGCCTTGTGATAACAGTAGCCAGCGGCACATGCTTGTATGCACACCATCTGGACCCATGATACTTTATATATCTGGTTTACTGAAGTAGTCCATAATCGATCTTGCTCTGCTGTTTATAGTGTTTCTCCCCACCAACCATTGCCACTAGGCACAGAGATCTGGGAGGTCTGCGAGCTGCTGATTAGTGAAGAAATCTATTGGGTATTACGGCATTGCTTCCCCAGATGTCACAGATGCTCTTTTAAAGGTATCGCTGTCTTGAGGGTAAGGCTGTCATCTGTCCTCCTGAAGTGCCTTCCCAAGCTGTGGCAGCAACCAGGGAAATGAGTAGAGGGTGACCAGGAAGGAAATTCAAACTTCTGTGGATAGTGTGCTAAGTCTGTTATCACCCTGGGCAGCGGAAACATACATAGTCGGTGCCTATCAAGCCTTTCAGTCTAGAACTATTGACTTTGTTTAGTGATACTTCTATTCAAAATGGTGTATAACAGGCAGAATGTCAATCAAATTCAGAACAGGCTCAAAACACCTCAATGAGTACATACATACAGAGAAACAGTAGCTTCTCTTAATTAATTCCTGAAAGACCCTATGGTTTCCTAACCAATCTTTAAGGAAGGCTGAAACAATTTCCTCCCTTAAGGAAAGAGTAAAAGCCTACCCCTTATATAGAATGGCATTAGAGAACAAAAGGAAAAGCAGTAAAGAGAGGGAGGTAATTCCCCTCTCATTTTTGGAGAAGAAAGCTTCAACTTTTTGAGACTGCAAGGCAGAGAATAATTGTTGCACCTTGCCTTACATGTTGAGGGCACTGTGACTCTAAGCAATAGGGAACAATAAACGTACAGACAAAAAATAAGTATGTGGAAAAAATGCATGGACACTTGAGAGCTGATTAGGAAATTGCAGCATAGGAAATCCTCAGAGGACACAATATTTTACCCTGAGGGTTTCACAGATCATATCAAACTTCACTCATAAAGAAAGGAAGAGGAAACTAGCCTGGAAATTAATAGCGTAGCACAAGCCAATTCCAGTAATACAGAACTCCTGCGTCAACAGTTTCTGGCAGTGACAGCTAGAAGTTCCTGTTAGACAGAAACTGAAGCAGTCTGGGCTCTGAAGTCACTGCTCTACAACTTCCACAATGCTGGAAGGTGGGAGAGCCAACAGCAGAGTGAACTACTCTGGAGAGAGAAGGAGCTCATCTAAACCAAGACAATGTATTATTAGGCAGATACTACGGATATCACAAGAGTCATTATCAGACTTGACTCCAAGAGTGATGAGAGCATTTGCCAGAAAAAGCTGAGTCTCAGCTGGAGCAGAAATCTCCCTTGAAGCAAACTGCAGGAGGAAGGTCAGAAACAGACCTTTTCTGTTTCGGGGATGATGAAGGTTTTACAATAGAAGTCTGACTGCCTGGGTCAAAGCTGATGAGAAAGACACTTCCTGGAGTGGTTTCCTGCTGCTGGGATTGAAAAGCCCACATAAAGAGAACTTGGACAGACGGGTCTCCAGTCCCTGACAAAAAGGGAAAATATAGCCTTTATAGACTGTATGTGGCTTAAAGCCAACAGCATTTGATAGGGAAGGCAAGGAAAATTAAACTTGCCCAAAGCTACAAAAAAGTAAAAATTAAGCAAAATGAGACACTAAGATCAAAATGAACACAAAAATCACAAAGGAGCAAAGAAAATGAAGTTGAATAAAAGG
The DNA here is from genome assembly GCA_013401275.1 of Pandion haliaetus. NCBI lineage: Eukaryota > Metazoa > Chordata > Aves > Accipitriformes > Pandionidae > Pandion > Pandion haliaetus. Next base: position 9,350 of record VYZV01014383.1, on the reverse strand, counting down.
CTGAGGTAATCTCAAACAGAAAGCAATGAACTGCAGAAACGCTTCATGGAAAACTAGAGGCAACTGAGAGTCAAGGATGTATCTTTACCTTTTGGGGAAGTTACACGAACATATGCTTTCCAAGTACTAACAGAGGTCAAGAATCACCAGCTTGAGCGCTTGCACATGTCCCACATCAATTACCTCATCTAAATAACAAGTACAGACCATAACATTTCACCTATTAATCCTCCATTAAGAATAATCTATTGAACTGCAACATCTTTACGGAAAGAAAGCCTGTCTTGATATGAGAATCCAACACATATATAGGCAAAATGGTTTAGGAGTAAATTACCCTTAAACCATTGTGTTTTATCGTTATTTTAACTTACCTAAGGTAAACCTATTTTTCTGGATTTTATTTTGCCTTTAGCCAGTGAAGAGCTAGTTACCATCTCAAACTTCCTTCTCACATACACATTATTATGTATAACCCTCAAACAAATTGCTTCCTTACCTGCTCCTAAACACACTCCATGAATTGAACTTCCCTAAGCCTTCACTATAAACCCTGTGGGGGATCCCCCAAAACATTTCTCTTAGCTTCTAAACGACAGGTCATTTAGAACATTGAAAATATAATTTTCTTATAACTTATTAGCATAGAACTTTTCTTGAAGATACGTTCCTATAGTAAAGAAACTTTTAGGTGCAACTAATAGGATAAAATATTCTGGATGAATAGTTTGTGTATGAGCATTTGAATTAAGGGAAAAGCTATATAAATACAAATACTATTTAATGTGTTCTTTTAATGCCACTATGTGGTATTTAGAAGCATACTTTTGGCTGAGTATTTTGCAACCCTAAAAGCACCTACTCACAAGAACTTTTAAGTTGCATTTCAGCAGTATTGTCACTTCATTGGTTACTGTACGATTTATTATAAGGTGAAAGCAATCCAGAAATGCTGCATTACAGTAACAGCATCAAACCCACGTCTGTACTTGAAAAGACTATTTGCCTCCTGATAAGACGACCTTCACTTACAGAAGACCAGAACAGAAATAAAAAGGTTAAAACAATTGTCACAGGGTGAAGCCTACCCAAAAGTATGGCTTAAAAGATGAAATCTGGACTACGTATGTCCAGCTCTGACTACGTGATTCTGCTGTGCACTGGGAAAACCAAAAAACCTGCAGATTAACTTTGATACAGTTGCGGGTTGACACCTATCCAAAGGTCACTGCTCAGATAAATGAGAGTACACCTGGACTACACCAAGCCAGCACTAACAGTTTAGTTTATTCTGCTATGCGTGGAAAACAAATAAAGACTCATAGATAATCTTTGTTAGGTAACGCTGAACAGCTTAGCTTCACATTCTGGTAACGCATTTGGGATGTGAGTCTAGAGGGTGAAATAATCCAGGTAGCAACACTAGTTGGCTTTAGAGAAAGGGGAAGTCAGAGACTGACTTGGGGCTATGTGACTAGCAAGGCCACTGGCACCTCATGCCAACAATTTTATTTTAAAAATTTACCCATAGTTATGACAATAGCCCCTTGGCTGCAGAGGGGGACTCCACATTCAGACACCTGACAAGATGTAGAAGGCTGAGCCAGCTGGGAACTGCCAGGAACTGGACTGAGTGTCCCCTGGGTGTACGGTGCCAGTCTCAAATGAGTTACAGGGGCTGGGACTTTGGCCTGCGTGAGTGTGAAGGGTGTCACAGACTAGAACAGAAAGCGCTATCTATACTTGCCCCTCCGTTGAAAAGAAATACCGAGATTGGAAGCCAATTAAGCGACGCGCGTCTGTTATTGTGACTACCCCAAATTCCTCTGTAACAACAATTCAGTAATGATCCACTTCTCTCCAACCCTCTGCATGACCCTACGTGTACTCTGCTTCCCTAGCTCTGTGCTAGCCCCACCGTGTGTTACTTCTCACCCCTGCATACGCCGTTACCCTAGCTGCATACAGGGCCCCACAAAATCAAGCTCCTGTACCACACCTCTCATTCACTAATGCAGTTCCACAGGTTAACTCTCGTTTGGTCCATTTTTACACACACTGTCTGTGCCAGCACAGGATGCAAGCAGAGATGTTACAGAACCCAGTGCAGTTATACTTCTTGCATATTCATAGAACTAGCACCTGAGGTAACAGGTACCTCCTCCAAATTTGATCATATTTGTTCCTTAACTCTGCCTACTCAAGGCAAACAGGATTGCAGATCATAACTCCAGGCCAGGCTGCTGTTTCAGTTCACTTACCAATGTCCCACGCACCAGCAAAACTGCAAGGGACCACACTCATCCCTTAGATGTAATCCTCAAAAAGTTGTCATTTTTATTTTTTGCGCAGTTTAAATCTCCTCAGCTATATCCTATTCAATATGCCACTCCCAAAACAACAAATATCATCAATAGAAATAAATGGCAAGAAGAAAAATACCTGTTTTATTGCATAATGATGAGGCAAACCACCAACAAATACGGATCCTGTTTCAAGCCAATACGAACTGGACCAGAAATTTCTAGGTATACTTGTCTTTGCAGATATCCCCAGGATTGACATTTCTGCTTCACATGGTACCATGCCTTGCCTGCATAAATTTAGAAATAGGAACATTTTACCACCACATATAATTTACATTACTGTTTATGAGAAAATAATGCAAGATTGGGAAGGAGGACTGTAAACATGCTCAAGTGACTTGCAGCTGGGCTGTCAAAAACCACATAGAACGTACTGTTGCTTGGCCTTGTGTCTTGGACATGTATGTACATCATCGGTGTGCAGATACCGTCGCCCTGTGATAGACTCAGAGGCGCTATCGAACACGCCTGAGATTCCTGCCCTGCTGTGGGAAGGATCACGGCACAGAGGTAACCCACGCCTGCGCCAATCCCTGGAAAACAGGCGCAAGCAGCGGGCTCGGCGATGCTCTGGCACGGACCGAGCTCCGCGGTGCCTGCGTCCCCGCTCGTGTGCCTCTGCCCGGGTGCTGCTCCGGGGATGCCCCGGTCGGCGAGGGAGCGAAAATACATTTACTCTTGGCATTTCATCCGCGGTTTTGTGGTTGCTCCCGTGTGCTGCCTGTGCCGGCTCACACACTGTCTATCTGACAAATTAATTAGGCTGTTACTAAACCAATGAGGAAAGAAAATCAAGTAAATAGCTGTTTTTATACTAAAGACTATAAACATAAAAGAAGCTGTTTAACAAGCTGTAAGTTGGCATGTCTTTGGGGTTTGAACTTCCATTAAAATGAAGCCATATTATAAATCTGAGCAGTGTAATTGCTAAAAAAGCCAAAGCACATAATAATGGCTGAATAAAAGAGCTAGACAATTTTTAACAATAACAACGACGCTTTGTAATTTGAAAAAAAGACATCTATTGACCTCAAATATTTTAAGTATCTGTCTTTTTCATCACAAAAAAAGATAACCCAGAAAAGCAATTTAAAATAAACTGCATTTTAGAGAGTACAGATCTACTATGATCTGTAATACTTACCTTCAAAAGCATCATTCCTAAAACTGAAGGCAGTAATATTAGGCCCTGAAATTAATACATACGTTCCCTTTTCCCTCCCTCTGTCCACACACCTTCTTAACAGCATCGCTCTTAACAGCATGCATAAATTGTTACCAATAAACAGAAGGTGCAAAGTAAACAATTTGGTTTTCTTCAATTTTTTTTAATGATGCAAAGCTCATTTACATTCCAATAACCAACTGGCAGCAAGCACTTTGTCTTCATGAAAGAAAGCACAGGGAAGAAATATCAGAACTAAACAAGAGCTTCTCATGTAGGAATTTCTTTCAGCCTATCCTTCTGTGCACACAAAACAAATCAGAGTTCAATCAGCTGTATGTTTAAAAATATTCAAGCGCCTCGATGTCACAAAAAATCTATGTTAAAATAGCATGTATGAAAAAAAAACCCTATAAAAGCAACAGTCTGTAATTTAGCTAGGATGCCATAGGTAAAATATGAATACAGTGTATCTCTGATAATGCAAAATTATCTTCTGAAACTTATTAGTTACAGAAAGAGCGTGGAAAGTTTCCTCACTATCTTCTGTCAGATAATGATTTCTTACATCCCATTTGTTTTAATTGAGAGGATGGAGACTTAATATTAGCAACATTTGCACACAGTTCTCTGTGTGTGTTTTCTGTATAATTCTGTTTTTGTGATACTTTCAGAAAAACACAGAAACATGGTATTAGCCTTTTAACAGAAAGGACTATAAATGTTTTTGTAAGCAAACTGGCCTGTCCATCCTATGCCAAAAAACCTCCAATGAAGAATATAAAGTTTTGTTTTGTTCTTAAAATCAACATTAAAGAAGAGAAATACATTGGGTTTTTAATTCTGTGGACTGAAAGTACACTTCTTAAGGGATCAGTTCAGGAGATTTTATTGTTTTCACCTTAATTTTTACAAAGCTTTTTGAAACTTGCAAATTAACAGCTAACGTGAATGAGAAAAAAGAGAAAATTGTAGCCAGAACTGCAATCAAGGAAAGCAATGTTTTCCTACCCCATTTTGTAGGTATTATGCAATAGTGGTATGCCTAAGCACACGCACACAAGGTTCTGCAGCACGCTGTTTTCATTATTTGGTTACAAAGGAAATTTCCTGAGAACGTGTGTAACTCGTATATGCATTCTCAGTAGCTCTGTTTGCAACGATCAAGCAGTTCTTCCTAAGGCTTGAACCCAGGCTGACATCTTGGGTATATTCACTCTGCAGCAGAAAGCTGTGGTGATGAGGGCTCGAAGGAAAAAAATATTGATTTTTAAATATCTAAAATTTCTTCTCTTTCTGATAAAAGGATATAATATTTATGAATAATAGCATAATAATGGGATAGCAATCTTTCTGAAATATTTTAAATCAGACTTGTTTTAATGCAACGTAATTCTTAAGATTGGAGTGGAAGAGGGTCAGGAGGGGAACTGGAAGGCATTTTTTATTTTTTTAAACTCATTAACAGATGTGCTAGACGAAGGAAAGCTGCCCAAACAACTTTTGTTATTTTTTTTTTTAATTACTATTTCTTCTACACATTTTGAGATGCTAACGCTGTAACCGGTTACGTGACCACGTACGTACTTCCATTACACAAGCAGCCTATTTACAAATGCAATTCTTTTCACGTTAGCTTTAGACGTATTTGTTAGCTTGGCCTTAATAGCTTATATGATGGATATGCAGAGGTATTTTTGTGTGCATATATAAACATATTTTGAAATTAATTCCCAGTACTTTATGTCAGAAAACAAGTTGATGCAGTTCAATAGCATGAGCTGCCTTCGCCCTAAGCTTGTTAGAATGTCAGCCATGCACCTGTGATTGTGCTTGATTGAATCTAGCAGGGTCTGGCCAAATTAGAGTAACAACCTTAAACCATTATTGTTTAGCATTTGCTGATGATACAATCACCGGGTCATATATGCACTCTATGAAATTTCCATCAGGCTTTTAAAACACTTTTTCCACAATCAGCATATTGGGTGCTTTAAAGGTCAAGTAAGAAGGCAGAGCTTTTTGCATAATTATAAATGTGGAAATGCATACAGCAACGCTCAAGCACTTTTGCTGGGTAAGCTACCAGTAATTGTGCCTCAGTCCAACCCAGCAGTAACAGTTCACAGTTTCCTCACTTGTACTCACATAAATGTAATGATTAAATACTGCCCTATTAATTATAACCTGAAGATGAGTTCTGTCTAAACTGTACTAAATCCATTGCTCAATGCCTCGCAGGTTGGAAGGATGGAAAGGTCAGATAACAATTTGATAACTGTCGGGATAACGGTACCTAAACATAACAATGTCTGCATGAAATCCAAATCCTTTTACATGATGAACTTACTTGCTGACATTTCTTAGTGATGATTAAGTGACACGTTTGGAATTATCATAAAATGGTAAAAAAGGTAATAAAACGAATGGGGGAGCAGAAGGAGGGAAAGGGGGATGTCCAGCTAAAGTATTAAGTGTCAGTCATGCTGTGCAGCCTTGCTGGGAATAAAGCTTCTTTAATCTGGTTTTCCTGACAAGAAAGGGAAATCTCTTGTTCTAGAAACAAGACTGAAGTTTTCACCCATCTCTAGCAATTTCACTTCGAATGTGCTCATGCTAAGCAACAACAACCAATTCACTAACTACCCCTGAACTACTTAGGATGCAATGTTAGCATTCAGTTTAT
>VYZV01014381.1:3566-14428 GCA_013401275.1 Pandion haliaetus | reverse complement strand
GTCCTCGTGAGCGGGTGCTATATTTACCCCTCCTGACGCAGCACCGGCTCCGGGCCCACACGAGGGCTCCCACGCAAGCCTGCTCGCCCACACGTTGTCAATCAGCGCGCCCCCAGCCCCGCACCCCCGCCTGCAGCCGGCGCCTCCCTGGACCCCGCAGCACCCGCCAGCTGGGCATGGGCCAGTCCGGCACTGCAGGGGCTTGTCCGCAGCGCAGCCGGGGAAAAAGTAGGGACAGGCGGCACCCCGGGCATGGGAGTGGGGGGTTGCAGCCCCTGAACCGCTGCCCGCCGCCTCCTCAAGGGGCCAGGCAGAGACAGCAGCGGTGGCCGCACACCCCGCAGCCCCTCTGCTCCACGACACCCCCCTCCCAGCACAGCAGCAGGGCTCCCGCAGCCAGAGCCCACCCGTGCCCTGCACCCCAACCCTGCAGCCTGTGACCCCCCCACACTGCCGCTCTCCTCGGCGCTGGCAGCGGCGGCAAAGCCAGAAGCCAAGAGCTCGGGGAGATTTCCCGGCTGCCGCGCAGGCAGGGAACAAACAGGGCTGCTGGCAGCAGGGCTAGTACCGGCTGGGGGTGGCAGAGCAGGGCCCCCTCCTTCCTCCCCGGCCCCTCCAGCTCCTGGCGCCTCTCCCAGCCCCGTGGGGAGCCCACACGAGCCCCGGGCTAGCAGCCCCCCGTGCAGCCGGGGGTGGGCAGGGTTATCCCTGTGGGGCCATGCAGCCGTTGGTGCCTGGAGCGGGGCCGGGGGTCCTGGGCAGCCGCCAGGGTGGGGGCAGGATGGGGGGGGGAGGACCAGGGCAGGCAGGCGGCAGCACCTGCTTGTGTGGGTTCAGCCATGTGTCTTGGAAGTCGTAACATTCAGTTGCCACTTCCACCGTCAGCCCCAGTCTGTTATTTCTGGTGCTAATTATATTCTGGCGTTTGGCAGCTAATGACTCTTCCCCGCTTCCTCACCAGCCTCCACCACTCCCCTCCCTCTCTCCCCTCCCTCCCGCACAGCCCCTGCAGCCCACCTGCCCGGCACCCTGCCCTGGCACAGGTGGCCCCATGCCCCAGCACCCCGGTGGCACCAGGCAGCCTCCCATGCCCACCCCACGCTGCTGGGACATGGGAAAACCGCAGAGCCGGGCTCGGGGCCACCCTAGCCAGAAATGGCTCTCCCACGGCCAGCCGGCCCTGGCTGCTCTGCCGCTGAACTCCAGCCCTGGCACGCACCCGCCTGGGGTGCAGACACGCACCTCTCGTCCCCGGCTGGCTGCGCACCGCAGGCGTGCAAGTGCACGGCCAAAAAAGCCGGCACGCTTGGCTGTGCCCGTGCCCAGGTCCAGAGCCTGGTGCCAGACCCCCTGAACCGAGCCCTGCGGGGACACGTGCCCCCAGCCCAGTGCAGAGGCATGGCACCCCCACACCTGGCCCCCCAGGGATGTGCCTGGGTCTGCAGCCCACAGCAGCGCCGGGGCTGAGCCTGCCCTCCCGGGACCCACCTGCCTGCTGCGCCTGGATGAGCTTGCCGTACACTGCGTCGGCGGACTCTATCAGCGTCCGGCTGGTCTGGATCATCTGGGGAGAGGGGCGGCGTGAGGAGCTGGACAGTCCCCGGCCCCACGCACCCCCCCGGCCGAGCGGATGAGGAGAAGAAGCTCAGGCAGGGGCTGCCCCTCACCCCAGCGCGGTGGCTGAGGTCTGGCCCTCCTCGCCCCACCGTGCGCGGCCAGGTGCGGTGTGACCAGCGCCTGGCCGGCAGCCAGGTCCCCCTCCAACACAAAGGAAGGAAGCAGCTCCGGCTGCAGCTATTAATGGGATTTCTCCCGCCAGGCGGGACCGCACTACGCCCCACCAGCTGGCCCTGGCACAGGGTGCAGGCAGCGCGGGCAGGGGGACAGGGGCTGCAGGGTCCCAGGGCTCGTACCCAGCTGGGTGAGCCTGCGCCTCGACAAGACTCCTCCCTGGGCAGCCCCCCACGCAGCCCCCCCGCCAGCATCTCCCTGCAGTGGGATGGCTGCGGCGAGTTCAGGGTCCCCCGTCCTCGGCAGGGCGGTGGTGCCAGTGCCGCCGGCCCCACAGAGCATCCCTGTGAGGAGCCAAGGCCCGGCAGGACGGCGCTTACCGTCTCGTAGGCAGTGAGGACCTTGCGCAGCAGTTCGGGGATGGGGCCCTGAGCCTCCATGGGAGGGTACTGCTCTGCCAGGTTGAGGGTGACGCTGGGCGCGCTGTCACTGTGCAGCAGCCACGCGGCCACCGTCAGGATGCACTGCTTCATGTTGGCGGCGGGCGTCAGCCCACACAGCTCCTTGAAGGAGACCAGCGCGTTCTGTGGGCAGAGACCGGCGTCAGGGGCTCAGCCTGGGAGAGCACCCAAGAGCCACCCCTGCCAGGAACATCCCTGTTCCCCCCCAGCTCTCTGCTCCAGATGAAGCTCCTCGCCCGCATACCCAGAAAGAGGGGGGACGCTCGGGCTCCCACCGCTCATGGTCCAGCCCCGTCCTCCCCTGCAGAAACCAGGTCCCCCGGTGCTTCCACAGGGTCCGTACCTGCACATTCTCCCGCAGGTCGGTGGCCTCCCGCAGCGGCTGGGTGGCTGTCCGGAAGACCTCATCAATGGCCTTGATGCCGGTCGCCTTGGTGGATGTGTACTCCCGCACCCGGCGGCCCCGGCGCCCTGCCAGCCCCCGGCGGTGCCCCTTGCCCCCGCCGCGGCGGTCGGTGATGGCCACGTGCACAAAGAGGGTGGCGTGGGGCAGGGGCTCCCCGGCCAGAGACTGGAGGGGGACGTGGCGGTAGCCTGGCTGCAGGCACTCGAAGGGGATGGTGTACTGGGCGATGAACTCGTCCCCAATGTAGTCGTCGTCCAGCACGACGAAGCGCAGGACAGCCAGCTCCGGCAGGTTGATCTGGAACTCCAGGCTCTCATCGAAGACGGGGTTGTCCCCGCTCTGCAGGGCCGTCTTGGTGCGGTGCTCGGCGCAGTCGGCTGGGATGCCGTGGATCTCGGCGCAGACATAGGGCTCCACCACCTCCCCCTTGGCCCCCGAGCCCTTGGGCTTGGGCAGGTTCTGCCCACTGATGACCTTAAGGTGCAGGAGCTGGGCAGGCACCCCGGGCAAGGAGTCCTTGGCGTTGGCACTGAAGTAGGAGACCTCCTCCCGCATGATGGCGGGGCGGAGGACATAGCCACAGGCCCCGTTCTGCCGGAACCAGCCTGTATTCAGGTCCATCATGAGCCCTGGCGTCTGGTAGTTCATGGCCACCATCTGGCAGCCGCACTTCCAGAAGTCCTGGGGGTTCATGTTGCTGGCGTCGATGCGCATGGGGCTGGGGTAGACGCGGGAGAGGAACCGCTTGTTGTAGCTCACCAGCTCGGCCGGGCACTCGTTGGCGAAGCGTCCCGCCTCCACCTCGCTGAAGGAGCACATCTCCCAGTAGCGCTGCCTGCGCCGTGAGCTCTCGAAGTCCTGGAAGGGGACAGCCTGGCAGAGGCTCACCAGCTCCGAGAGCTCCCGACTGAGGCGCACCCGCCGCGGGCCACCTCCCTCCGGTGCCTCCTGGTCCTCCTGGCCCAGCCGCCGCGCCAGCTCCCAGCCTTCCTCCTCGTCCGACACCTCCCCCTCGCTGTCCTCGCAGCCGGGCGGCAGCTTCTTGCCCTTGATGAGGATGCGGCCCTTGAGCTGCTCCGGAGAGGGCAGGTAGGACGCGGCAGGGTTGGGGGGCTCCAGGTACAGCTTCTCCCCCAGCGTCTTGCGCAGGCACTGGGCAGCGAGGCGCTGCTGGGCGGCCGAGCAGCGCACCACCAGGCAGAGGATGAGGGGGTAGGCAGAGGTGGCGAAGGCGTGCTGGTCGATCAGCCCCACCACGGCGCGGAAGGGCACGTAGGAGGCGGCCGAGGGGCTGGTGTAGATCACGGGCTCGCCCTCGGGGCCGTCCCACAGCACCAGCTCGATGCTGCGGCAGCCCAGGCCCAGGGCGCTGATGTAGCCGCTGATGTCCGAGCGGCCCCAGAAGTTGTCCTCCAGCAGGCAGGCGCTGTGGGCAGAGCTGATGTAGTAGTGGGAGAGGGGCTGCGCCATGTCCTGGCACACCTTGCGGTGCTGCGGGTCGAAGATGGAGCAGTCGGCAGAGAGCAGGTAGCGCGTGAAGCCGTCAATGGCCAGGTAGCCTTTCTCCCGGCCCTCCTTGGAGGGCTCGTACTTGCCGACGATCTCCAAGCACTTCTCCTCCGTCACCCCCTCCATGCCCTGCTCCACCTCCAGGAACATCAGCAGGTCCTTCAGACCCAGGTACTCCTTGTTGCTGGAGAACTGCACCAGCAGGAAGAAGATCTCGGGCCGGGTGCAGAGCTCGCAGTATGCCTCCACGAAGAGGTTGCAGGCCACCTCCGTACCAGGACGCTCGCTGGCCTTCTGCAGCTCCTTGAACTTCAGCTCGATGGTGGAGGTCTTCATGCCTGGGTTGAGCGCTTTGATCAGCTGCACGGCCCGGGACACAGGGATGCGGCCAGACTTCTCCAGGTCGGCAAGGTCGAAGACGGAGGAGATCCAGGAGGTCCGGAGGCTGGGGTGGCCGGTCCCAGGCGCCTCGGGGGTGTGCTTCCCATAGGACACCAGGTACCGGAGCCCCATCACCCAGGCGCTCACCACATCGGCGGAGCTGGCCACCAGGTCCAGGGACTCGTAGTTGTCTCCATAGATGATGGAGAAGGCGCACTCGTCTGGGAACTGGTCAGAGAGACCATTGCTGCGCAGGACGGGCGTCTTCTTGCCCACCCGCACCTCTTTGACCGACTTGATCTCGATCTTGGCCTTCTCCGACTCCTTCTTGGAGGGCTCCCAGCGCACGGAGCGCATGTCAGCATCCAGCACGAAGAAGCGGCTGTACATGCGGGAGTTGGAGCGCACCTTCTTCAGCTCACAGCCCTCCAGCATGAAGGAGATGCAGGCAGCCGTGCTGTTGATCTTGCGGTCATTGGGCATGGTGCTGAAGGACACCGTCTTCTTCTTCTGTGGCGGCCGCTGCCGGGAGCCATCCTGCCAGGGTGGGAGAAGGGGCCACAGCTGTCAGGGACAGGGTCGGCAGCGCGCGCGCGCCCCGTCAGCTCCCAGCACCCTCCTGCCGCACACTCTCCCCACCCCAGCCCCGATGCACAGTGCAGCACCCCAGGGTGCCCCAGCGCCGTGTGAAGCCCAGTCCGCCCTGGCCCGACCCTCTCCCCGGAGGCTGGGAGCTGGCTCCAGCCCTGGCCTCCCTCACGGCTCGCTGCCTGGCTTATTTTAACTCCGCTTTCCTTCCTTCCTTCCTGCTCCCGGCTCTGAGCCGGATCCTTCCCCACTGCTCACTCACCAACAGAGGCATGGCCATGCACAGGCAGCCCAGCAGTCCCCGTCTCCCCAGCCTGGGGACACCGGAGGAAAACAGGCGCCCGGCAGGACCAGTCTGTGCCCACAGCAGCCCCATCCCTGCAGACAGGCACACCCCATGGCCCCTCATGTCTTCCCCCGCACCCCACACACCGACCCTGGGCACCATGGCAGCGGGGTGCGAGGATGCCTGGGGCATCCCGAGGCAATGCCCAGGCAGAGCTGCTCCAGGGGGGCCCCAGCCAGACCCCTCACTCCGTCTACCGGAGAGCGGCGCAGGACAGCCACCTGCAAGTGCCACGCGCTGGGGACGAGCGTGGCCCACGGCCCGGTCACGCAGAGCCCGCGGCTGCTGCTGCCTGGATGGGGTCACAGGGGGTACAGGCTGTCTGCTGCCTGCACCCCATGCCTGCATTCTGCCCGTACGCCTGCACCAGCCCTGCCCCTCGGCAGGGAAGGAGGACCCTGCTGCCAAGGGGCTGGAGGGGGCAAGGGATGAGGGGGAACAGCAGGGCCGGGAGCATATTATGGGATGGATTTCATTAAGTAGTGCAGCAGGAGCAGATTTAATCCACTTCTTCAAGATTATGGTGAGTCACCTCTAATCTGGTGGTGTCTCCGGCAGAGGCAGGTCCTGCCAGGTTGGGGGCGAGGGGGTGTCCCCTCCAGCGCTCCAAGAGCATCCACACCTCCTGGATGGGGCTGCCGCAGAGCGGGCCGGCAGCCTGGGCGGGCACGTCCCCATGCCTGACCCCAAAGGGTCTGGATCTGCCCCTGTGGGGCCAGGCAGCCCCAGCCCAAGGGTAACTGGGACGAGTAAGGCAGGCAGCCGGCCAGCTCCCCCCGGGGGTAACCAAGACACAACGACCTGGGGAAGGGGGAACCGACCCCAGCCCTCAGCCCCACGTCAGAGCCGGCTGGATCCTGCTGTCCCAGAGATGCCTTCCTGGGCAGGGGGCAGTCGGTGGGCAGCAGCACCGTTCCTCCGCAGCCTGGCTGCCCGCTGGCAATGGCAGACCCCGCTCAGCCTGGCGCAGGGGCTATTTCCCCCAGCTCAGAGGCAGGAGCTGTTTTCATCCTCTCACTGCCAGATTGCTCCGGGGAGCCGGCCGAGTGCCAGGACCCTGCCTCCGTGCCAGCCAGCTCCCGGGGAGGTGTCCCCTGCTCAGCCGGCTCCCGGGCCCCCCAGCCAGCAGCAGCTGCCCCCTCCCCTCTGCAGCCTCCCTGGGCAGCAGGGTGGTGATGCACGGTGATGCACGGCATTCCCCGGAGCCCCACTACCCACCCACCTGGGACAATCGCCCCAGGGCTGAGCCAGGGACCCAGCTGCCAGGGGCCACCGTGCAGGACCCCAGCCCCAGTTGGCAGGGTGCTCAGTGACAAGTCACCCCATCGGCCAGCCCCACGGGGAAGGACTCGCTGCCGGCAGAGCTGCTGGGACGCTTCCTGCGAGCAGCCGTCTGAGTGTCCCACTGACGGGCAGCTCCAGCCCTCGCCCCACCATGGGGCGACGGCCGGCACTGAGAGCAGCCCCCTCCTGCTCCAGGCAGGACCCTCGCACCTCTGCGGACCCGCTCCCCGCCCCAGCACACCCCACCCTGGGCGGCTCTGCACCGGGCCCCACAGCCGAAAACAGGAAATCCATCCGGAAAGGAAACACGGGCGGGGGGCCTGTGTGCACCCAGCACCCGGGGACCTGCCTCCAGCTGCACCCACCACAGGCAGCCAGACCCACCCCTCTGGCACCAGCCCCGTCGGGCCCCGTGCCACCCCGGCTCAGGGCGAAAACCCAAACGCCCTCCCTGCAGCCCCCCCCCCATGTCCCCAGGCTTGCGAAGGAGAGGAGATGCCTGCTGCAGTGCTTTGGGGTGCAGATGCACAGCAATAGACCTGAGAGTGGCCCGTGGCACACGGGCTCTGCTCTCCCTGTCTGCACAGGTGAACCTCGGCGGGTGCTGCTGCCGCCCCGTTCCAGGAGGTCCCAGCCCTTGCTGCCGCCGAACCCGTTTGCAGCCAGCGAGTCGGTGGCAGCAGTTGCGTGGGGCCTTCTGCCCACAGCCTCCCGCCAGCTTCACGCCCCGGCCTGGGGACCGGCAGGGAAAAGCCGCTGCTCCCTGGCAGCCCCTTACACAGGCGCTTTCCAGGCGGGCTTTGACCCTGGGGACACCCCACTAAGTGCTCCACGAGGCGTGGGCAGGAACGGTGTGGGCAGGAGCGGTGCAGGCAGCTGGGCTGCAGAGCTCCATAAGGGGATAAGTAGGCCGGCAGCGGAGGCGGGAGGACGTGGCACCCGTGGCCACAGGAGCACAGAGCATCCCCGGTCACAGGGCAGGGCTCCGATAGCAGCAGGGCATCCCACTCGCTGTGCCGCCAAGCTGGCAGCAAGCAGGCAGGGCTCTTGCCAGCGCTGCCACACATATCACACCCACATAGCCCAGTTCTGCGGGGGGAAGACGCACTGGCCACCATGCCAATGCCGACCATGACGCCAATGGCGATCGCAGGCATCCGGCTGGGCACAGAGGGCACGTCCGAACCCAGCTGCCCGCACCCTGCCCGGCTCTGCAGCATGGGCTAAGCACCTCTTCAGCCAATTACCTCCTGTGATTAGTGCCCTGGCAAGCGCCGCAGCCCTAATCTCAGCCTCCACGTGACCGCCGTTGTTACCCGGCCAGGCAACCTGCTCCCAAGCGTGGGGATGGGGAAGGGCCCATCGGCCGCCCTTCCCTTCCCGTTATCCCCCGAGGCCTGGCCGGGGGGGTCCCTGCCGCACAGCAGCTCGTGACGGCAGGAGACAGAGGAACTGAAAGCCTCTGGGGCTGAGGCATCTCGGCCCAACCGTGGCTCTGCTGCCCCGGCAGCAGGACCCATCTCCTGGCCATGGGGAGTGCGGTGGGGACACAGTTCACCCAGGGGACAGGGCTGTCCCCCGGCCTGGCTGTGACGTGACTCACCCACGGCTGGTTTCCCCAGGTCCTGGTTCTTCCCACTGCCCCCATCCCAGGCTGGGCAGCACGAGCAAGGGTGCAGGCAGGCAGCAGCCCCCAGCAGCACCAGAGCGGAGGCAGTGGGAGGCCAGGCAGAGCCAGGGCTTTTCTACCGTCATTTGTTCCCTGCCAAGATAGCGAGTGACACATCCACTCCCCGTGGCACCAGCTGCTGCTACCCAGCGAGGGGCCGTGGAGCTGGAGCCCAGAGCAGAGGCAGCACACAGCTCCTGGGGCCGGCGTGGGATGGGGAGGGGGCGCAGGGTACAGGACCGTGGGGCACTGGGGAAGGGTCACCTCCTGCAAGGAGGGAGGGACAGATCCAGTACTCCCCCAGTCCCTCTCCAGCATCCTCCCAGCCCACCGAACCTCCAGCCCCCTCCGCTTCCAGCCTGGGAAGAAAGCAGGGAAGCAGGTCCGCTCGCCAGGGCATGGGGAGGCTGCACGGGGCCAGCTCTGCTGCCGCCCAGCATGGCCGGCCCCAAGCTCCCCCTGCCCCTGCACAGCTGGTGAGTCTCACTTTCAGATTCACTCCTCCAGCCTTTTTCTGGAAATCCCAAAAAATAACAGAGCCGGCAGCTCTTCCCACATGTTCCTCCACTTCGTCAGCAGCCAGCCCCTGCCCAGCCTGCTGCCCCGCTGCCCGCAGCTCGTTTGTGCCCTCGCTCCAAGCTGTAGCCGGGCTTATGGCGCTGGGCCCCCTCCCTGCCCTGCAACCCCCGTACCGGCACCGTGGCCAAGCGGTGGGTGCAGCCCCTGACTCCCACCCACCACCATGCAGGGGGACAGCAAAGCTGCTGCAGACCCCACAGCACAGGAACAGCCTCAGCACCCCCCAGGGATTCGGGGTTGGGCATCTGCTCCCCAGGTCCTGCTGGTGCTGGTTGGGGCCCAGACCTGCTAGCGGTCCCCATGGACCCTCTCCCCAGCTGCTGTGCAGAGCTGGTCCAAGCCGCTCCCCCAGCCGGGGAGAACCCGGGCACGGAGGGGTCTCAGCCGGTGGCGGCAGAGGGGCTGGGGGGGGGCAGGGGGAAGATGCTCTGTCCCCGCTCAGGCACAGGAGAGTTGTGCTGGGGAAGCGCTCACTGCCTCCCAGCAGGCGAGGGCAGGAGGGGCATGGTGTGGGCGGCCGGTGCCTGGGCAGTCCCACAGGCAGCATGTCTGCCCACCGTCCCTTGGCTGCCAGCCTCAGCCCACGGAGGGGCCCAGCACGGTCGGGGTCCTGGGGCACAGACAGGCTCAACCTGGGGAAGTCACGGCTGCGGGATTTGGGACCTGCAGCCCTCCAGCACCAGGGCAGGATCAGGCCCCGGATGGACTCAGAGATGCATGANCATGACGGATCAGCACAGGCTGGGGACATCGTCCGCCTCTGACCTCGTCTAGCACCAGCACCCTCCCCTACCAGCACTGGCCCTGGGCCATCCGACCTTCACGTGAGGCCAAACCCCACGGTGATGCATGGCGGTGACAGGGGATGCACCCAGCCCGGGGGCAAGCAAGAGGTTGACCTCCAGTCCGTGGTGCCCATGGCCGGCCCTTGGGCAGAGAGCGGCATGCTGTCCAGCCCCGGGAGGAGCAGGAGACCCCAGCGAGGTCCCCAGGGAAACTGGGCCCAGCCGGTGCACCGGCACCGGCCTCTGGCTGCACGGGAGCACCGGGAGGTCTCCTTGCCGTCACCGTATGGGGCACAGCCCCGCCACTCCTGCAACAGTTTGCAGTGGGAGCCCGGGCAGGCACAGGCAGGGGCACAGGGTCCCTCCGGCCACCCTGAGGAGGGGCTGACGCCTCTGCCCAGAGGACCGGGTCCTGGGGGCAGAAGACCGGGGCTGGGCCAGCACCACGGGAACAGCCCCTGCGCAGGGTATATTAATAGCACCGGAGCAATCCCAGCTTAAAATAGGTTGCCAGGAGTGGGGAGGCGGGTCCCGGGCGGACACGACCTATTGTGTCAGCGAGCACCGCTGGCCTAAGCGCAATTAGGGGGGGCTCATTTAGGAAAGCACGCATGTGCCCGCTGCCCATCCACGCAGGAGACCCCCAGAGACCCTCCCTGGCTCACGGCCCAGCCAGGGCCCCTGCCCGGGCCACGGCACAGCTCCGGGGAGATGTCGGTCAGGAGCTGGCCAGGCTGGGCCCACGGCTCAGCGCCTTTGCGGGAGGGAGCACGGGAAAGCAGAAGGTGCTCAGGAGCCAGGAGCAGGCGTCTCCTCACCGGCACCCACGGGTGCCCCGAGCAGGACGGGGCGATGCTACGCTGTGGCTCCCACGGCAGGAGCAGCGCGGGCGCGCAGGGGACCCGCGGGAAGAGCGGCGGCTGGACGGGGCAATCCACGGCCACGCAGAGAGGACAGGCCTGGCCCGGCAGCACACGAAGCCCCAGCCTGGCTTTGCCCTTGGGGGCCCGCGGTGCCGGGCCGGGCGAGGGCAGCCCCGGCGAGCCCGGCGCCGCGGGCGGAGGGCAAACCCCGTGCCCGGTGGGGCACGCCACCCCCGCGCACCGAACCGGGCTGGGGGCTG
>VYZV01014378.1:22603-37914 GCA_013401275.1 Pandion haliaetus | reverse complement strand
TGTGATAACTGTCTCCTTCCCAAAAGAACCAGCTATGTTTTGGACCATCTTCCCACAGTGGGGACCAGTTTCTTAAGTTGATCATCACTGAGAGAACAGGAACATGCAGTGGAGAGTTCCACTGCACCATTGTTTCCAAGAGAATAGGTTGATGTCAATTTGTTTTATTTCTATGAACCAAGCATACAGATGAGCTCATGATGTCTTTGAGGAATCAGGCCTGTGGGCCCCAAGGCTCCAAGCCATAATGTTATCCTTCTCCATTTATTATTTTTGAGCTGAAATTTCATGTAACTGAATAGTTTTATCCAAGATTAACAAAAATCAAACCCTCATGTAACTCCATTAAATTCACTGGAGTTACACCAAGCATGCCTTTGGCCCATTATATGTTTTCTCTGAAGATGTGAATCATGTCTAACACAACTTCACTGATTTAACCTTTTGGACAACAGATTGATGCAAGTAATTCTACAAAACCTCAGAAGCCATCCTCAAAAACTTCCATAACCGCTTTTTTCAAAACCACATAAATGTCTTGCAGTTGTGCAGAATGAAACATCAGGCCACAGAACTTATGTAGCAAATTCATAAAAATCTGACTTTAAGGCATCGCTTAGCACTGAAGTTTCTGGTAATAGCTTCCTCTGTAATAAGAAGGCTGTTGTTGCCAGGTCTTACTATTGTGACTTTGAACGTTATCTATCAGGTCCTCTGTCTAAATCATTCTCCTTCTGTACAGTTTTGGTACTGAATGTGATCTACACTGTGAATAGGACCTTGTTTAGTCTGATTTCCCAAAAGCAACAGGCTGCAGTTAAAATGTAAAATGTGCTACCATAAATTCCATTTTCTGGTGATAGAAATTTCCAACATTTTTGTTCTAATGTATTAGTCAGGTTTTCTGAGTCCAAACAGATTTCCAGTTGTTTTCTTATAGCTATGTCAAAATGCTTGAATTCAGCTTTCATTGACAGTGACTTCATCATCAGGTTTTATTCTGATATGTGGATATAAATAATAAGGTGTCTGTGTTTACTATAAATATTTAATTATTACCTAAACTAAAATTACTTGTATTGCATTTGGGAATTTCAAAATGAACCAGAACAGTAACACAGTCCTTGATTTGCTGAGCGGGTTGTGCTCAGGTTAGGCCTCTCAACACTGATTCTGAGCTGACGTTGGAAGGACAATTGCTCACCAAAATCTTGAGAACTTTCTTTTAGTAATGCTGAAATGTATGCCTGTTTCATTTTAAATCCCCTCAAACACAGGAGTAACATATTTAATACAAATGTGTGTAGTATTATCTACTTTTGAATCTAATAACTGCAATTTATCGAATTATCTGACAATTTGGCCAATTCAGTCTTTTTAATTGTAGAATTAATCCATTGAGATTATTCTTTCAAAATTTAATTGTTGAATGTCTATAAAAGCCCTTATACAGCCAGGAATAATTTGTTTTGTATATTTTTCTAACATGACAAGCATTTAAAGAATGGAAAGCTGAATTGGTTGCACTACATAAAAGAAATTTTATCGCTGGCTGTAAATGTATTTAGATACCTAATTCACAAGAATGTCTGGGCTCCAGTCCTGATGAGTTTCTGGCTTAATCTATATAATGTCAATGTAGCTTTTCTCTGTTCTTTTTTACTGACCTATCTTGATTTCAAGCTGTTTATTGCCTGAGATCCTTGTTTTGAGAATGAACAAAACCTAGCTTAAATGGGTTTCTAACTATTTCTAAGTACAAAAAATAATATATTTATAAAATGATAACTTACCAAAAGGTACTCATTAGAACTTGAACAATGTTAGAGAACAAGAACAAATATGTTAGAGAAGATCTTTAGACTGAATTCTCTTATGCTGAATGTCTTTGGCAGAAGGATAATCTTTTATCTTGGGTATTGGAGTGATGAGTATGATAAAAGAATATGAAAAATGAAACATTTTATTTGTTTTTAAGCAAGATTTAATAAAAACACAGAGAACCTGGGAAACAAATGCTTTAAAACCAAAGAGATCTCCATAGAGAAATGATTTTAAAAATTACATAAATTATTTGGAAAACCACCAGAGGAATTAGAAATTTTTTTTACAGAAAGAAGAACTATTTATCCATGGAGGTGACTGAAAATTTGCTGTCCTTGCCTCCCTTCAGGGAAGTTAATCCCTTCTTCTTTATATAGCAATGAAAATTATGGCAAATAGCTGTATACACAGAAAAGTATATTTTGTCATGAAGGAAAAAAAAT
Organism: Pandion haliaetus; assembly: GCA_013401275.1. Classification (NCBI taxonomy): domain Eukaryota; kingdom Metazoa; phylum Chordata; class Aves; order Accipitriformes; family Pandionidae; genus Pandion; species Pandion haliaetus. The sequence continues at coordinate 35,647 of VYZV01014378.1, read as the reverse complement.
ACCAGGGAGTCTTGATTTTCAGACAAAGCTACTATTTGGATGAAAAAAAAAGAAAGTGGTATCCCTATGTCTTCCTTCCTCTTTTACTTTGAAGACTCAGTGAATAAGATATACTTTAAAATGGTATCAGGTTGTTCCAACAGCACTACAGCTCTGCTGTAAGAAATGGTTACAACTGCAGCACCTGTTCAATAATTTACTTTTCCAGTATCAACCAATGCTCAGAAGTTTTTACACAGATCTAGATGCTTTTTGTCCTTATGAGGTATTTTGTATGTATGAATGTCCTTATGAGTGGAAATTCTAATAAGTTTCTCCTTGTTTCCAGAGGAAAATATGATTTTTTACCTAGAATTAGAGCTAACCAGTAATAGTTCATTAAATCACAGATTAGCTATGCAAGGATCATTTCCTTTTTGACAGAAAGTCCTTAATTTGGAAGTAGCCTCATTCAATATATGTCCCAGAAACTTCTCTCTAAAGGGGAAATATTTTTTTCTTAATGTTCATGTATTTGAAACTACTCTTGTATACTTATCTTTGTTCCTGTAATGAAAGAGGAATTCATTCATCACTCCTTACTCAGTCTTGCAGTATCTGTGGTGAGTCACAGTTAAAAATATAAAAGAGGATATTTATGAGAAAAGGGCAGTATTGGGCATATTTGAGATACTGACCATGAATTCAGGACGAATTACAATAAATAAAATGTATGTCAAATCTCATTCAGTCACTGAAGGAATTTCATTAAAAAAAGATGAATGACTAATAAACCGTGATGTGCTTCTGCAAAATACAGTATCCTTATCTCACAGATGAAAGAAATAAGAATTTATATTCTCTGGTGAAATTTGAGCTATATGGTCTCCTCAGCACTAAAAGTAATTTTAATTTAATGTTACAGAATTGTTTACATTGCATATGTAATTATATAACCACGTCACAGTATAATCACCATAATTCACTTAAAAATTTTTCTTTCTGTGGTTCAAAAGTACCATTAAGGACGGTTTGGTTTTTTGGTTGGGTTTTTTGCCTGAATAAGCCCCTCACCTGCACCAAAAAACTCACAGATTTGGAGTAGCAAAACTAATTTGAACTTGTATTCTGATGATCTGGTACTATCCTGTGTTTAAGTTATCTAATACTATATTCTTTTTTTTTTTTCCAAAACCTTTCCCCAAGGTATCTTTTAACATCCGCTATATGACAACATTCTCATTGAACAATGTGCGTTTATCTAAATACCGTTTCTTAGTCACATGAAATTTTGTTTAAATTTTGCTGAATTTTAACAAAAATGTCTCTCACTCTCTTCCTTGGAAGAACACTGTTAACAAACCATAGTAATTTGTACACTGATGTGTCAACCTCATCTAAGACTCATTGTAACAGGCTTTATACTGTACGTAGATTATAATATAAAGGGCTTTTTTTAAGCAGTTCATTTTTACCAGCTATCATTCTGCCTCATTCACTATAAGAAACATAGCCTGAGACATATATTCAGAAATATAATTGTATAGAAAGAGTAAAACCAGTTTTTTTAAGCTTTAGCCTTCCTGCCTTTAAAATTCAAGTGCTACTGTTTAGATGTATCCATATTAGTAGTAGTATTCCAAGTAGTATATTAGGGTTGCAAGTCAAAGATTCAGAATTCAGTAATCAATAAAATGAAGATTAATTGCATGAGCCTGTTTCACCTTTCCTTCTTCGTTTTTACCTTCCAATCTCCTCTCCCTTTTCTCAGTATCTTTCCAGCAAAATAAAATCAGGTATCTCCTTGGCCCCTCCACTTTCTACTCCTTTTTTGCTAAGTTGACTAGGAACCAACAACGAAGCATCTGTAGCAGAGGACATTCCTGCTTATGCTCTCAGTTTGTGTATCTCTGGTGTTACAGTGTCTCACACAGCTGGGGGACAATTCCAAGATATTCCACAAAAGAACACACAGAAAATGTAGCAAACAAATTAGCAAGTTTTTACTAGCTTACCTGAGGACAGGTATTTCCTAGGTTTAAAATGTACCAACACCTGGGACTGACTTCTATGATAACAAGAGCAAGCATATATGGTGGTGTCAAGACCAGTGCCAAGAGCTTCCTCCAAACACTGAAAAAAGTGGAGCTTTTGCATAATTTGAAAATTGGAGGTGGTGAAAGGACTGTTATCAAAAGAAGTGTTGGACCATTAATTGTAATACACTAGTCTCAAAAGTAATGTCCACGTCCATTCAATTAAGGTCTTTTTTTCTAGACCCAGTAAAACTACAATCAAAAAGCTGGTTCTGCTCAGTTTTAGCTAAAGGAAGATGAGGATTATTTAAATATTTGTAATAAAGCCAGTCAGCCAAAAAACTATCATTTTAGTTGATGTTTATTAGCCATAACTTATTAATTATGCATATGACACTCCCACTCTTTACTCTTTCACTATAAGGACACATACAAGACTTTCTCTATAGAGTTATATATTTGAGGTAATATGAGGCATCGCAGTTTTCTCCATTAATTTTTTTTTAGTGAATAGACTTCTTATTAGGAAAGAGGCAGAACAGAACTGCCTCCCCAGTCTTTCCTGTTTTGCTGGAAGGATGAAGTATGCTCCCTTTTTTTCAGGTCTTCAGGTCTGCAGTGCATACTTTGAGGGCTATAGCTTCAGATACCCTCTCCCAGCTGCATTCTTTATTCAGCAAAGATTTCTATCTGATGCCTGCATTTCTGTGGCCTGAGACATATGCTGGCCTAGTCTCTGGATGTCTGGGTGAGCTGAATGCCACGGTGTGTTACAGTGCCTACTGCCAATCTAGGTGCCATCTTGAGGCGCTTCATCTTCAGAGCTCTTTGAGGAGTCATTACTGAGATGAGCCTTGTCCTAGTTTCAGCTGGGATAGAGTTGTCTTCCTAGTAGCTGGTACAGTGCTATGTTTTTGAGTTAGGTATGAGAAGAATGTCGATAACACACTGATGTTTTCAGTTGTTGCTAAGTAATGTTTAGTCTAAAGTCAAGGATTTTTCAGCTTCTGATGCCCAGCCAGCAAGAAGGCTGGAGGGGCACAAGAAGTTGGGAGGGGACACAGCCAGGGCAGCTGACCCAAAGTGGCCAACGGGGTATTCCACACCATGTGACATCACATCTAGTATATAAACTGGGTGGAATGGGGGTGGGGGGGATCGCTGCTCAGGGACTAACTGGGTGTCAATCAGTAGGTGGTGAGCAATTGCATTGTACATCTTTTGTATATTCCAATCCTTTTACTATTACTATTGTCATTTTATTAGTGTTATCATTATCATTTTTTAGTTTCTTCTTTTCTGTTCTATTAAACCGTTCTTATCTCAACCCAGAATTTTTACCTCTTTTCCTGATTTTTCTCCCCCATCAAACTGGGGGGGTGGGGAGTGAGTGAGGGGCTGCGTTGTGCTTAGTTGCTGGCTGGGGTTAAACCATGAAAGCCTGCACAGCCAAGGAGATTGCACTTGCCATAGTGGTGCTTGTTATGCAAGAAGGTTGGGGAGAAGAGTGGGATACACACTTGCTCTTTTCGTCCACTTGCGTAGTAGAATGGAGTGTACTGGGGAGACCACAGCCCTTGCTAGCAGCCAGCGAGTGTTGCTACCACATTAGACATGGAAGGTGGTGGATGTCCTTGAACTACGATTAAAGCCATATCTTTTACTTGTAACAGTTCACAGAAGCCTAGACCAAACCCTCTATGTAATCTCTCTGGGATGCAAATGTGATGGGAATTTCTGAACTTCAGTAATGCCTCAAAACCATGAAGATAGGTGGTAATGCATAACTGGGGTCCACTGAGAAACATTTGACTGCTTTTGCTTGCTTAAGTGAAAACAGAATTGTCTTGAGGGGCCTGTTATAATGATATCCATCAGATGTTAAAGAAGTTAGATCAGAAGGGAAGAGGGTGGTAACACTAGCACTCAATGTGTTGCCAGTCCAACTGGATTCACAACAGCTGCAAGCTAAACGTTATTCACACCGTTCAGGCCTTGAAACACTTTTCAAATATGTCAAGTTTTCCAGTCCTTAAAAGCCAGTTCTTCTGCCATTTAGTTCCTGATTTACACTGGTAACAGTTTGACTCATCACTAAATTATCTTCAGGCTGTAATACTGAGAAGATTATAAATAACTCCCGTTATTACTATAATGCCATTACATATTGTGTTATTTCTCTTTCTCAAATATATATATTTTACTGTTAAAAAAATAGATCAGTAGAAAAATATATATACATGTCAAACCAGATATATACTGTACTTATGGACAGCTCCATGGATCAAGTAAGTCAGCATAATTGTAATTAAATTATCTGAGTTAGAACTCATTCCTAGGCAGAATGCAGTTTTGGATCTGGCAGATCCATCTGGATTAATCTTAAATTCCTCTGACACTATAATTTTTAACCATTTAATTCTAATATGATAATACTCAGGAGTTTTTCTTCTTCCTCATGCTTCTGCAACTGTGCTGATGTTGGATAACATTAGCTGAATAAATTGCTAAAGGAAACACGGTCTGGCAAAAGACTGGGTCTGTTTGATCTATTGGTGTTTCAGAATCTTGCACTAGCTTACAGCTTAATGATATTTTGTATACTGACTTGAAAATGTGAATTTCACATTATTTATCCAGCTCTTTACACTGAGATGGTATTTATAATGCATTTGCAGGTAATTGACCATCTTAAAAAAAATCTGAAGAGTCTGTCTTGGTAATGAACTGATTTCAATCTAAAAGAATTATGAAAGCTAAGTTAAAAGAAGGTAATGCACAACAGAACAAAAGAGACTTATGATGGCGGTCTTCAAATTTATTTACATTATTAATTTTGGATATCCTAAATGATATAATTTATTTTCTGTCTTTTTCCAAGACTTTTGTACACTGCAACCTTGCTTGTACTTCATGAAGATGTACATGGTGGATGGTTTTTTTCATTTAGTTTTATTGAACAAAAGCTGTCTCTGACACATGCATAAAAATGGAAGAAAATTGATTAAAAATTCCCATGATATCAAATAATACTAGGAAGCTAGATCACTCACAAGTAAATCAAATGGGCCATCAGTCTGGAGCAAGGGAGACTTGCCCTTGGGGGAGGAAGATGACGTTAGGAAACACTTAAGCAAAATGAACATACATAAGTCCATGTGGCCGGACAAGCTGTACCCACAAGTGCAGCCTGAGCTGACTGATGTCACTAGGAGGTCACTCTCAACTGTCTTTGAAAGGTAACAGTGATCAGGAGGGGTTCTGGACTGGAATACTGCAAGAAAGTACGTCACCTCTATCTTCAGGAAGAGCCAGAAGGGAGATCCAGGTAACTACAGCCTGGTCAGCCTGTACTCAATCCGTAAGAAGATGATGGAGCAAGTAATCCTGCAGCCCATTTCCAAATGCATGAAGGACAAGGAGGTGATCAGGAGTAGTCAGAATGGATTTACAGTGGGGAAATCATGCTTTTCCAACCTGATAGCCTTCTAGAAATAGCTGACTAACATGATGGATAAGAGGAGAGCATTGGATGTTGTTCACCTTGACTTGAGTAAGGTTTTTGATGCTGTTTCCAATACTGCCTTTGTAGACAAGGTGACAAAAGATGGGTTAGGTAAGTACACATTCCGATGGACTCAGAACTGGCTGAATGGCCAGGCCCAGAGGGTTGTCATCAGTGGCACAAAACAGTTGGAGACCAGTCATTAGCAGTGCACCCTAGGGATCGATACTGTGGCCAATACTGTTTAACATTTTCATTAATGACCCCGGCAATAGGACAGAGTGCACCCTCAGCAATTTTACTGATGATATAAAACTGGGAGAAGTGGCTGATACACCATGATGGGCGTACTGCCATTCAGAGGGACCTCAACAGGCTGGAGAACTAACAGCAATCTCATGAAATTCAACAAAGGTAAGTGCCCAATCTCCCCTGGGCACAAATAACCCCATGTTCCAATACAGGCTCTGGACTCACCATCTGGAAAGCAGTTCTGCAGAGGTTGACCTTGGTGCCCTGGCAGACAACAGACTGACAATGAACCAGCAATGTGCCCTCACAGCAAAGGTGGCCAGAGGCATTCTGAGCTGCATTAGGCAGAGCATTGCCAGAGGATTAAGGGAGTGACCCTTCCACTCTGCTCAGCACTGGTGAGACACATCTGGAGTGCTGAGTCCAGTGCTGGACTCCCCAGTATAACAGAGACAGGTACATGCTAGATTGAATCTAGCAAAGGGCCATGAAGATGATTAAGGGACTGAAACATCTGTCTTACAAGGAGAGGCTGCGAGATCTGGGACTGTTCATCTTCGAGTGGAGAAGGCTCAGGTGGATCTCATCTATGTGTATGAATATGTGACGGGGGAAAATGAAGATGAAGGAGCTAGTCTTTTTTCAGTGGTGTCCCCTGATATGTCAGGAGACATGTTTTGGGTTTGTGTGGTGGGGTTTTGGTAGCAGGGGAGGGGGCTGCAGGGGTGGCTCCAGTGAGAAGCTGCTGGAAGCTCCCCCGGCTCCAAGTCAGACCCACCTCTGTCCCAGGCCGGCCCAGTCAGTGACGGTGGAAGTGCCTCTGGGAGAACATATTTAAGAAGGGGAACCTGCAGTGAGTAGTGGGATTGGAATGTGAGAGGAACCCTTCTGCAGATACCGAGGTCAGTGAAGAAGGAGGGGGAGGAGGGGCGCCTGAGGAGGCTGATGGCCCTGCAGCCCGTGGTGAGACGGCAGGCTGTCCCCCTGCAGCCCATGGAGGAGAGCAGGGGAGCAGATGCCCACTTGCAGCCTGTGGAGGAGCAGGCAGATGCCCCCACAGATGGCCGTGACTCCATTGGAAAGCCTGTGCTGGAACAGCCTGTGCCTGAAGGTCGGCCCACGGAAAGGACCCATGCCGGAGAAGTTTGTGAAGGACTGTTTGCCATGGGAGGAACCCCACACTGGAGCAGGGGAAGAGTGTGAGGAGCCCTGCCCCTGAGGAGGAAGAAGTGGCAGAGACAATGTGTGATGAACTGACTGCAACCCCCATTCCCCGTCCCCCTGTGCTGCTGGAGGGAGGAGGTAGAGGAAACGGAGGGGAGTTGTGCTGGGAAGGAGGGAAGGGTAGGGGGAAGGTGGTTTAATATTTGAGCTTTACTTCTCATTATCCTTGTTTTGTTTTAATTTGTAGTAAATTAAACTGGTTATTTTTTCCCCAAGTTGATTCTGTCTTTTGCCTGTGACCATAAGTGGTGAGTGATCCCTCCGTGTCTTTGTCTTGACCCACGAGCATTTCTTCATATTTTCTCTTCCTCATCCCACTGGGGCCAGCAGGGGAGGAGTGAGTGAGCGGCTTCGTGGTGCTTTGTTACTGGCTGGACTTAAACCATGACAAGGCAATAGGCACAAATTAAAACACATCAAATTCCATCTGAACACAAGAGAACATTATTTATTTTTTTTACTGTGAGGGTGATCAAACACTGGAACAGGCTTCCCACAGAGATTATGGAGTCTGTATTCATGAAGATATTAAAAAACAGACTGAACATGGTCCTGGGCAACCTGTTCTAGCTCACCCTGCTTGAGTAGGCAGGGGTTGCACTAGTCAATTTCAAGAGGTCTTTTTCAACCTCAGCAGTTCTGTGATTCTGTTATTTTTTCCCTATATATTGACAATACTCTACTTAGGCTTTAAATGTTTTCTAAACATGAGTTCAATGATTTGTACTGAATGTACCTTTGAAATTGAGCCAGAGAAAGACGAAATATATAATAGCAACTATAAAATACTTTGGAGGCATAAAAGTTCAGGAATGAAAAATTATGCATAGCCTTAAGACATTGTCTGGGGACAAAACCAGCCTATTGTGTAGCTGTCCAATGTAGATAGTTTTATTCTGACAAACATCGAATTACCCAGTCTGGGGATCGATAAAATGTTCATTTTCTTTCAGCTGTATACATGGATCTCAGCAATACAAAATGCTGGGAACTGAATTTGTTTCCAGGCTCCAAATTTTCATATGTAAGCTGTGAACATCTAAGCTAGTATTTAGAGTTTCCTATAGGGGGTAATATGCAACATATGTATTTATATGCATCATAGACTGGACAGCTGAGCTATATGACTTCCAGAAAGCACCAGTCAAATGAGAATAATGGTTTAAAATTGTATATAGTTTTGGAAGGAATGCAAGATCTACATACATGATAAGCTGGTCACAATTGGCAACGAGCATTCTTTTAATAATAAAAGCAGTTTGTTTTTATCAAACCTAGCTTCTGTTCCTATCCCTGTATGTCATTTGCTTTGATCATGTATTGCCATTGGTTTCATCATCATTGGCTCTGGATACGGTTGTATTCTGATACAACAGTTGTAAACAGCTAATTTGGTTCATTTATTTTAATCAGAATTGCTCATCACAGAGGATGTCTCACTGCAACCAACTTAGTTTATTTTAATAAAGAAAAAAACAGATCACAATAATTAGAAACAAAAAGCCCATGGCCCTTCTACTTTTTCTGTCTCCTTCAAATTTCAGAAGCTTTCTTCTGGCTTTTTACCTCTCTCCATGAAACCTACATTGCTTTCAAAGAACAAATCAGCCCCTATTTTCTATTTGCTTCACTAATGACACAGTGTGAATCACAATGTCTGGATTTTATTCTGTCTGTATTAGACACTGATGGAGTGTCTACAAGCACAGTGTGCTTGATTTCATTCCCCACATATAGGCACTTCATGCCCTTAGCTATCCCTTCTGGCTCTTAGCTGCTGCTCCAAAGGGCAGAGATTTTCTGCAGGTCCTGTGCTGAATCTGGCAGTCCCAGCTTGTCTCAGGTAGCCCAGAGCATAACAGAGAAAGTTAAATACCTATATTTAGACTATTAATTGATTCCATGGATTCAGTGTATGAAAGTAGGGCATCTTTCTGTCTGTGAAACTTGCCTCTACTTTTTGTAATATCCCTGCAGTTACTTCCAATCTTCAGAAACCCACTGCTGATTATGATAGGCTATATTTAAGAAAAAGATAGTTCAGCAGAACTGTGAAGCTCTGAGGAAATTATTCCATGTTAAAATGTACTAAGACAGGCAAACTTTGCAATCCACAAATGTACTCAACTGTCCGGACTGGCAGACCTGTGGAAATGCGTCATGACTCCTTCCTTGCAAAGGAACCCCAGGGCATTCAGGAGACTGTGCACCAGCTCCGTCTCCTCCAGACATGGCCAGCGTGAGTCTGGGGACCCAAGGTTCGAGGCATACCAGGGAGCCCATCTGTTCAGCAGTATAAATGCAGATTATAGGCTTTCTCAGAAATAAATAAATAAAAAAATAATCCAATACTCTTAAATCTTCAGCACTTACAGGGTTTTGTCAAACAGCCCAGAAAACATGCCACTGACTGTGACTTCACAAGTAGGCTTTCACAGAAATGCCCTGTAAACCTGCTTAGGATTGATAAGCAATGTGGTTCAAGCAAGCTATACTGTGAGCTGGAGTGTACAAGTGCAAAAGTGTGGAGAAATTGTATCTTTTGTAATGATTGTCATGTAATTTTTAAAAAAACTTAGTCCTGTGATGTTCATACCACCCAGTTTTGAAACCTGTGAGCAATAGATTTCCATATGAAAGAAAGGAGCTATTCTTCCACAAAGGGAGACTGACTAAACTATGTCTGGAGTTATAAGAAAACAGAAAGAAACAGCTTTAAGGGAACAGAAATTATTGATAAGTGAGCAATTTTGCACAGTACCAGTAAAATAGTAGTACCTTAAGCAGTATCATTAGAATAGATGCTGAAGTTTCCAACTCCCTTTCATAATGATGTAAATTTACTAAAGAAGTAAGGGGGAAAAGATGGAGAGCAATACAAAAAATTATCATGATAGTAACACCAGTCTAAGTAATTTTCCAAGCTGATCAATTTCAATTGTTAAAAATGCTTTTTATATGCTTAAGTACAGCTTGTACTATCCCAAGCAAAATGTTTAAAACCATTCAATTTTTGTAGTATTCCTATTTCTAAAAGTGCAATGATAGATCACATTATTCTGCCTCCTGACCAACTTTCTTAACTATTGAGTTGGCAGGATGTCTTATGGTAGAGGCATGAGCCTGAAAATTGATAAATGGAGAAGGTTTTTTCAGTTTGGCAAAGTCTTTCTCTCTGGCTTTGCTGTCTTTTGGGCTGAGAACACCAGTAGATTAAACTAGCTGTTTGCAGAATAGTTTGGGCCCAGATAGGGAAAAATCGCAAGTTTACAGCATGGATCTCAAACTAAGCAAGCTGAGCAAAGATGATAGGCAGGAAGCAAAGTTTCTTAACTTACAGTGCAACTCTAAATGAGACCATGACTGTTCGTTTTCTGACCTGAGGTCACCAACACCTTGCTGTAGCAATCAGCCTCAATAGCTCAAGTTACCATCAGGCAAAGGACTCTTCATCTACCTCCACTGTACAGTTTTTATATCCTCAAAACTCAAGTCTCAATATGGGAAGTAAGAATAACTACAGAGATCTTTTAACTGGCAAAATACAGACTATTTGAAGGAAGGATTGTGCAATTCTTCAATCCTAATTTGCATCACAGGTGGATAGCAATTTCAATTTATGTTTACAAGGGATTTGAGAGGTAACTTACTATTTTGAATAATGCAAGAATTATTATAGCAAAATAGGCATTGATAAGCAGGCTAAAAAGAAAAGCTGAGCCATTGAAAACAGGAAAGCATTTCATTTTACCAACAAAGTTTCATTTGGTCTACTAATTTACATGTACATAACTGCATTTGGATTATCTGAACAAGTGCTGGTATTTTCTACTAATACTTCCATTTTCTTTGGGAGCTACCTTTTCAGTCTTTTAAAGCATCTAGTTTTATAACTTTCTACTTTGCAACCTGAAATGTTATAAATGAAAGTTTCATCCTCAGATCTTGTCTCAATAGAAATTCAGAATATTTTAAAACTTTTGAGTGTGCACATTCTAAAACAGACAAAATTATTCACTCCTTCCTTCATCAAATGAATAATTTGTCTTCATTCAGAAGATAAGGTCAAGTATGAAGTAGTCCACTAATTATCGTATACTGACCAGAAAGGTTTTGGGTTTTTTTGACTTTGAGTATTTTATGGTACTAGGTTGTAAATCACAGGAACAATAAACAGTGGAAGTAACATTGCCCTATAATTGGGGGGTAAGTCATTCTAATTATTAAATCGGAATCAAACAGTGGATGAATGGCATTATTATCCATTGCTCCTAGTGAGCAACTTCCAACGTTGAAGATTGCACAGAAGTTTGGGAGGGTTGGTTGGGGGAAAGTAGTATTCAATGAGACAAAGCATGCACTGTTAGGTCTAGCTGACATAATCTGTTCTCTCAAATAATCATGAAATGGTTACCTCTTTGACTGAAGAAAGGAGCAATTTGTGATTATTAAGTGAGACATTATCATATTATTCTCTTCCAAAAGACTAACAATAATTCTTGGACTTATAAGAATTACAGAATGTCCATAGATGAGGTTGATTACCAAACAATAGATTAAATCATGCCTGTCACAAAGCTTGATGTTGCCACATTGGTGCATTGATTAATGGCATTTGGCAACTCTCTGAATGGCCATTTGCCATGCATTCATGGGTGCCCTCTGGAGTACAATATGAGAGTGACCTGTTGGGAAAAGGAGGGGTTTTTTTTCATCTGTTAATTGTTTCTACTGTAGTAACAGAAAAACACTGGGAGTGGGTGAAGTCAAGACTTTGAGTTAGCTATTTCCTAGTGCATATAAATTGAGAAGGGGAGGGGCGGGAAACTAAGGAAAAATTAGTTGCAATCAAGACAGCACAATGTGATAGTTTAAATTATGATTCTAGATGATGCAACTGTTTCTTTCACAGCACAGTAAATGTCATATGATTAAAAATAATTGGGGCATCAATAATTTCTTTTGATACAGATACATAAATTTCTGATGGGAGTTTTTTTCACAACACTTTGCTGTTCTATTTCAATCTTTCATTCAGAACCCTAGAGGTCTATGGGAAAAATTACATCAGTTCATGTCGCAGCTTGGAGTGGTGGGGAGAAATACCATCTGCCTCTTCTTCTCCCCAATCCTCTCAGAGCAAGGGTGGCCATCTTTCAGACATGGTCTGAGTGGGGCGTAGAGGTTTTCTTTGCCCTCAGGTCTCTGCCCTAATGAGTAGTGAAGGAAGGAGCAACATCAAGTGTTTTTTCTCAGGTGAGCAGCTTGAATCTCTTGGGCTTTCCTCCTACACTGCATTCTCTGACAGTAAGTTTGGATGAACCCTCATGAGCAGAGAATTAATGATTCAATAATATATCAAGTTTTATAGGAATATTGACATGTCTTGACCTGAAAAAAAACATTTTATCTCTGGAATAAGACAGACTTCATTCTACATGTATTCATTTTTCTCAAGCTTCATGCAAGCTTCTGCCTTAAATGAAAAACTATGCTCTAGCTGAGATCTGAGATTGTACATCACTTATTTGAGTTGTGTTCATCTGACCTTCAGATAACATTTCATACACTTCTAAGTTTTTCAAGGAGCTGGAGGAAAACACCCAAGCCAGTTGGAATCACAATTCCCTAGAAATCCATATCAGACTCTGAAGAATCTTATCCCCTGCAATTCTCCTGCACTTCCATTTTCCTTTTGTTGCCAGTTACACTATTACTCTATTCATTCATTTAGTAACACTGTCCACAGAGATTTCGCTTACTAATTCTCACTTTCTGTACTTCCCTGGGCTAGTTATTCTTCCAAGGCATGCTTAAAACAACATAAATCTAACAATTAGGGTCACCTGATTGACAAGCTGAAATGGAGAAGTAACACTTAGTCTGAACCTCCAAAGTTGAGTGTTATGGGTTTGTGTGGCGCGGTTTTCCTTGGTGGCAGGGGAGGGGGGCTGCAGAGGCGGCCCCTTTAAGAAGCTGCTGGAAAATTCACCGTCCCAAAATGTTGGACACGCCAAAATATCGGACCCGCCTCTAGGAGGGGAGTGA
>VYZV01014378.1:0-22313 GCA_013401275.1 Pandion haliaetus | reverse complement strand
TCATGAAGGACTGTCTCCCGTGGGAGGGACCCCACAGTGGAGCAGGGAACGAGAGAGGAATCTTCCCCCTGAGGAAAGAAGCGGCAACGACGATGTGTGGCGAGCTGACTCAAGCCCCATCCCCTATTCCCCTGCGCTGCCGGGGGCAGGAGGTAGAAACAACCGGGAATGGAGCTGAACCGGGAAGGTGGGAGGGGTGGGGGGAGGTGTTCTGATGTTTGGTTTCCCTTCCTAATACCCTTGAGTTTTGTTTTTGTTTTGATTTGTAGTAAATGAAATTGATTTTGTTTCTTCCCCAAGTTGAGCCTGTCTTTTTCCCGTGACCATAAGTGGGGAGTGATCCCTCCCAGTCCTTGTCTCGACCCACGAGCCTGCCTTTGGATTTTCTCTTCATCCCAACGTGGCCAGGCGCAGGGGTGGGGAGTGAGCGAGGGGCTTTGTGGTGCTTTGTTACCGGCTGGGCTGAAACCGAAACCATGACATTGAGGCATAATGGAGGGTTACTTTTCAGTAACTTACTTAAAGTTCATTTCCCCAGTTACTTAAGTCAGTTACTGACTGGAAGAAGTCACAGAATAACTTTTTTCCTCAGGCCCTAGAACTTCTGTTCAGCTCTCCTGGTGGTGCTTCTTCAGATAGCATCCACATTTGTTTCTCCCTGTCTTAACTTAAGGTGCTTCTTATTCTTTATGGTGTTCTAGTAAGCTGAGGCGAACAGACCAACCCACAGATTTTTTAATTATAACTGATGTATCTATTTGACATAGCTATGTAAAATACTGAGTGGAGCAGGGAATGTAAGTGGGTACTGCTGAAGGCATTGCCAGTGACACACTCAGAAAGGCTGAGTAATCATTTCATTGCACCCTGCTTGAAAGCCTACATATGAAATGGGTGCAGAAACGGCATGTACAAATCACCTGCTGGGCTAGGAGAGAACAGAAAAACTAATCTTAAAATACTTTCCAGATACCTGCCACAATAAACAGATGAATGCCCATATTTACCTTCACCCATGTACTTCTTCAGGAGGAAAGTAGCTACACAGGAGTCATTGAGGATAGAAGCTGTAGTCTGGACACAGACTGCTCTCCACTGTCTCTTCTGAGTAGGCTGACAATATTCCTTGGCAAGGCAGTATTTCCTGTGCACCACTTAGGAAGTTAACCCCAATGAGTTTTCCAAAGTCATCTACAAAGCTTTACACTGCTGCCTCAAAGTTACTTTCAACACACTTATTTTTCTTGTTGATAAACACTTTTCTCCCATTAAAACCACAATGATTTATGTCGAATGGTGTCTACTATATCCTTCTTAATTTCTCTCCTTTATTGTGTTTCTTCCTAAGAAATTTTGGCAAAGTCCATACAGGACTGTGGTTTATTTTTGTTTACAGATTGTCACCATGGGCTTTTCTTATAATAAGTCTTTTCAAAGCAGTTCCATATTTCTAAGTTTTATGAAAAGCTGATTTATACTTCATGGATTCTAAGTGGTCATGGTACAACCATCACGCTTTTGAAAGACATCAGAATCTGCACATTTTGGCTATATATAGTATTTGGCTATATAGTGTGTTAGAGCTATATGTTAATGAGAAATGCATTTGAAAATACAATTGTATTTTGAAATGTTTTCTTGATAAATCTAAACATCCTCTGTTTTCACAGAATCTAAACTTCTCAATTTTTTTTTTATTAACCTGATTTATATTTTTTTAATCACAAGAAATCTAGAATTCATATACAAGAAAAAAACATTTCCACTTTAGAGGTGAAGTTTTCATCTGAATGTATTGGCACTTGAAGTGAAAGCTGCAAACTTACTACAACCTGTAGCCACTTTCAGATGCATCATACCTTGAATGCTGTGGTGCAGCCACCCAGCACTTCCACTACCATTGTTGTTTCCGTTTCTACTGACGATTGAAAGATCCTATGGTTTAGCTGGTTTGGGAAAATATACTGGGAAATAATAATTTCATTCACCTCCTGAAATTAATGGCATTTGATGGGAATTTCTTGACTTCAATGGAACTAGAATTTCCCTCACATTTGTGTGTCTGAGTGTGGGTACTTTATCAATGAATCCGTGCTTGAAAAATCTCACACAATTTTGAAACATAAGAGTTTTACAACATGTCAAAAGGTTGATTGGTAGCCTTTATGAACTGCTGGTCAGAATTTATTATATAAAATAAGAAAATGTTCCTGTCATACCTTTTAAATACATTTTATTTAATTATTTAATTTGAATATGTTTGCAAGGAAAAATTTAAGTATCTCCTGCCATAGACAGTCTTTGGGACAAAGTTGGCTTCTGGGAGACTGTATGTATGTATCATATCAGATAAACTATTCTTTGTAGACACAGTACTGAAGTAAATGAGTTGGTTACCTGAACTACACTTTCCTCAGACAGCAACTGTGGAGCCTCATTGAGAGAAATGTTTCCTGTAACTTTTTTTCCTTTCCTCTTCTGTAACTTCTAGTTACTGTCTAAAGTCTTAAAAAAATACAGTGTAAAATTTATTTCCACATAAGTGTATGCCATGGGGACTCATAGAACCTGATCTTTAATGTTGTCCATTCATAGCTTTTCAAAACCCACCGGAAGCTCAGCAATAGACATTAGGATTGTCTTGGTTTTTAATGACCCGGGATTAGTAATGCCACTTACACCTATTCATTCCTTCATCTCAAGGGAATGCAAGCAACATACAGATTTTGCCATATTTGGAATTGCTTGCCTTTCTTCTATGTCAGTTAAAAACCTGCTGCTGGCAACAGCAGCAGCCCTCCACAAAGATCATCAGGAGCTTCTAATGGAAGTACCTTGAGATTTAGAAAGTGTGAAAATGCAGGAGCCAAAGAATCACACAGGAACTTCTCGATTTTTTAATTTTTAATAAATACTTGCAGGAGTAGTAGAAAATATTAAAGGTCAACTCCTGTTTTGCAGCCTTAAGCATTCAACTGGACATGTTTTTTGAAGGGCCTTCCAGAGGACTTTGAGACCTGAGAGAACAGTGTGTTGACATATTTAATAAAATCAGCATGAGCTGAAAATATGAAGAAGGCTGTTAAGTAGTGTCCACATGAATATTTTTAACCAGATGTTAAAGCCTTCAGTGTTCCTGAGTTGAAATCTGCTCAGGGATGTAGACATGAGAAAACATAGCTTCAAGCCAAGTTTATCTTCTGGAATGTCTGAGGTGAGCTGTTAAACTGGTGTGGGCAACCCTGGTTTCCCAAGGAAGCTGATCGGTAGCCTATCTATTCCTTGAGCAATGTAAGTGTCCTGTCTTTGATACTGTGAAGCAGTGGCAGCGTGTGTTGAGTTTGCATGGCAAGGTTTTGGTAATGGGGGAGCTACAGGGGTGGCTTCTGTGAGAAGCTGCTAGAAGCTTCCCCTATGTCCAACAGAGCCAATGCCAGCTGGCTCCAAGACGGACCCATCGCTGGCCAAGGCTGACAGCAGTAGTGCCTCTGGGGTAACTTATTTAAGAAGGGAAAAAAAGTTGCTGCAGCACAGAAACTGCAGCCAGAGAGAGAAGGGAGAACATGTAAGAAAAACAACCCTACAGATACCAAGGTCAATGAAGAAGGAGGGGGGAGGAGGTGCTCCAGGCATCAGAGCAGGGATTCCCCTGCAGCCCGTGGGGAAGACCATGGTGAGGCAGGCTGTCCCCCTGCAGCCCATGGAGGTCCACGGTGGAGCAGATATCCACCTGCAGCCCGTGGGGACCCCATGCCGGAGCAGGTGGATGCCCGAAGGAGGCTGTGACCCTGTGGGAAGCCTGTGCTGGAGCAGGCTTCTGGTAGGGCCTGTGGCTCTGTGGAGAGAGGAGCCCACGCTGGAGCAGGTTTTCTGGCAGGACTCGTGATTAAGCAGGGGACCCACGCTGGAGCAGTCTGTGCCTGAAGGACTGCAGCCTATGGAAGGGACCCACGCTGGTGCAGTTCGTGAAGAACTGCAGTCTGTGGGAAGGACTCACACTGGAAAAGTTCATGGAGGACTGTCTCCCGTGGGAGGGACACCACGCTGGAGCAGGAGAAGAGTGAGTAGTCCTGCCCCTGAGGAGGAAGGAGCAGCAGAGACAAAGTGTGATGAATTGACTGCAACGCCCATTGCCTGTCCCCTTGGGCTGCTGGTGGGGAGGAGGTAGAGAAAATCAGGAGTGAAGTTGAGCCCAGGAAGAAGGGAGGGGTGGGGGGAAGGTGTTTTAAGATTTGGTTTTATTTCTCATTACCCTACTCAGATTTCATTGGTAATAAATTAAACTAATTTCCCCAAGTCAAGTCTGTTCTGCCCATGATGGTAATTGGTGAGTGATCTCTCCCCGTCCTTATCTTGACCCACTAACTTCTCATTATATTTTCTCTCCCGTCCAGCTGAGAAGGGGATTGATAGAGCGGCTTTGGGGGACACCTGGCATCCAGCCAGGGTCAACCCACCACACAGTGCACACCAAGAAGTATATGGTTTCTTTTCCTGCCGACAAATATCACCTGTCATGTTGGTGACGTGCTGCCAGAGTGAGCTTCCAAGAATTTGAAACATAAAGTGTTGGGGGGAAAAAAAAGAGAAAGGAAGGAAAGAAAGAAAAAATCCCACAGCTTCACATATGACTCTCTTAAAGCTAGCATTTCACTTGTTAGTAATTTGCTGACAGTCTTGTGCAATTGATAGAAATGGAAAGATTTCCAGATTATCAATAACAGTTATACCTTGCAGGTTTAGAGGAAAAGAAATTAAGACACCAGATCTTCAAAGCAATCTTCACTGACTTACTCAGAGATCTGCGCCAAGCTTTTATTAATTCATTCTGATTCCTCTGGGATACAACTGCCCACTGACATGAATTGTTTCACAAGGTCTGGACACAAAAATTGGAGCCAGTAGAAAGCCGGAATGAAAATCTGAAATATCTTAAGGGCCAATAAACCTAACAAATATGCAGCTGAGATAAATATACTCTAACTTTTGTTAGTGTAATGGTGTAACTCACATCTCCCAAAAGGGATGTAGGCCTAGGAATTTGTCAGCCACAGGATGTCTGATGGAAAATGTGGCATTTAGGCAGAGAGAACTAACTGACCCAGACAAAAACTGTCTTCTAACAATTTAACCATATTGATGAGAAAGCTCCAGAACGGACTATGTAATGGCACTCTCTGATTTATCAGTACAGATGTAACTATAGTGTCCACTAGAAGGTTATTGTCGAGTTGATGATACAATAATATTGCGCCAGTACACTGGTAAGCTTCCTGTGGTGAATTGGTTGTCTATCCCAGATTCACCACCAGTACAATGAGGGCACATACTTTTTCCTAGGTGAGCTGTCAAAATTAACTGTTTTGTGAAACATTTATATACAAATTAAAAAAGAACAGAAAATATTATCTTCCAAGTAGCAGGAGTATGCATATTTTCATAGGTTACGTCATGAAATAAATACAGATATTAAAAATATAGTATTTTGGATAACTGAAACATGTTTTCAGATTTGGATAGCATGAAGAATGGAGAAGAATGTTGCTTGGTGTGAAGCACTTGTCATCATTTATAAAGAAAATATTACTTTTTTTCAGGAAGAACATGCATTCCTGCTATAAGTATTTCATGATTCTCCAAGTTTTCCTAGTCCTATGGGCCGTTTTTCATCTGTGAATTTCCTCTAATGTTTGCCATATATTTCGTACAACCTGTTCATAAGACTCTTCAGGGAGATTTGTGGCTTCTGCCGTTTGGAAATTTCTTTGGAGTGTGTGATCTGTAGATAATTCTAGAAGTCAAGAACTATTATCTGAACTATTATCTTTGTTATGGATGTAGGAAATCATCTAGGACTTTATCCAAATCCCTCTGAAGTCATTTCACAAACAAAATAAGGATGGTGATGATAAGTATCTTTTTCTCATCATCTGCATATGTAGTCTGCAAACCATGAGGCCAGGACTGTCTGTTACATTCTCAGTACACAGAATATATTGTAGTGAGACACTGATTGTGGTTGGAGACTGTAGGAGATGCAGTAATAAGAAATACTTTATCCCATTAAAAGCAAATGGATGCTATTAGAAACCTGCTCCATCTATGGAAGCATGCAGAGTTATAACACGGATTCTGTAAAGTTCAGCTATTTTCATGGGATATAGTCCCAGAAAGCATTCCCTCTTCTTAAAAGATAACTATATTGAAGCATTTAAGATGTGCACCTCTCTGCTAAGTAGATTTTTATTTTACAGTTTCCAGGCCTGGCTGTATCCCAGTTCATTTATTTCCAACTGGGTTCAATTTCCACGGTAAGGCAACTTCCTATGATACTTTTTGTCCAATAAAGGTGAAAATAATGTTCTCCAAACAGCACTATTTAAACTGGCATGAACATGTGGCTAAACAGTTTAACTCAATTTAAATAAAAATGTACACTGGCTGGAAATACTATAAAAACTGGTAGTCCAAGTGGGGTAAAATGTTAAGTGTTCAGTGAAATGTAGGTTTTAAATTGTCCTTATTATCAAGCATCTTTTCCAGTTCAGATTTTTTGCCTAAGTGAGCATATTTTCAAGTATGAATTAAGAACAGAAATACGAATAAATAGCCTCAGTTCAGAGAAGAGTTTACCATGTTGTTGCATTGATTACCCAATATAAACTCATCTCCCCAGTTTTGAGGTGTTGTGCTCCATCTTTTCATTCTCACTATCTAGCTATTTATTTATATAACCCATATTGCTACAACATGACTGACGGACCAACGTTGAAGACTTTAAAGGACTTACATGCTTGACACCACTGTGGGACAGGGAAGCAGCATTCCCTCCTCTCATTTATAAATTTGAAACTGAATCACAGATGCATTTGTCTGAGTTCACAAAGACTGTCAAGTCATGGCAAG
This sequence comes from Pandion haliaetus, assembly GCA_013401275.1. Taxonomy (NCBI): domain Eukaryota; kingdom Metazoa; phylum Chordata; class Aves; order Accipitriformes; family Pandionidae; genus Pandion; species Pandion haliaetus. Next base: position 15,407 of record VYZV01014378.1, on the reverse strand, counting down.
TCGCCCTGAGTAAAGATGCTTGCCTCAGACTGCCTTTGAAATGAATCTACACCAACTTTGACTTACTTAGAAATGTAACCTCACATCAAAGTGAGGCACCATTTACAAGGAATAGAATAAACTGTACAGAATTCCCACATGCTGTCTATGGAATGAAGACCTGAGAATTTAATTAGTCAACTTTGTGTTAACATTTATTTTGAAAGAAGTGAAGGACAATTTAAATCCATACTTAAAGGATAAAGTACGCTCCTTCCTCTGAGCAGACTCTCACTGAAATTAAAAACTCAGTCATCTCAAATCTTGAGCCTAACAAAAGCACTATTTTTTTCATCAGGGAACAAATCGTATGCACCAGATCTAAGGACCTCATTATTCTTTCTCTTGTCCTGATTTAAATCATTTACTTCCATAATCCTGACAGTTTACTTTGTTTACATAGTGGTAGGCAGGAAAAGAAAAAAAAAAAATAGCTAAAGAAAAGCAAGTTTTCCAAACACATTATGTCATTGGAAAGGACCATAGATGAGATTTACATGGAAGCAGGAAAAAATAAGTACCTAATGTGCTCAAACAAGAAATAATGAAAACAAGGATAAAGTTGCTAAACTGCCAAAAAATAAAATATATTACTCTTAAGATTTCAGTATGCCGCTCATAGTACCTAAGTATTTCTGCTATTGATTATGGTGGCTTAAACACAAAACACATTTTTTCCTTTGTTCTAGATGGAATGAGGTCTGTTTGGCATAGTTAGGAGGAGGTGGGGTGCAGCTGTTGTAAATCACTACAAGTGTATTTCTGGTGGAAGGTCTTTATGAAGCACCTGAAGCACCTCTGTTGGTAATGGGCATCATCAGCTCCGTAAGATAAAAGCAAGTTGCAGTATGTCTCTGGCTTGGTCTTCCTGGAGTATTTTGCTTTCTGTAAGTGAATTTCTCTTCAGAGATGTAACATTCTTTAAAATGAAACATAATCCTTCTTTTCTGTGTTAATATATGTGATGGTTCTAGATTGCTATCCTACTGAATAACCATGTGGACTTGCCTGTTTTGGTTGTATTTTGTGGGATTAGAAGCTCTAAGGAAAAAAGCTCTCTAGTATTAGTAGCTGTGGCTTGAGATCCTGTCAGATTCTTCCACTGGCCAAATGTGTCAAAATGGGTTTTGTTACACTTTGCTGGATGACCCATGAAAAGATAGGAAATGCTTTTCCATTTAATCATAATGTTTTTTTTAAATTAACAGTTCAATGAAAAATAATATTTAAGCATTGAAACTTCTTCTATGTGATAATAAATAAATGTATGGTTTTTGTTCGGAGGCAAGCGATTTATCCCTCCTTTTTACAATAGACAGCATACAAATTTTGGGGAAAACTCTAGAGATTTTCATATCCCATGTTACTGCTCTGTGTCTTTTGATTAGTTCTATGACACAGTCCTCTGACCTACCAGTTTCTGGATCTCAGCATTAGAATTAAAAGACAACAAAATAAAGTTTCATGGCTGCCAAAAAAAAGAAGGACCTGCTTCAATTGTAGTGAAATTTTCACCAGTTCTTTTTTTGTGTTAGCAATCTGTTAATTTTACATAGCACTGCAAGATACTGATCTTTTTGACCTTTCTCATTTTGAAGCAGGAAATATTTAGATTTTCATTGCATTTCCACTTCAAATAATGGCTGTCCATTGTATTTAATTGTCCTATTTCAGACTACTCCACTGTGCACATTTGTATATTTAGTGTGGTGTCCCTGAATCCTCCATGACCAAGAACTATGAGGTCAGTTGTAAAAATATTTGGCTTGAACTGAGCTTGCAGCTAGGGCAATCTTTGTGTTTTATTTGCTATATAAGTAGCTTCTGGGTTTTTTTTCTGTGCTTAATGGATGCTGTACTTGACCTCATTGTTGATAACAACATGCAAGCTGGCACAGCCATATTTGCAGTCCTACCGTTATCATTCAATCTGTGCATGTATTTAAAAGGTTCTTTTTCTCTTCAAATACAGGATTGATACAGGTTTTACTCAAGTGTTCAAAATACTGCTCTAAAGGCTCATTCTCTGTATAGGTGAGATGCTACTTGTGAAATGTACAGCAGTGTTAGAATCTACCACCCCCGTATATATACATTCATATTGACTGACTGAGGGTAGTATATATCCAGAACATCCAAAGAACTTTTGCTTTAAAGGCAAAAATTAACACCCTTTAAAATGAAAGGAGGAACAGCATTGCACAGATTTTGTCTTTACTACTTCTGATGTGAAACATTTGAACCCAGCATAGAGAAGTGGAAATTTTGTTCTTTTTTAATTTTTTTTTTTTGTAAACTTTAGTAGTTGGTGATTGAATCAAGTCTGCCCAATTTTCTCCGATATAGCCATGTTTCATCAGGACAGATTTAACATTGTGGTTCAAATTCTAGAAATTTCCAAACATGATCAGAAAGCCAATTGCCTGGGATAGAAATAACTTCATATTTCACACAGCAGGCCAATCTTGGTAGTGCAGAAGTCAATGAAAAAATTTCCATAAACTTCTCTGGAGACAGCATTTCAAACAGAGGAACTGTCTACAGCTACTTGTCCTTCCAATAACAGTTTGTATTTAGAGTTTCTGTCACTTTTGTTTGCAGAAGTAACTTGGGGAATCAATTTAGTTCCAAAAAATACATTTAAGTTCATATGTCACATGGATATTGAATGCTGCATGTGGTGTAGTCTTCGAAAAACACCACTGTAGAAGAAACTATGGTAGTTCCATTGAACACTAATCAGCATAGAAATATGAGAAGCTACCCACTGTGAGTCCTAGCACTTTGGCAGTGCATGTCACTGGCCTCTGCACAACACACGGGTATTGTTCCAGCTGTCCCTGTAGGGAATTTTTTAAAGTGTTGCCCAGAAAGTGTTGACACTTTCTGCTGTGGGTGGCAGTGGGCTTAGGAACTAGCCCATAGTACAAGAAATACAAGCATGTTACAGGAAAATTTGCCCCCCTTGTCTTCATCTGCAACACAGTTTCCCTTACATGTGATGGACTTGGAAAAGGTTGAAAAGATGTTGTGGAAGAGAGGATGAAAGAGGATACATAGTACTGTCTGCACAGTGTATTAATCCTGTAGGTAATGTTAAAGCTGTTTTATCTATAAGGTTGTTTATCTGGAACCCTTTATTAAACTAAAACCAAACAAAACTTTTGAAAATTTATGGGGCCTAATTTTTTTCCTCAATGGCATGTAAAACACTTTGCAAGGCTAATGTAATTCTTGTATAACTTACATGTACAATTGCATCTTCCACCGGGTCGCCAAACCATACCATTTTTAAATGAGATTCCTATGAGTATATAATGCTGTAAGATAACATAGGGAGCTGTCGATAGTCCTTATTTTCACACTTTGACATGCAGAAACTCCTTCAGCAGGGAATGAGAACTTCACAAAAATGTTATCTTGTAAACAAAACAAAATCAAGAACAGATTTAGAAATAATGTGAAAAAACATTTGAGGTTTGTCTCTCACCCAGTACTTGGCAGACTGCAAATTAGGATTTTGTTATGAACTGTACAGAATATTATGTATAAATCTGCTGCCTGAGAATGATGCCAGCTCCTCCAAAGTTAAGAATCATTGAAGAAAAATGTTCAGTATCCTTTACTGGCATATATATATTTGTCTATCATCACCTCTTCAAATATCTAAATAGCGAACAGTTTTGTTTTTCAACCCCTGTTTAGTAACCAGTTTCCCCCAACTCTGGCAGTGAATTTTGTAGCCAAACTGAGATCACTGGCAAAGTAGAAAGGAAAGAATTATTAAAAAGCTTGGCCTCTACCTTTTAAATGGACACAGCCTCATAAACTTATTATTAGGTGTCCTCCTGGTAGGATATGGAGTAGTACCCTTGAAACTGGGTGCAATTTACAGCAGCTGTACTGAACCATACCAGTGAGGATTTGGTCTTAATTCCATGTGTTCCTCATCTTGTGCTGATAAAACTGTTGTGCAAACCTTCATTAGAACTGTCTTGTCTTAAAAAAAAAAAAAAAAAAATAAAGACCAAAAAAACCACAAAATGCATCCAGCAGTTAGGAACACTGACAACCAGTTGCTGCACGTTGACACTCGGAGCAAGTCAGAAATGTCTGTACAAATGCCAGATTTGGAGCTAGCGTCTATAGGGCAGCTCCCTTAAAGGATCAATGGCAACCTCTGAATATCTTTGTGGCAGATGTGCCCCTCTGAGGACCTACAATGAGCAAAAAGTCTCAAGCTTCTGTGTGATGGAGCATCAGGTGCCAGGGAAGTTCCACAGTCTCCTTGTGTAAGGGACTGAGTAAATTGTGTTTCCGCAGAGGCTGTCTAGAAATTACCTCCTGAGAAGCCCTGTCCTAGCAATGCTCTATCGTCTCTGCAATTTCCTAGAAAAACCTCTGCCTTCTTGGCACTTGTATTGGGGCTGGCTGAGATGGAGTTAATTCTCCCCATAGCAGCCCTTGTAGTGCTGTGCTCTGCATTGATAGCTAGAAAGGTGTTGATAACACACCAGTGTTTTGGCTACTGCTGAGCAGTGCTGGCACAGCATCAAGGCCGTCTCTCCAGCATTTTTGCTCCCCTCAACGGCAGGCTGGGGCTGGGCAAGATCTTGGGAAGGGACATAGCCAGGACAGCTGACCCAAACTAACCAAACAGATATTCCGTACCGTATGATGCCAGCTCAGCTATAAAAGCTAAGTAAAGGGAGATGGAAGGGGGGGGCACTTCTTGTCTTCTGAAGCAACCACTAGCGTACTGAAGCCCTGCTTCCCAGGAAGTGGCCAGACATCTCCTGCTGATGGGAAGTAGAGAATAACATCATTTGTTTTCCTTTGGTTTTGCGCGTGCGTTCTTTGCTTTCACTTTATTAAACTGTCTTTATCTTGACTCATGAGCCTTTTGTTATATTTTTCTCTCCCCAGTCTAGTTGAGGAGGGGGAGTGATAGAGTGGCTTTGGTGAGCACCTGGTGCCCAGCCAGGGTCGACCTACCACAGCACTACAGCAAAACTTCTATCAAGTAAGTTCAATGCCAGAGTGTCAATTTTACACCTTGGCTTGACTTTTAGTAGTAACACAGGGGGAATTGTTGATCCTGCTGGCTATGCCCTGACTCCACATCAGGGTGTGGATCCCTGGCGCATCCCATTTAGTGTATCGGTTTTCCTAGTACATAACCCTACCACAAATGGGTAGGTTGCCAATCTGAGTAAGAGCTTATGGCCAAGCTGTTACATCCTTCTGCATGCTATTTCAGATACAGTCTATATGACAGCAGATCTTTTTCTGTGGAGACTGTAGCATCAGTTGTTATATCAGAAGGTTCTTACAGCAGCTGCAACAAAATATGGAAAGTCTTGCAAGAACATATGCTGCTCTTGTCTCCTTTTTTACTGAGATGAATCTGTACTTCAGCAAAGTATAAGTACAGCATGTAGTCACTGGAATGGGAGCCAGAGAAATTTTTAAGAGTGTTCATATCTAGTGTTCTGTTTCAGGCTTAACACAAATTTTCTTTTAAAATGTTTATGCGGTTGTGGTTGGTATCAGTTGACATGGTAAATATAACCCATAGTTTAAAAATAATATTAATTAAGGGACTGAAAGAAATAACTGAGGAAAACAGGATTGTAAATACACCAATGAAAAGCTGAAACACTTTTTCAGTTATTACACACAATAAGATTAATTGATGCTAAAGATCTAAATTATGTCATTCTCTCTCTGTCCAGCAAGTACAAAATATAAAATGTTCAAAGTATCCTAGAAATGGTCTGTGTTGTAAGAATTGCAATAAATGTTTAAAGAAAACCAGACAGTGGCAGATTCACTCATTCACACAGAAACTGTCATGCTTACCTTTAGAATACCTTGGCCTATTACTGGTGTTTTGTGAAAATCCATGCTTCCTTCTAGTAGAGGTTCTACAATATTTAAAATATAGGGTCTCAATAAGAGATGGGGATCTGTAATGGTTGGAGCATAAAGTGGAACTTATCTTGCCTTATCTTAAAGTTTTTGGGGTGAAGCTAACAGCAGGGCCATATTTTTTTCTGTTTACTCATTGGCTAGTGCAGTGAAAAGGTCATTAACCAAATGAGCCTGTAGTGTCTGTACACAGTTGCACGATCGAAGGCTTTCTGAGAAATTGCTGAAGGAGAAGAGATGGCAGAAATGGCTAGACTTGAAAACCATTATCTAAATTATTTTGGGTTTGTTTTTTTAGACAAGGAGACAAACATCATCTCCAGTGCAGCAGGAGAGTAGGACTCTTTACTGTGACCCTGCTCTCACGCAAAATCAGGGGTAAAATTGCTGCAGGCTTCCTCTTCCCTAAACAGACCCTAGAGAAGAAAGAGTAAGAGTAATTTTGTCGATTCCCTTGACTTTGGTCACTCAGGGAAAGCTCAGGAAATGCTGGGAAAAACACTTACAAGCAACATAATTGCTCCATTAGACAGTCCTGTAGGCTGTATTTCACCTATAGTCCTTGCCATGAACTTGTTGAGGGGTTCCAACATCCAGTCAAATTCAGATTCTGAGCTATGGCATGGGACCATGCAGAAGGAGATCCGTGCTAGTGTATATCAGTGATTGTGCAACTCCTAGAACTGATGGGTTATACTGTAAATTCTATTTTCTTCCCATCTTTCCTACTTGTAAATTGTAAACTGTGAATAAGAGGAAGCTCTTATACACTTGGAGGTACTACAGGAACAGTCCTCTGTCAAAGGGTACATTTATTTATTCATTCTTGATTTATCCGTCTGTATTAGAATGGAAGGAAAGTCCAACACATGTTACTATGTGAGGAGAATTTTACTTCATATAAAACTATTTGGAATTTTTTATACCCACTCATTTGGGGATCTGTGACCTGATGCATTTATACACAATTCATCTCTATTTAGCTTGGACACAGTACGAGTGTGAAACTTCTTGCAGGCTGCATATAATCATGATATCATCCAAGATTTCATTTTGGGTCAGATGCAGCATTGCTGTGTCCTCTCTGGAGCCAGGGCAGGTTGAATACAATTCATTATATGACTGAGTGTCTACTATTTAATGCTGCAAGGCTTGTCCTGTGGTAGCACTAGTGAGGATCCGAATGTTCCATTCTCTCCCCTGATCTGGCAGGAATACCAATGCAGACCTTACCTAGTCCAAGCAATGACACATGCTTTGCTAGGGAATAGTGAATCCAATTTCATTTGTGCATAATTATGAGGACAGAGCATATTAAGTGAAGCAGTAAGTTCTTTTACCAGCTCTGACAATACTACTAAAGCAGTAGATTTTTTTATACATGTGACTTAGTCTGTATGAGGTATTGTTGTGGCAATCAACCTCCATGATGGATGGATTCTATTTTTTAAAGTCTGCAATGATTTGTATTTATATAAGCAAAATGTGCAATGTGAACTGTAATAAGTATGTATAAATTTTCTGAACATGTAGTATCAATGCTATTTTTATACTCTCATTTGCTGTCCATAACACCTTTACCACATGCCTTTGCTACTGATAGCCTGCACAGAGGCTATATACAGTGGCTGTAGTTTTGAAGTGGTAGCACACCATATAAACACGTAACTTGGGAAAGTGGTCCCTGCTGCTCTGTATTCACCAGTATGGAAAGAGGAAAGTAGGGTTAATTGGGTTCAAATAGCTAAGGGCAGAACAATTTATGCCAACTGTAAAAAGCTCTGAGAAGATGCTTCAGAAGCCAGCATGTTCATAGTATTCCCTAGCGGCTATGCCTCCTTTGACAGCAACAGTCAATTAGCGACATAGGAGGTGTGTGCTGGTTCTCAGCAACAGCTTGTTATGCTGGAGAAGTCCTCTCATGCTGGGTACACCAGCCTAGTTTAGCCTCACTGTAACTGAGAATGAGCCAGTTACTGCTTTTGTTGCTATAAACAAATCTATACCAGCAAATCTTATTCTATTAATGATCTTCAGAAGCTAAATTATTTTAATAAGAAATTGTATTGTTAAAGGAGGGGTTAGAACTCAGCTGTTGGCCAGGATTTTAAAAAATGCCTAGTGAAAGAAGTTCTTCCTGCAAAGAGTGTCCATCTGGAGACAGTAGGAAGGTTGCTACTGTGAAGCAGTTTCTCAGCATCTTAGAAAAATGGGGGTTTATTACTTGTCTTCATTGTAAAAATGAAACAAGGGCACTCAAGAAAAAAAAAAAAAGGAAGTAGCAGAAGTCAACCTGGTATATTCATTACAAACACAGTAAATGTAGTAATTTGCACCATAGAATCTGTGAGTTCAGAATATAGTCTGAATTGTGATTTCTGGATAATGATGTTCTGCAGTTCTAGATTATTTTTAGCAAATGCTCAGTCAGACATTTATTTGGATTTGAGAGAATCCTCTCAGATCCAGTAAGTGGTTCTTACAGCTCTGTATCAGTTTAATTTTTAATTACATTTTTTTTTAATTTTGGGGTTTAAAAATTTGTTTTGGAAGGAATTAGATTTCTGAATAGGAAATATTTTATATTCAAAATTAGGGCCAAATAAAAATGCATTTCTGATGTCCGCAATTAACATAAGCATATTGTGAGAGGGTCAGCTCTCTAACTATGGAAATGAATTGAGGTTCTGAACCAACAAGCATCTTGACTTCATACATATAAGGATTCAACTGACTTCAGTGTGATGGGCATTGTGCTGAGCTGTTTGCCGATCAGGATTATGACAATATGTGGTACAAGGACCCCAAATACCACCTTTCATATCAAACTATTATGTCTGAGATTGAAAAAATGGAAAAAAAATTGCACACCCCACAGGAAATTGGAGTTTCACACACAAAACCCCACATAGCCAGAAACAAAATCACTATTACAAACTAAGTTCTTGCCTCTTTCTACTTCACATTAACCTGAAAGCAATGGCTTCCAGCAAAAATTATGATGGATCTCCTTCAGTCTTCACCCCGAAACCATGTGCACTTTTCCAGAAATAAGCATTTGTATATTATAATGATATATGATTGCATCACAGTATAATTTAAATCTGTGCCATTGTTTCCATTATAACCTCTTATTTACAGGAGCTTTTAAAAGCAGATGTAAAAATTTGAGCTGAAATTTGCTGAGGAGTTACTGGTCCAAAAAAGGCACTTTTTCCTACAGGAACACCCTTGAAAGTTGCTGATGTTGCTTTAAATATTATGCTCTAGTTCTGCAGCACTTTTGCTCAAATGAATTTTGATGCTCTGGGTAACAGATGCCTCTTCTGTTCTATTCGTCGACTTCCTTGGATACTGGTCTTGAATCCTGTCATTAAATTTCCCATACAAGTAAGACAGTGTAAAAGTATGTACAGCCTAATCTCCTACTGTGTGCTTAAATACGACACAGTTTGCGTCCTTCCATTTTACATGGATAAATTTCACCCAAAGCAAGTAAGGATTTTAATGGCACTAATATGCATTGCGAGCATGTGGCAATTACAGAATTTTCCATAAAAGCATCAAGTGGCTTCTGTACTTCGCATGACCATACAAGCCCCATAAACCCATTGTTGGGGGTCTTGCCCAGCAGGCATCCACAGCACACGGCCTCATTGCAGTTTCCCCTATTAAACTGCTGCCTTCTGTGATTGCTTGCCCATAGCATGTATATTTGCCAATGACATAAGTGAAGAAAGCATGTGGTGTTTTATATGCAGAGCAAACAAACAAACAGTACTGATTCCTGCTGTGAAAACTAAACCAGGGAGGTGTAAGTTGGTGAGACAACACCACACACAAATACAAGAGCAGGAGGGAGAAAACTGAAGAATGAAACCATCTGACTGGGATTCCTTTGTAACAACTGTGCTGCTGCACATGGCTATGTGCACAACAGTCTTTTACAAAGGCATTCTCGCCCTTTCCTCCAACAGCTCTGATGCTTTGTATAGGCCTTGCTATTTTATTGTGTGAAAGGATATTTGTGTTCCACATCCTGCCTTGGCAGCTCCAGACAGTCGTCTTTGTGTTGGGTGTAATCTGTGCAAAGATAAAGTGACAGTCACAATCCTAACACTCTTGGGAGCTTAGGCAGTCTGTCCCTTGAATCAGTTGCACTTGGTTTCCCAAGCCCTGGCTAGCAAGCGGTGGTAGGCAGTGATCAGTGCACACTCCTAACTCTGGCAGGTGTATCTGAGAGGCTGGTTACACAACACTGACAGATGGTGATGTTTGTTCCTTTCTCCTGGGCATAAGGGAAGGCTGTGTTTGCGTAGTCAGTCCTCACCGAAGTTCCAGAAGAGCCCTTTGTGTGACAAAGTGAACTGACCTCGTATTTGCCTTTAAAGACAGCCCTGGCACCCTGCATCTGGCACTGGTGGGGCAGGCACACTGCTGCTGAGAAACCGTGGTTTCCCCACCTGTGTTTGGAGCTTCAGGGAGGGAGTCCCACGGAGGTTGCAAACCAGAGCTAGGGTGGGAAGGAAAGAGGTGGTGTTCTGTGCTGGACTTGGACACCACCATGGAAATTAAATCTGGAAGTTGTATTATTTCCCTCTGTGTCCCATTAATGATTGTTACTAGGCAGCTGCAGTGGGACCCAGCCAGTGTGGAGGCAGTTCCCACAGAAACCCCACATGACTTTTAAACTGGGCCATATGTAATATGTTAGCACAAGAGGGGGGAAAAAGGCTCCTAACTGAAGGCAGCCATGCTGAACTCCAGCTGGATCTGTGGTTTAGCTCAGAACTGATGGAGACTTTAATGGGAATATTGACAGAAGCTTTATTTAAACTGGGGTAATCAAGAGCTACTGGAGTACCTGGACAGGCATACCACAGCACTTCAGATGGGTGGTGTGGTGCAAAAAATAACAAGGCCTATAAAATCCCATGCTTTGTCTTATTGTTTGCAAGTTGTCTTTCTGTCATGCTTCTAAATCTTTATACCTTGACATCTCTTTATGTAAGGGTCTTAAATAGGGAAAGGGTACATTAGTACCTATAGTAATCCCATCCTTCAACCTGGAGCAGTTTCAAGAAAGTTGTAAATAAAATGAATTTTTGTCCATTAATGGTCTTTAAATGGATATTAAAATTGGTTATTTACCATCTCATTTCTCTTCCATGTCGTTGCTCACTAGTGACTATTTCAGGCTATTTTATTGTTATTACCCTTTTAAATAAATGTATCAAACCAAACAATCTGAAATAGCATTTTTTCTTTGCCAAAAGCTACCTACTTGTTATTTTCCTACAGATTCTCAGACAGCTGTTAACACTCTATATTCTTCTGGAGGAACATGTATTCATGCCACCATTTACATCCTTTTTGGCTCTGAGACTTGTTTTCTTTCACTGTGTCCTGCAGGGAAGATCATCACAAATTCCTCTGTGAAACTGCTCAACAGAACACATCTCTCTGCCTGCAAGCCAAAGAAAGCAGTTTGCCCACTGGATTCCCAGCTATATGCAGAGTTACTACATTTTTGTTTGGCTATTCTAACTATCTGAGCTAATTTTGCACTTTTGGACATGATGAAACAGCTGCCACCTGCTAGGAAAGCAGAAGGGATCCATAGTAGACCTAACACTAGCCTCAAAACTTTAGTGGGACGCTAAAAGCAATGTGGTTACTTAATTCTGTGTCTGATGGATAGGGAGAAATTTAAACTGATTTTCTCTTCAGTATTGCTTAATGGGCTACTTAGGTGCCCTTTCTTAACTGTGGAGCCCATTTCACAGCACCGAATTCTCCTCACTCGTTCTTTATAAAACATTAAGGTGCCTGGAAGGGCTTTATGAAATCCACGGCAGAAATACGGGTCCCAGAAGGTAAATTTCCTCTCATTTAGATGGTTTACCCACCCTCCTAGACCCTGATACACCACTGCTTTTTGTTGCGTAACTCGCATTAGGTGTGGGCAGTGTAAAGATGCTGCTTGTGATTTTGCAGGTTAGTCCCACTTTTTTATTGCATTTCTGTGTCATCTGAATTCTCTGATTGGATGTAAAATGTCATAAAAACTTAATGAAACTATCCATGAGAGGGATTACTCCAGGAAAAAATGTTTGACTTGAGGAAGAACACTATGAAATTTATGTTTCATGACTTCTGTTGATTAATACTTGTGATAATTCTATCTTTTGATATTCTATATTGGCTGCTTTATAGGCCTACTTGTGATAACTGCACACTGCTTCTAGTATATCACAATACTCTGCTACTAAGTAAACAGTTAAGAGAATTTCTACCCCTGAGAAGACCAAAACCCAATTGAAATCAGAAAGCTTGTTGTGAAATAGGTTTCTAATTAGCAATCTAAAACAGCAAGGAAGAAATTTGTTAAGCTGTTCTGTATATCTTGATTTTTACAAACAAAATACAAATCCTGAAAAAGTAAGATTTAACTGTGTGTGTATATACATGTATATTAGCATTCAGTTATCATTAATTTGCTGCAAGTCTCATTAATTTCTTAGATGTACTTTTCCATTAAGACCCATTCAGCTTTGAACTGTTTTCTCCCTCTCCTATTCCTCATTCTCAGGTTAGTCTCCTTCAAAGAGAGAAGGGGGGAACAATTTTCCCCAATATTTTCATTTGATTACTTTTTATTATATTCATTAGGGAAGCATCTGTCATACGCGAGAAATGCATGTCATTTGAAAGAACTTTCTTTAGCATAATTGTATTAGCGTGATGGCATGTGCGTGAGATGGAATAAAGTTGATGCCATATGTATCATTATATGTTGAGGGGAGTATCCTAGCACCACAGTGTTAAAAAGCATAGCTCTCAGGGGCTGTAACAGATCCAGGCATTCATTAATAACATAATGTTTGTGGGTTGTAGTCAATATCAAAGCCAAAGTAAATAAAAAATGTCTGACTCTAGATGCTATGGGTAAGATTTTAAACAAGTTTTACTCTAATTGTCAGTGATGAGTTTCACCATATTTTTGGGTTGATAACTGCATATGCCATATTTTTGGTACATTCATCTACTTTCACTTTGCTTTGCTTCAGCTCGAAAAAGTGGCTTCATGTTAACTGCAGCAACATGCCTTTGCTAGCCTTCTTTCCACCAACACCTCTGCCCCCCCAAGAAAATTAAAAGCATGTTCACAACCTTAGAGATACTGTGATCTGCAAAAGAGACTTCCACATATAATTAATCCCTTGTATGGCAATTAATTTGTTTGCATATGTATATACAAAGCCCTGTTTTAAAGGTAGGGATAGTAAAGTGATATGTTATGCCTGTGAATAGCGATGCAGTCAGCTGTTCTTGCTCCTGAACTAGGAAAAATTCCTACCACCTCATAGGAGCTTGTCCATGCGTAGGAAGAACAGCATGTGCAAAAGCTGAAAGTGGCAGAGATGAGGAGAAAATGAAGGAGCAACAAAAAATAAGCAAGTCCTGTTAAACATAAAATTGTGGCTGCATAAATAGTAACTAATGTAAAAGAAAAATATGACATTACTGTGATGCAATCCTTAGCTGCCATCGTAGTTTGGTTTTCTATAAGTGTATTATGTGTCAAGTCTGTACCAGCACTGCTGTTATGAATAAAATGAGTAGGCATGGAAACACGGATAAAATGTTATTTTAAACATGCTCTTTTACCTGTTTAAAGTCCTCATGGCCAGAATGTTCATGGAGCAAGCTACAGAATGGATACACTATGATAGTCACAGTCTTTTAGTCTATAAAACAAAATTCGTGGTATCTTTATATTTCAGAACATATGGTAGTTGGATGTGAGAGTACAAATGCACCCCACGGTGCAAAGAAGACTGAGCATAAACTTGCTGAAGGCTCGGTACAGAATATTCTAACACAACAGCAAAAAAGAAAAAAATAAAAAAATCACTGTCTTAGCTTAACAAAAAAAAACCCAAAACAAACCCAAACCCTGTTTGCTCACATCTGCATTTCATGGTTTCGATCCAGAGTGGAAGCAAAAGTGTTGAAATATCATGCAAGTGGCTGTCAGTTAGAAGGAGGAAGGTTCACTTCCAGTACATCTGGGTCCTTGGGCTAAACCTGATACTATTGAGTTCCTCTCTGCATGGTATGGCTCTGTGTGTCAGACTGGACAGCTTGCTCTGGTTACTTTTCCACCAAGAGAGGTGGTGTTCGTCAGAGAACACTGGTCAGCAACATTATGAACTGTAGCAGATGCAAGGTGACATCTTAGCTTTGCTGGTATCAGTAGGGAAACTAATTAAACCTCTGGGTCCACAAACAGCTTGGGCTTCATTCATTTTTGTTCTTGTGTTTAATTTACTATGTACTGCTGTGGCAGGCAAAGCAACAAAAGCAGCAAAAAGTTCTTCGGTTTTGGAAATCCCCTTAGGAAAGACATACATGGTGAAGCACGGTGACACATCTTTCAGAAAGGGTGTGTGCCTGAACTTAATTTTCTCTACAATCTGCAGTTCCACAAATGTGCCAGGTTCTGCCCTGAGGGGCTTTGGGATACTGTGATTTATGCTAGGGATGAGTCTAGTCTTCACAAAATACACTAAGATGCACAAGTGCACATCAAGCAGTGTGAGTACATCCAAGTGTTCAGGTACAAAGCCAAAGCTAGTCTGATTGAAGTAAAAGTATATTTTCCAGTTTAACTTCTAACCTGCATGATATAGCTAGCAGGGATAACAGAGAACTGGCAGTGCAATGTGAAAATGATGATGGGATCAAACAAATTCAAACTAAATCAAATTCCAGGTTATGATATTTCATCAGTAAAGTTTAGTTAAACGGTTCAGCACTACATAGTTTATTGAAAGTAGATAAAGGCTGGGTACTGGAAATAGCAGTGTTGTGTAACTGTTCACGTATTTTTTATTGGTAGCGGTTCCTTGCTTTTATGAATTATTCTCTTGTTTTCCTGCTACTTACACTTCTGCAACATGTATGCAACAATTAATAATTAAGTTTCATGGGGGCTGAAAAATACTTTGAGGTTGAAGTGGAGAGAATATGGAGGTCTGGGAGAACATAAACATGTGATGGCTTCTAGAATAACACTATTTTATATCTGATCTCTGATTCATTCTATTATCAGCACTGTTTGCTTGCATCTAGTTGCTGCCTTTGCATTTCCCATTCTCCAGCTTGTAACTGCTACCTACAGCTGCTTTCCATTCAAATGCCTCACATCTAGTAGTGGTGTCTCAAAGACCTTTATCATCTCTCTCCACAGATAAGTATGTGTAAGTTTCCAGTGACTGACTAGTTAAACTTCAGTCTTGAACTTTCTTCATTTATGATTTGAAACGAAAACGTGTGAATTCAGGATGCTGTCCAATCTGCAGATTTGAAGAAAACTGAGAAAATAATCCAACGCGATGTTTCAGTTGTCTCTCTGGTTTGGTGGGTTTTTT
>VYZV01014374.1:2982-13489 GCA_013401275.1 Pandion haliaetus | reverse complement strand
GGGGGGGAAGACAGTGTGAGCACCTCCCATCATTGTTGAAGAGTATTTTTCAGATAAGAAAGGATTATAACTTGCTGCACTTGAGAGTGGGCTTGCACCCTATTTAACACGGTGTTAGTATGACTCGAAGTTACCTTGTTTTGCCTCTTCACTGGCTGCATTGTCAAACAAGTAGACAAAACCAGTGATTAATTCCTTGTACAAGATCTGCCTTACAGCCTCTGATACAGAAGAAGCACTACCTGAGATTCTAGTGATGTGACAGAGTGGCAGGGGAGACATTATAAACCTGTCTTATTGCAGCTAGATCATCAGGCTTGCCTCTCCATGGTAGCAGTAGTTGGGATTCTTCATTTTTTCCCTCTCTTGGAGATATGCCAAGATTTGGGCAGCCAGAGAACTTGCCATGCTATTTAAAGAAATATAGTCCTGTTTATGTTGGGCTAGAAACTGTTGCACCATTCCTTGCTGTTTCACATCAAAAGCATTTGCGAGTCAATGTTGTGGTCTAAGCCCAGCTGGCAAGAAAGCACCAGGAGGCCGATTGCTTGCTCCTTCCCCCCCACCCCCATGGGATGGGGAGAATTATAATGAAAGGCTTGCTTGTGGGTCAACACAAGGACAGGGAGGGATCGCTCACCAATTATGGTCATGGGAAAAAAACCAGCCTCAACTTGGGGAAAATTAATTTAACTTATTACCATCAAATCAGAGTAAGATAATGAGAAATTAAGCCAAATCTTAAAACACCTTCCCCCCACCCTTCCCTTCTTCCCAGGCACAACTGTGTTCCTGATTTTCTCAACCTCCCCCTGCCAGTGGTGCAGGGGGACGGGGAATGGGGGTTGTGGTCAGTTCATCACACATAGTCTCTGCCGCTCATTCCTGCTCAGGGGGAGGACTCCTCACTCCTCCCCTGCTCCAGCATGGGGTCCCTCCCCTGGAGACAGTCCTCCACTAACTTCTCCAACATGAGTCCTTCCTACAGGCTGCAGTTCTCCACAAACTGCTCCAGTGTGGGTCCTTTCCATGGGCTGCGGTACTTCAGGCACGGGCTTTCCTGTGGAGTCACAGCCATCTTCAGGGGCATCCACCTGCTCCATCATGGGCTCCTCCATGGGCTGCAGGTGGATATGTGCTCCACTGCTCACCTCCATGGGCTGTAGGGGGACAGCCTGCCATCTCACCATGGGCTACAGGGGCATCCCCCCCTGCTCTGGTGCACCTCCTCCCCCTCCTTCTTCACTGACCTTACTGTCTGCATAGGTGTTTCTCTCGCATCCCGCTCCGCCCTCTGCTGCAGGTTCCCGAGCAAATTTTTCCCCCCCCTTCTTAAATATATTATCACAGAGGTGCTACCATGGTGTGTGGTGGGCTCAGCCTTGGCCAGCAGTGGGTCTGACTTAGAGTCGGGGAAGCTTCTAGCAGCTTCTCACAGGAGCCATCCCTGTAGCCCCCTCTCCGCTACCAAAACCCTGCCACACAAACCCAATACGTGTCAGTCAGCTCAAACACATTTAGACCAAGGGAGTAAAGTGTAGGTTGCCCAGTTTTTATGCAGTTTTTATGCAGAGGCCTGATGGTTTTCCTGTTACAACAAAGACTGGTTGTACTACTCTTGGTGGTCTTACTTGGTAAGAACTATTGAAATGCAAGTGTTTAGCCTCTAAGAGAGAAGTCTCAGGGTAACTTTCTTGTGCCTTCTTACTGTAACAGTGAGAACAAAGACTGTATTCTAGACTGACTTTGTCATATTTGATCATGTTGTGAAGATATACATGCTGTTATCCCTTGAAGATGGAAAACTTTTTCCCCTTTACAAGGGAATCCTTGAAGGCACTCCATGCCTTGCTGTTTTAATATTTAGAGCATGTGAGTATATGGGTATATCAGTTTAACTTTCTATTGTACTTCTTCAGCTGTTCTTACCCGGTTTGCTAAGACTGATTGCCTTCCTCTTGCAAATTTTTCGTTCAACTACGTATGAAACTTTGTATTTTGTTATGCTAGGAAGGGTTGTTACTCATCGGGGATCACCTGAAATACTTGGTTTTGATACTGTGGTCCACATGTGAATTTGAGGCATGTGTTCCCTCTAAGTTTTGTAGCCCTTAAAAATCATCATGAGACAAGACTGGGAATTTGTCCACTTATCCAGTGAAAATGACAATGAGTGTTCTGGTTCACCTTTGAGCATCCATCCATCAGGAATCGGAGACGATAAAAGTGTCGAGAATCAACTGGGTGTGATACTGCTTTTATGGGAGCTCTGTGCCAAAAAGTAAAAGATGGAACTTCTTTCTTCTATTCTGACCTGATAAAATAGACATTTCTTGGGGTTACATCAGGGGATTTTCAGGCAAGTAAAGCTAATACCCTGGTGTTGGCTTATACAGTGAAAGATGAAGCAAGAGAAGACACATTTATCATCTTGCCCTTGGATGGCAGTCATACCACAGAAGTTCTGGCATATCTTTTAGCACTGTCCACGCTACTAGTCTTTTGCATCATCCTCTTGCTTTGTACTGCCATATCTGAAGGTGTTCCATAACTATGTTTCTTGCTTCTATTACCTTCCAGCTTTTCCAGGTCAACTTTGTCATTGAGACAATGGTGCCGAGGTGCGTGTCTTTCAGCACAGTAGCACTCTCTACTCAGCGCTGACCCTTTAGTACCAGGAACTGTGACAGCTCTTCTCCCTCAACATCTTGCCAAAGACAAGAACCTTTTTGCAAGGCAAATGAAACAAGTGATTTCAGCTGCTGTGACAACAGCAGCAGTCACCTTACTTACCTTATGGGACAGTCCTGGAAGACAGGTTTAAAACCCACTGGTCACTTATGCATGTAGGTACAGTTTTCATAACATAGTGTTAAGTAAAACAAGATAATAAAAGTGTGTGTGTGTATACACACACTAGGTTTTTGGAAACAAGTTCATCCTCAGTTTTCCTTTCAGATGCTTCCTTCATTGACGGATGTTTACTTGAGAGAGCATTTCCACAAGGGCTTGTAAGATAACTGGTCTGGTATATCATAATGAGGAGTGTCCAGTTCAGTATTTCCCATCAGTGAAGAAAAATGTTTTCTGTAGTGTGGTGAAAATCTTCTGTCTACTACCACAGCTTCCAGTGTTACTGCTTGGTAATCAAGCTATTTTGGAGCCCAGTAACCGTCAGGGACAAGGTTTTCCAAATATTCTACTACCTGAAGACTCGGTCTTTCTTGGTAATGACTGTTACACTGGAAGAGACTACATCCTCCTTAAGACTTATTGTGGAAATATTTGAATGGTCTGCAGAAGCAATGACTTCCAGAAGTCCTGTCTAACCTAAATTAGTCTGTTCTTTTGTTCAGCGTATTCACAGTCGGTGTAATGAGTTCCTGTAGTAAGAAAACCTTGTTCCTGTTCTGCTCACTGTAGTGTAATAGCATCTATTGTTGAGGCGATCTATGATACACGTAGGATTCCAGTTGTTGTGTTTCTTTGCTATAATATGACCCTTCTACTTAAGGGGCAGAATGTTGCAGAAGACAAGTAGTCACATAAAGTGGGATTCCTCATCTAACTAAATGTCTAGACATCTTGCAGTCAGTGAGGGGGGAAATGGCATCTGTGGGATACAACTTAGTGTCTGTCTAAGGCTGGTGAGTCATGCCGCAGAAATGACCATTTCCCCTGGTTGGCTATGAAGAGATGCGGTGAATATTCAAGGTCAGCATATATGTCAGAACAACCTCGAAATCTGGGCAGATAAATCCCATTTTTAATGGTTCATTGTGTTTGTTAGGACCACTACATGGTTAATAAGAACAAAAGTGCTGTGTTTTAAAGAATGTTCGTATATGTTGTTGGACAGCAACAATCTATGGGATCTGGCTGACGAACAATGGTTTATGAAGGTCAGGCCAGTCCAACACTCAAGATCAGAGAAAGAGCAACGCTGGTGGGGTTGAATTAACAACTCTGTTGGAGGTCCAAAGATGGGACATGTTTTAGATCTTCAAAGGCTATAAACTATATATAATCTGAAAGGAAGGTCCTTGTGGGTGTTTTCTGCAAGAACATCACTGAAATGTCTAAATGTGCTGGACAGAAGCCCAGTTCCACACCCAAGTGCTTTGGCTAGCCACCAAGCAGTACTTTGGGCAACTGAAATTGGTAAACCACAGAAACTAAAGGAGAGTGTGAGTGGATGAGTGTTATGTTTGTGCTCGCAAGCAGTTGTAGCAAATAAGAATGAAGTTGGTTTTTTTCTTTGTAATTATTTAAATGAGACAAGTATTAACATTAAGAACTGATAGCATTGTTGCTTTATTTAAAAGGTAACTGTATAACACTTTCTACTATAAAACTGAAGAAAACTGGAATGTCACTTAAGCTGTGGTCTAGGAGGAAGCCCAGAGGGATGACTTTTAAGTATTTCTTTACTAAATTTTGGTGATTTATTACATCAAATGTTTAATATCCTAATACCTAAGCTGAACTCATTGTCTTTTATGAAGGATTTAAGTCTGAGCTATCTCAGTAGCTGTATCTGTTCAGCAGCCCTCAGTTTTTCCCAAATCTGTCTTTTAAAGCTAGACAAGACAGCATCTAACTGAAGATTCTTGGAGACAAATAACTTGCAAATAAATCAAACAGAATCAGGGCAAAACCTGATCCTTTGAGGAAACATTCTTTTCCTTCTGGATTGTCTCTCTTGTTTTAGATTCAGCAATGATACTTCAATACCTCAATTTCACCATCTTGCCCGTCTGAACATTGTGCTAGGTGGTGGTCTTTGCTGCTACTGTGTCTGAGAAAAAAAGTAATAGCAAGAATTTGGAGGTTGCCTGATGTTCTATAGTTAGTTGACTCTCCACATCTTTTCTGCTGTGGGCATGCTTCTTTTCCAGGTTATCAATTACACAGTTTGTAACCTTGCTTGAGGAGTCCTGTTGCATGATTCCTATCTCACAGAAAGCTGTTTTCCCCCTGGCTTTAGTAGATCAGCTGTTATCTTGCTCTGATACAGCTTTAACATCTTACTCTTGGGACATAAGTTGACAGTGGTCGTTAACTCGTGCGATATCTATTATTATGGAAATACATCAAAGCTGCAGGCTTTCAGCTTTAGGCAGTTTGAGTGTACTTTCCTCTGTTTTGATGAAGAATGGTTAGAACTTTTTTTACCCCAAGGTGGAGTTAGTCTGTGTGAACTCACTTCTGTCTCATATCTGCTCCCCAAATAGCTCACTGCTTGTAGCTTTTGCTGCATTAACTCTTAAGTGTGATGCTGTTATGTGGGAACACTTCATGTGCCTGCCTGGAGGGTTTCTTTGTGGTTTCAATCTTCCTTATGAGTTCGTATGTTCCTGTGGTGGGTTTGGTAATGTTTGTTTTACCTAACTCCTGCTTGTGTTAGGAGGTGGCTGAATACCTCTGGGACCTTTCTGTTTAACCATTTTCTAGCTAAATAGTACGTGGTGTGTTTCTTATGGTCTTATTTGTGGTCCTGGGCATTTTTTTCCCCCATATGGCTTCTTTAGTTTTCATGTAGTTTAGGGGTGGTGGCTGTTAAGCAGATCATTATTCCTCTTCATTGATGATATGGCAGAAGCATCTGTAAAGTCAGGAGGCAGCTTTGAGAACTGTCATCTGCTGAGGTCAGGAGGGTAGATTGTCTTCTGATGATGAGAGAGAAAGCAGTCAGGCTACATAGAGGTAGCAAGAAATATGGATCACTTTCAGAAGTCTAATCTTAGGTCAGCGTTCATGTACAGTAGGATAACACCATGTATTTGAAACATTCACTGCAAATTCCTGAAGTGTAGACAGAGGTGATGTGTTCTGGTGCAGAGTAGAAGTCTTACTAACTTTTAGAAATTTAAACTGCTACGTTATAACAGTAAGTAGAGTATAAATGGAGGTTCTGTCAAATATCATATGATACTGGCTATCATATGGATGGCGTCGCGAACTTTTCCAAGGAGGTTGTAGCTAACAATGACAGACTTACTTTTTTCTTTTTTCTACCTACATTTTTGTTTGCCCCGACTTTTTTGGATGCTGATTCCATTGACTATGAAGCCCTTTTATTCCTGCATCAGTTGTGGAGAGAGGAGCCCCGTGGCACATAATTTGAAGTAGACATTTAAGATACCAGTGTGTAATCGTGGTCTGTTCAGATTGCAATTGCTTGATGATTGCAATTGCTACTTCTGTGTTATTTGGACCGAGGACCAATTTCATGGATGTAGAGATACAGATTGGTTAAGTCCTAGTTTTGTGCCAGGTCAAGACCTGGACAAGAACCAACAATTCTGTATTGTGTTTTCCATGTGAACACTATTTAGCGGTGTGGGCAGGACAGGAATAACATGCTCAAGCATATCACCAAGACATCAGGATATTGACGTGCATTAGGGCCTGACTGCTTCATGCTTCAGAGACCTAGTGTTCACAGGGAAGTTTTTCTTTTCTTTTGAGAATGACACTATAACCTTATAACCTCCAATTCAGAAACTGGGCAGGGTTAATTCATGAAAAAAATGAAAGCATTTGGTTACATTTCTTTAGCAGCAAAACAGGCTATCTAGTCCTTTTAAGTGATAGCTTAGTGATATTTAAAGTAATCAAACAATCCATTTTAATTTGCATAAATCATGAGTCTAAAAGCTAGAGAGGAAATAAGACTTACTGTTTCAGTCTTTTTTTTAATACGACTCTTGCTATAGTGAACATTAACTAGAATATAGCGCAATCTTTAAATGTTAAGCTGTATCCGTAAACCGGACACTTGTGATAATTCATTACAGATTTATTCAACATCATGATTTGGGGGGCGGGGGGTGTCGTGGTTTCGGGTTCAGCTCAGCCAGTAACAAAGTACCACGAAGCCTCTCGCTCACTCCCCACCCCCGCCCCGGCCACATTGGGATGAGGAGAAAATCCAAAGGCAGGGTCGTGGGTCAAGACAAGGACTGGGAGGGATCACTCCCCACTTATGGTCACGGGCAAAAGACAGGCTCAACTTGGGGAAGAAACAAAATCAATTTACTACAAATCAAATCAAAAACAAGGGTATTAGGAAGGAAAACCCAACCTCAGAACACCTTCCCCCCACCCCTCCTGCCTTCCCAGCTCAACTCCATTCCCGATGCTNCGGGCTGCAGTTCCTCACAAACTTCCTTGGCGCGGGTCCTTTCCACGGGATTCAGTTCTTCCCGAACTTCCCTGGCGCGGGTCCTTTCTGCGGGCTGCTCTCCAGTCTCACACTGCTCCAGCGCAGTTTTTACCATGGAGTTACGGCCATCTTCGGGAGCCTCTGCTCCACCATGGACCTCCATGGGCTGCAGGGCCATCAGCCTCCTCAGGCGCTCCTCCTCCCCCTCCTTCCTCACTGACTCCAGTATCTGCAGAGGTGTTCCTCTCACGTTCCAACCCCCACACACTGCTGGTTCCCCTTCTTAAATCTGTTCTCCCAGAGGCGCCATCACCGTCACTGATGGGGTCGGCCTGGGCCAGAGGGGGGTCCAACTCTTTGGAGCCGGGGGAGTTTCTAGCAGCTTCTTAAAGGAGCCACCTCTGCAGCCCCCTCCCCCACTACCAAAGAAAACCGCACCACACAAACCCATAAAAGGGGGTATAACTTTTATGGATAATATCGAACAGGGATAAATGTGAGGTTAGCAAGCATACCTTTTCAGCTGTATCAGCTTGCTGCCTCATCAGAGGCTTTCACATGGAATATTCACACAACAAAACAAAACCAGATCTGGTTTTGCTAAGCTTTTTAACCATTTTATAAGTAAAAAGCTTAAGGTTTTTTTTGGTGTATGTGTAGTTTTTGTTCTGTTTTGAATGCCACCTACCTGTTTGTACTGAATTTTTTCCTAGTAACTGGGGAAACCCTTCTGTTGGTGTCTGGTATTCTAAATTAAGAGCAAAGATTTGTTTAGTTGTTCTTTCTTTCTGCAGGTAAAGAAAGCCTTTTTTGCCTTGGTGGCAAATGGTGTGAGAGCAGCTCCACTGTGGGAAAGCAAAAAACAGAGTTTTGTAGGTAAGTAGGTCTAACATTAATCAGGATGACTTGAATTTCCAGGGTGCTCTGCTGTTGCAGAAGGTGGTCTGGGGCTAGCCATTGTCTAACATCCTAGAGCTATACTGGCAAAGAGGGTTTCTTTTTCCTCCTTGTGAGGAGTGAAATGTTGCCAGCTTTCATAGTGTTGCTGTGCTTTAAGAATCATGATGATTCTTTTAGGTCCTGACCTTCTGAAATTTGGTCTCAAATATGTGCATTTCACTGGATTTAAAGATGAAGGTAATGGTCACAAAAAGGAAATTTCCAAATAGAAACTATAAAAAGAAGAGTTTAATGTTACAGTATCCTAATATACATGCGATACAAGCATGTCTTTCTCGGCACGTTATCAGTAAGGTGCACTGAGAAATCTTTAAATACCACAACTAATGTTGAATGCTACAGATATGTCCCATATTGGGAGAAAAACATTAGATCTATGTATTGCTTTTTTAAGTCATGTAATTAATTGCCACAACAATAATCTTCCAAAGTTAGATCCGTGTTGCAATTAGAAAACAGGGTCACAGTGGCAGTTACAAATACTATTACTTGACCTGGAATGTAGATGGAGGATTCTTGGAAATGAATGGTAGATACTTCATAAAGCATTTGTTAAAATACTTTAAATCCAAGGGGGGAGGAGCAGTAGTTTCATGCAATACATCATAGGAATGCTGTGTGTCTTTTATATTTAATTTAATTTTCTGTCTGTAACTAAGCTCCAGTGATTTAAAGCTGACCTCCAGATTAATTTTTCCCTTCCCCATTTCTTAGTTTCTTCAGTTTAGATGTAAGAGTAGTAAACAGTGGAGCAATTACATCTTCTCAAATTTAGAACTTGAAAGCTCAAAAAAGATTAATGTTTACAGGTAACTAAACTAATCATCAATATTATATTACATAGTTTGGTGGTTAAAATGTATATACTATGGATGTACTATCTTTTTTTTAAAAAAGTCACATTTCAGTACAGATGTTGAGGATTACTGTGGAAATGATTGTATGAAGTACTTCAATAAGTAATATTCAAGAAAATGGATTATACTGTTCCTTCATTTGAGTCTGAGAGTCTGCCTGACTTGGCAAGTACATAATGAGAATGTGTCTTACTTGAGAAGAACATGGAAGGCAAGGATAGGTCTCCAATGTTTAAAGATGTTCTAAACCCTCTCTTTTCTTTCCATGCTTTTGGGGGTGGATACAGTCTGGATTCAAGGTTTTCTTTGAGTCAGACTGAAAGAAGAGGAGAAGCACATAGGTTATCATTTTTAATATTATTTCAGAACTGTGTTTTTTTATTCTGAAGTATTGTATCAATGTGAAAGTGAATATACATAGTTTTGGAATTCCACTGTTTTTTAGTCCAACACAAATAGTATGTTACATAGATTTAATGTTCATTAAATTACATACTGTGAATATAAATAGAGAAAATAGCTGGAAGTTCTATATGTTAAGTATGTATCTGAAGATTTTTTTTTATGTATCACTTGTTACAGGAATGTTAACAATTACAGATTTCATTAACATACTGCATAGATACTATAAGTCTCCAATGGTAAGTATGATGTTAAACTATACTTTTATCATTTGCCATGCAGTACAGAGACTGAAATATCAAACTGAAAGATTGATGATTAATGTTACTATTATTTAAGTCCTTGGAAGGTTAGATATATCATGGGTATACCCACTGCAGGGTGTTGGTTTTTTGTTGGGTTTTTTTTTTGTTTTTTTTCCAAAGAAAAGATGGCTTTGTGAGCAAGGTAATAGAATGGTATCTGGATACCTGGGTTCAGTTCCCAGCTTTAGCTCTGAAAGTCCTATGAGCTTGGGCAGGTAATGTCATCTGTATGCTTCAGTTATACATGTATAAACATGAGGAATTTCCTTAATGAGTACTACCAGTTATTATGTTTTGTGTGGTGCTTACCATAATGATAGCCTTTGTTTTGGATATGAGGCTCCAGTTACTGTTGCAACTAATGAATAATGCATTTGGGATGAAGGACCTGGCTTAACACTGGCTAAAAACTAGATGTGATATAAAAAGTATGAAGGAAAATATTTGATTATTGATCACTGTATTTATTTGTGTTCAGGTTGTTTCAAAGCACATATTTCAATAGCAATCAAAGCTCTATATAAATGGAAAACATCAACCAAAGAGCATTTGGGGAGGATGTCTTTAAGTTACGTGAAAAAGTTCATTGTATTTAAAAATCAAGTACGTAGCTATGTGTGGTTCATGTGTTTTATATAATAATCTTTGTCTCATAACTATGATAGAGCTATTCCGAAAGGAGTATGCAGAGTTAAGCAGAATGCTAGCTTACAGAGGCTTGAATGCATTAAAAGGTTACTCTGTTCTTGGAGTGATGGTATAGAATAAACAAGTTAAACTAGTTAAATATATGCAGATATTTTAGTTACATGGCT
>VYZV01014372.1:6037-24260 GCA_013401275.1 Pandion haliaetus | reverse complement strand
GGGATGGGGGGATAAGGAGGGTAGGGACAGCCTAAACTGGGGACGCACCTCTTCTTTTGGGTTGGGGGGGAATGAGGGGGGCTGGGGCACCCCAGGCTGGGGGTGTTCGCCCTTTCTGGTATTTGGGGGGGAGGGGAGGCTGTGGTACTTCAGGGTGTGGGCTATTCTCCACCGTGGCTGGAGGGCGAGGGTCCCCCAGGGTGTGTGGGGCCTGAGAGCAGCTGGGGCACTACCAGGATGCGGGGTGTTTTCTCCCCACCCAAGGTTGGGGGGCAGAAGGGGGAAATTGGAGCACTCTCCAGGGTGCGGGGTGCTCCCCCATCCCCAGGGCTGATGTGCACTGAGGGGGCTGTGGGGGTTGTTCAATCCTTTCTGTGCAGCCTAAGCAGCAACGGCGCTTGGTCCGCTGCCTGAGCGTTCAGCGGCGGCTGTTGTAGACAAGAGGCTTCCAGTCTCCTTCCCTCCCTTTGTAGCGATGTAATAATTTTTGGAGAAAGAGGGTTTTCCTTCTGCTCCTCCGCAAGCTCAGTAACTATGGGAAAAACAGTGGTGTCTCTGTGGTCTCTGTGTACAGGCGTACCGTGGATGAGAGGTTAGGTAGCCCTTCCCAAGCCTGTGCTAGTGGTCTTCCTCTAACACACGTCCATGTGTGCATGCATTGTGCTGGGACAGAGCCCTGCTTTCAGCATCCGTGTGCTGGGCCTTGTCTTTCTGAGCGTTGTTACTGCAGTTCCTTTCAAAAGCTGAGAATGGGGCATGTGTGTATGGGGTTTTTTTTTCCACCTTTCTGCTTTTGGATGAGGACTGTCGTTTCCCTAGGAAGTTGAGCACCCTTGTTGATACAGGAACAGTAGACGCATCTTATCCCTACTTCCCAAATCATAGAAGGAACCAGCGTTGTCTTCTGAGGTTGCATAATCGCACTTGTTTTGGTTTTTTGGGTTTGCCTTTCCCCAAAGGAAATGAGGCATCTGCTCGGTTCAGGTACTGGTTATTCACTTCCACGCAGGACGGTCCATCAGCTTCACTAGCTTGGCCAGGGTGTGCTTTCTTTGGTTAAAGAGTGGCAGAAGGCACTCAGGGGGAACATTTCCTCATGTGACATGATATGGGAGGCATGACTCGGTGTGCCTTATGTGATAGGTGTGTAAACATGGCAGTGACCTACTCGGGCTTATTTATCTGGTGCCCTTGGAGCAGATAAGGATCATTGCACTTGGAGTATTGTCTAATTCTGAATATCCAGGAATATGACTCCAGGCAATTTCCCCGAGGGGGCCTTTTCAGTGATCTCTGAGATCGTGTCAGCAGATAGATGCTGAAATGTGCCTGTACGCGGCAGGATTATCATTATCGGAGGGATGGTCTGTGTCACTGACAACCAGACTTCTCAGCTGAACTGGTGATAAGTGCTTAACATGATGGCTGGAGCCTAGGTTGGAGAAATGTCCGTCTCGTGTGCTCAGTCTTTTTAGTGTCTCTGTTCTGCTCTAGCTAAGTTACGGCTGAGCAGTGGGCACTGCTGGCAGGGCTAGAGCTGGTCCACCCAAGCAACTGCTGCCCTGAGGAAGGGAAAGGTGGTGGCTGAGAGTCAGGGATGCTCATAGCTGTTAGAACTGAGGTCTCCAGGTGTTGTCTCAGTGTAGTAGCCCTCTTGCTTGTGAGTCTGCACTTAGCTGGTATATATCCTGCTTCAGGTGTTTATATTGTAGAGGGTGGGAAAAAAACCCAACATATTCACTATTTAGATTGCATCTTGACTGATAATTTTAACAGTATTTTTGCAACTTACTGGATGTAACTCACTCTGCTGTAAAAGTCCATCAAAAGACTGCGGAATCCCTGGTGAGAGCTGTGATCCTGCTTGTCCAGCCTCTTTCCAGGGAAACGTGGGCCCTGCTAGATCAAATCCCCGACTGGAAAGTAGGGAATAGTTTAGCGTGAGGAACTTGGGGTGAGCTGTAGCTTATTGCAGAGGTACTTGAAGCTGTGTGCTCCTAAATAAGAGCAGTTATTTTCCATTCTTGTAAGTGGTAATAAAACCAAGCAGTTGTCGGCTTCTGCTGCAATAAAAGAAATCAAGGACATGTCTGTCTCTTTCTGCATTAGGCTGGTGTAGCAGAGCAGGTTATTTTGTCATAAAAAGCCTGTAAATTTAATGCAATGGGAAGGCGAGATGCTTTGAAATGTAACGGGATATTTTTAAAGATCCTCAATCCTTCTAAACAGAGTAATATAATTAGTTCGCTAATCGGTGCCGACTGTGGAAGTCAGTGAGAACAGATGAACAGAGAAATCCATTGGGGCAGGCGTGGGAAGAGCACAACACGGTCCGAAACCAAGTGCTTCTGTGATAGCAGAGCCGGAAGATCCTGCCTTAATTCCAGAGCTCAGCTGTGGTATGGACATTATGCAGACGAGTGAGTGATGGACTCTGTCCTGGAGAAATTGCAACCAGAGGCAGTGAAGGCACAGGGAAATAGTGTTGGTCCTGTGGAGGCTAAGACGGGCAAGAGAAATTTGCTGTTTGAACCCAAGTCCAGTATTTTAACAAGATTATTTCTAAAACAAGGCATATGGGAAGGGTTGAGTGTGGAAACTAGAATGTCAGTAGAGTTCTTTTTCAGAACAAAAGTATGAATAATATTTTCTGGTTTGGCTAATTATAGGTCTTTGTTTTGAATTAAAGATGCAGCGTTAATAAAAATAATGGCTTCTATTTAAATGAAAACAATGTCTTCCAGCCTAGCAGTTTTGTAGCAATAGTGTCCATTTATCTGTTGCTTCCAACACTGAAATTAAATGACTTCTCATCTGCTGCTTTACTGTCCTTTTGAAATTGCTTATTTATAAGGTGATGTGTGTCCCGGAGAAGAATCCTTTAGTGTTCAGTATAACAGGCTTTGAATCTTTAAGCAAGTATCATTACAATACAGGTGGCTGGTCTGATGATTTAGAAGGGACATCTCAGGGCCTCTCTCTCTACTGCTTATCGCAGAAGTACATCTTGCATGTATTACCCAGCTTCTCTTTACTTTTAAGACATTGCTGGGCATCGTCCTTTGTCTCTGCTGTGAGTAGAGGGCCTCCAACACACTCTTAAGCTCGGTTTTCTCCTGACCCCGTAGTGTTCTCCTCCTGCCCTCCTTTTTCACTTTGGAGAAGGAAATTCCTGTTTCATGCTGCTATGGCTTAATTAAACTGAGAGGGCTCCGCAGGGTTCCCGTGGCTGTTTAGCAAATAGCTCTGCTGGCCCGTGTGATCAACAGTTTTGTTGTGAGTGGTGATCTAACCACTTCCAGCAAAACTTGGGATTATTTTTTTTGATGTACCAGTAGCCTTGATGTGTGTAGGGATGTGATCCTTCAAAAAGAAAAATAAAGTGGGCCAGGCAGATAAGCATGCGATAAGGATTGGGCTTTCGAGGCCGCGTAGGCTTTTGTTGCTCTGTGGAACCAGCCTTGGTCTTTGACAAAGAATGTTAACTGGGAAGGCGAAAGAGCAACTAGTTTGATATGGTGTTGTATTCAAGGACTTCAGACATTGGCATAGCTGTGGCAGAGTTTCTCGTGTGATGTCGTGATTTGTGCTGGTAAATTACTGTGAATTCTGGTCGGCTACATCAGTGGTGTTTGTGTGGTGCAAATCTTCCTTCTGTCAGCGCTCACCCAATTGGACACGTACCTCTTTTTAATTACCTATATGCTAAACAATACTTAATTAGCAGCTTTCTAATTGAATTACTGAACTTTGGGGATATAGCAAGCCAAATGCGGAAGCTGGGGATTGGCTTACTGGTTATAAAACCAGTTTTGGGTGGGTTTCAGTATCCCAACAGCCGTCTCGCTAGCTGGGACCTGGCAGCATCCTTCAATTCATGCAGTTGTTTATTTTAATGACCTGAGCGACTCCTTCGAGAATCGGCACAAAGCAAACAACGACTGGAACATCACTCTTTCTTTCCTCACCTACTTCTTCGTTTGTATTCTGTGTCTTTTTAGGCAGATTTTTTGAAAGGATTACCGGTCTATAACAAAAGCAACTTCAGCAGATTCCATGCGGATTCTGTATGTAAAGCATCAGTAAGTATTGCCACATCCTGGTGCTTTGGGGGAAGGTTGTCTTGCTCGGCTCAAAGGACGCTAGAGTGAAATAAACTTGAAATGAGTATTTTGTTTCTTAAAAAATGTGTATGATCACAGCTGATAGTTCATGAGTTGAGATTGGCAAGGAAAACTTCCTGCTTGCTTTGGTGAGGAATGTGTCCTCATGTCAGCCAAACCACATCTGTGGTGCTTTCTTTGTATACACATTCCTTAATAGTAGTCTTATGTCCTGAAAAACATATAAAAAATGGACCTTCTTCTTTATAAGTATGTTTTAAAAAGCTGTAGCCACAGTGCAACGTAACAGGGCAGAATATCACAATGCATTTGTAGCCTGCATTAGTGAGGGCCTTTTGATTGATGTAGCTGTGCTTGGGTTAAAAAAAATCACCTTTTTGCTGTCTTTGTTCTGCAACTGTTATAATTCTTCTACAGAATAGAAGACCATCGGTATATCTTCCCACGAGAGAATATCCATCTGAACAAAGTAAGTCTGCCCTGCTAAAGTTTGAGGTTTTTAATAACTTTATTCTGTTCTAATATTAAAAATCTGCCGTACATATAATCTGCCTTATTTTAAACTTCAGATAAGGTGATGTTATTGAACTGTTGCCACTGTGATGAGCAGTATATGTCCAGTTACTGTTTTTTGTGCTTTTTCCTCTACCCTTATTAAGTGATCAGTGTTCCTGCTTACTGTCCTTTCATTAAAGAAGGCCATGCTTAGTATGTGAAGTAATAATGTGATCACTGCACCATTGTAAAAGTCGTCTTTAAAATTACCTCAGTATATTTCTCTCTCTTTTCTTTGGCAGTCATAGTAACAGAAAAGACAAATATACTTTTGCGTTATTTACATCAGCAGTGGGACAAAAAGGTATGGGCATGTTTTCTTAATATTATTTTGTCTTGATTTGCTGACTCGGGCTAATTGAACTGAATGTTAATCACAATCAAAATATTGAAGATTAATTAAAAGAAAGTGCAAACTGCACTCAGCAAAAAGATAGTGCAAGGAGGCTCTGTCTCTGCACAATGTTTCTTTCAAAAAACAAACAACTTTTTCTTCACTTTCAATGTAAGGGACACTAACTCAATGTTTAGTCTAGAACTTGGGAGTCTGCAGTTACATCTCCTTTTTAGTGCAGTTTGCCTTTGTGACCTTGGCAAATTGGTCTCCCTGTGCCTCAGCGTCTGCTTTACAGCTAGGATAAAGCTGCTCTTACCTGCCAGGACTGTTAGGAGAAGACAGATGAGCTTGTGCAGAATGTGAATGTGCTAATGAGGCTGTGTAAGTACCTTGGGTACAAAATCTGAGTTCTCATATGAGGAACACACAAATTGGTATGCTCTAGCTAGCGTTTGAGACTAGGAAGCTGGGATACCTGGTCTGGGAGTACTCAGAGCAAGGCGATGGCTTAGGATTGGAGACGTTGAAGCACGAGAGTAATCATGGGCAGAGCAGAGGTTGGAGAAGAACCTGGAGAGAGGTAAAATAATAAGGCACCTTGAAGCTGACAAGAGCATATTTGTTACAGAAGGCTTTGGGAGATTTTGGTAAGTTCAGGGACTGCGTCAGAGCGGAGGGNTTCAGGGACTGACTCAGAGCAGAGGGAAAGAGGATCTTCCTCATGTTTGTGCAGTATTTGAGATCTATAAATAAAAGGTGCCGAGATCAGTGGTATTTTAGTCCCAGCCTCAAATCTGAAGAACAATCTAGAAGGAGCACCTTTTGGCTTTGGGCAAAATCCTCTTGAGTGTTTGTTCCAGTGTGTCAGTTAGGTCATTGCATCTGAAAACTTTAACAAGTGAAAACTTGTTCCACTGACACTAGCTCCCACCAGAATCTAAGGCTTTGGAGAGTTTCACTGTGGCTTTCTCTGTCCAAACAGAATGCAGCAAAGAAGAGAGATCAAGAGCAAGTGGAAATAGAAGGTGAGAATTCGGCACCACCACGGAAAATCGCTCGGACAGACAGCCAGGATATGAATGAGGACACTTAAACTCTTGGCTTTCTCCTCTACAACTTTGCAGGCGCTTCCTGTTTTGTCTCAAAGTGTGTAAATTTTGCCCCTTGCCCCCATCTCTCACCCCTCCACAACGCAGCCCAAACCACTTCTGACTTCATAGGAGCCAATGTATTTATTTCTTTTTTTCTCTCCATTTTTTATTTATGCCGTAAAACTTACGGAGCAGTGGTGGAACAATTAAGTAAATGATGTAGTATAACCTTAGTTCCTCCTTTCTAAAAATATACACTGTCACTTTCACAGGTTTTGTTGAATCTGTTACCTAATCGACCAGGTCTAGCTATGGGAGCCTGGGTAGGAGACGTGGGTTATTACAGAACCCTTCAGTGATACAGGCTCTCCGATTCATGTACCTGTTGACATACTAGAAGTGGTTAACTCTTCTTTGGATGTGCCCAGTCCAGCCATAAGTGTGGGGCCTCACTATTTTTCTCAAATATTCTGAAACTGGCACTGCACTAAAAAAATCACGGGTGTCATTTAGGGTTATGTTGATCTTAGCAAGCGTGTTGTCAACTTGATATATCAGTTGTATTCTTTCGGTCTGTTCTGTAAGGGCCACGGTCATTTGGCAGCGTACATTATCTCATGCACCAGTGGTCATGGAGAATTCAAGTGAAAGGTGTGTTGCTTTTGTTGCTCTTAAATTCTAACCGTCTCTTGGTCTTGAACGGACTGATACGTGCAACTTCTCCGTTGGAATAAAAGGATACTCTTATCCTATTCTGAGTATTTGATCAACAGTGTATTTAAGCAGCAGCTGATGGAATGGAGTTGGGTAGGCACCCTGCAGGCAGCGCTTAGCTGGATTAAGTCTGGGAGCACCTCGGCAACTAGATCTAGTTCTCTGTCTCAACTGCCGGCTCTGAATAATGGTACGTTGTATTTTCCTGCGATATCGGCGTGTCTGGAATGGAGTTCAGGACTTGGAGTTGATCAAAATGTGAGCTTCCATGGTCTCTGATGAAGACCAATCTCTTCTGGACTGTGACAGTTCAGTGCCTGTTGCCTGTTACCCCTCACTGACTCTTCAATAGGAGCCAAAATGGAGACCTGTAAATCGTCTAGGTGGATTCAGAGGTTCAGAGACTAAAAGGAAATGAGCATCGTCACCTGAAGGGGACAGGAAAGGTGTAGCTTAGTAATAATGTCTTGTCTGCTTTAAGGTAAGAAGCTGACTTCACACTGTGTTAGTTTAAATTGTTGCATTTATAGCTGTGTTTTTTCCTTGTTGACAAATCCTAAACACCAATTCAAGAAATCGCACGAACGTTTTTCTAGAGATCCTGGATAAGCCTTGTTCTGAGTGGCTGCAGTGGCTGCGAGCTTTGAGGGTTTCTGCTGTCCCTTTCTCCACAGCATCCCTGTCCAACCAGGGGATGCCACATGTTCAGGTTTGGGGGCGAAGGGAACGCGAAGAGAGATAAACTGTTGCTGACAACCGTATGTTGCAAGGCAGAACCTTATGAACAGAAGGGCGCAGCTCACCTTGCAATTCTAAATGTACATTAGGCACCAAGTTTCTGATGCAGTGAGTGAATTTAACACTGAGTAGTTTAGAATTTTGTATCTGCCTCAAAAAATGTTACCTTTTTGCTATGGCAGTAACCTCCAAATTACTGGAATGTCTTTGAAAATGCCAACTGTGTTGGTGAAGATAAAATATACTTGGGTTTCCGTGTGATTTACTGGCGATTGCAAGAGGGCTCCTCCCCGAGTTACGCTGTCAAAAAGTGCTTTTGTGCAAAGTGCAAGATGTTGACTGAAGATGCCGTGTTAGCATCCGGCCTCGCAGGGATTATCTGAAGCTGAAGCTGAAGAATCCTTTGAAGAGCTGTGAGATACCAAAAGAGGAAATGGACGTGCAGCTGGTGGTAAAGTGTGACCAATTTGTGTGTTTAGCAAAGCTTGAGAGCTGCAGCCTTGCAGTAATGTTTGTACAGTGCTTTAAAGTTGTAAAATGCTGTATAATTCTTGAGTGATATGGCAAGGTTTGAGCTTTGCTGACTTCTCTGCTAGACAGAGCGATGTACTATTAAAGAGAGTTGGCAGTTCCTTCCTGTTGTAAACCCCCGTCTTTGTTCCCTCCGTGTCTTTTAAAAATGATCTTGTTGGTTATGGGAGCCTTTGAAATATTTCAGGTATTTTTAAGAGGTAAAAGGCAGTTGCCTTTTAAAGTAGTTCTGAAGTGATGGAGAAACAAGTCTTCAAAGCGATGTAACTTTTAAGTGTCAAACTGGTTGGTTTGGTTTTTTTTTGCATTGGTGGCTGTGTACAAGCAGTATGGATTTCTGATACCCACAGTGAGTCTTTTCTACGACCCATCCAATCTGAAGCGAGAGCTCCCTTTCTTCTTCCTTCTTCAACTCACTTTCCATGCTGCTGCTGCCTCAAGAGTGCTGTCCTCAAGCTGTTGCACTTTGATCCTGTATTCACGTCTGTTTAATACATGGTAAGTGTATTGGGTTTGAATGTCGCATGGAAGATCTTATTTGCCTAACTGTGACTTCCTGGTGCCTTAGTGCATTGAAAACAACAAAAAATGTTTAAAAAAACAAACCCTGGGTTTTTGCTGACCGCACTGTTTGTATAGTACCTAGCTCCTCTGACTTCCTTCCAACTCTCTTGTTACAAAGTGACTGAGATTTAGTGACCCTCAGGGGGTTTTTCTGTATGTCTGCATAGTGGTGTTTTTATTGTTTCTGTTACCAATGTATACTAAAGGTTTGGGTTTTTTAATGAAAACTTAAGATACTTGTCAGAGATCAGAATTTTGGTTTTGTAGTTGAATAGTGCATCTTTTCTCAAAAGTCAAAGCAGCAGAAACATGTTTCTTGATATCAAGGGACGATGAGTCCATCTAGGAGCAGCCCCTTCCAGCAGACTGTCCTGTTCTCAGGTGTCTGTCCTGTATTAAACAGTGCTGGAGTTTGTGCCCAATGTGAGCAATTAGATGTGTGCTGGGTACATTTAGAATATTAAAAAGTCAGGCACTGCCTTTTTCTAACGTAAAAATACACTAGTGACTGATGTGCAGGGAAACTAAAGTTTTGTTTAGGTTAATTCTTGATATCGTATGATCACTTCTTTTTAGCTTAAAAAACCAACTCACAATAACAGTTAAGAGGTGGAAAAATGTTGAGAGAAGGAATGGACTTTAACATGTTCTATGAATTCACAGCTGAGGGGACAGGTAACTGTGTCTGAGCAGCAAAGTCTGTGTGTGTTTGCATCAATGGTTGATTCCTGGATTGTGCTGGGTCAGTTTATTTTGTCAGAGTATGTGCGGTCAGGTAACGTTGGCATGTTCAGCTTTCAAGGTGTTTCCTGTTTCTGCCTGTGGAAGTTTTTCGAGACCCTAACGAACGATGCCCTGAGCAACCTGCTCTGTGTTCGGTATCGCCCGTGCTTTGAGTAGGAGGCTGGAGGCGACCTCCTGGGGTCCCTTCCAACTGGTAAACACCGGGAAGTGCAAAATGCAGCAGAACCTGTGGCTGGAAGGTTTGTTTTTGTATGAAGCTGGCAAGCTGTGGAAGACTGTTAGCAAGGCTTATGGAGTTTGCAAGCATGCGCAAAAGTTTTTGACAAGCCCCGAAACCGCATTGTGTTATGAAGAACAGCGAGCAGCAGGATGGACATCCAGACCGGGAGGGGAGGAAGGGAGCTGCTCAGCTCCCCGTCTGCCTGATGCTGCAGCTCAGCCTGGATCGAGGCTGTTGTGGGTCTAAACTCTACTACAGGAGTATTTAAGGTGGGCAGAAGTTTTTAGATGTATTTCACTGTAAGAGGACAGGCTTTTAGAATAGATATGTTAGATCTGATTTAAAAAAAAAAAAAAAAAAAAAAGACTTGTTTTCTTAGCCTTGGCAAGACATGAAGCACCAGCAGTGTTCTGGTTTGGGTGTCTGGGATGCACGTCCCAGTGACTGTTGGGAGCCGCTTGCTGAGTTGGGTTGTGATGAATTCAAAGGACACGCTTAACCCGACTGCTGTTTTCTGTCATCCTGGTAAATGTGCCAAGCTGACAGTGAACTCCACGTGTGTGTAGTTGTTTAGGGTTTCACCAACAGCTCTGTGTGGGGAAGGCTGTGAAGTTGGCTTTGGAGTAGGATCGGCTGGAAAATGGGTTTCCTTCCTTGCCCAGTGCGTGCCTTATGCAGCAATTCAGTTGTCAGTGTTTGGACTGTTTCCTGTGAGGCAAACTTTGAACATGCTGGACATAAATCTTAACATTTTCACTCTGTACTAGGTAGTTATAACATGTATAACTTCAAAGCTTTATTTCTTGGTGAGCTCCTTGACACTGGCCTTAAGGGCAAAGACTAAGCAGGAGTCTTTTCTAACACTGCAGCTATCAGCTATGTTACCATTTAGCGTTTCCTGGCTTCTTTGTATACCACTAGCTTAATTTTTTGTTTTTAAGATTTTTTTTAAAAGACCTGCGTATCTATAATAGGAAAACTAATTTGTTTTCCTGGATGAATGATGTCAGCTTGGCAGCAGGGGAATTGTGCGACACACTGACCGTGACCAGAGGGTTTCCAGCTGATCTCTGTGTCACGTTTTGTCTTACATTTTTTGATGTGTAACAGAGTGGGAAATCCTTCTTTTTAAAGAATAGAGGGTTGCATTTACCTGGGAGCAGCTAAAGGTATTTTTGGGAGCAGTGCAGAGGATGTGCTGGCTGCTGTGCCCAGAAGGGGGTATTGCATCATGGCTTTGGTTAAGCACAGACTGACCTTCATGCCGTGCTGACTGCGCTTTTGGGTTTCTCTGCTGCTGGTTCACAACTTCTGCGCCCTGGCAGCGGAAAGTGCAGCCCCGGGGTCTCGTGTAACAGCTGATCTGGGATGTTTGCTGCTAGTGATCACCAAAAAATGCTGAGTCAGCAGGCTATCCAGGTGGACTGGCTATGCCAGCTGACAGCTTACTTATGGGTCTAATGGCTGCGTCCAGCCTGCACTAAATGACTTGCTGTCGCAGCATCGGCTTGCAGAGCTCGTCCTGAAATGCGTGCGCTGGCAGTGGAGTTATATTTTATATGAAAGATGTGTGTCATCTTGAGAGTTTAATGTCAGGGAGGAGACAGGACTTCTAGAACCTCATCTTTTTTTAACTACTGGGAAAAAAAACATCTTCTCGGTGTTGAAAAGGCTGAACGTGGCCTGCAGGGAAGAACATCTTTGTAACTGAAACAAGGGAATGAAATACCAGCTTTCAAATTCTCTTTAACACTGAGAGTCTGTTTTTAAAGGCAAAACTTCCCTAGCGTGTCCCTAAATATGAAGAACTAAGGCTCCCTACGTGTGTGATTTTAGAATTGGGTTGTTCTAGGAATTTAAAAAAAAGTCTTATTGATGCTTTTTGAGGAGTCTGGGTGGCTTTAACCTTTGCGGTAGAGTTCCAAGATTTGCTGATGTAAACCCAAAAGTAAGTATTCAGCTGGTAAGATTGAAGGGCAGCACTGTTAAAACTTAACCCTCTTTCAGATCAGGATTTTTTTCATATGGGAGGTGGCTGGCTGAATTGGTTGGGTGGCATAGGGTGAGCGGGCACACCTGGGGGCCAGCGTTTGCTGCTGCGCACGCTGCGGTTGCAGACGCGGGTTTCCACAGGTCTTCACCTGCTCTGGTGCTTCTTCCCCCAACCAACTCCTCGGCAGCACTCGGAGGCGAGAGACGGCCTCGCTCCTTGGCTCACCAGCCCTGTAGGAAAGCTGCCTTGTGCACAATGAGGACGGTAATTTGTGCTCTTTGTGCTATAACTCTGCTTTTAATTTCCTTGCCTTTGTGACCGAAGCAAACTTTATTTGGCTAGCGACTAGCAGTAATGTTTCACTTTGCCTCGTTGCTACCAGCTCCATCCATAAACATCCCCGGGATGACTTGTCCCTGTTCGCTCTTCAGTGAATCACAGTGCTGCAGTCCCTGGGATGTCGCTGTTAAAAACCACACAGTGCTTTCATTTCTCTGAGAGACACGCAATATTGGACAGTCTAACGGGTCAAATACTGTCCCCTGCTTTGACAGAAGCAGCATGTGTGCGTGAGTGTGAAAAGGGGCAGGGCAGCATCGAGGCCGCCGAGTAAGCTGGTGGAGAGCAGGACTGGCTGTCTGGTTTGTTCCTTAACGATGGCTCTCGGGCGTGCAGGGACATGGGATGACTAATCACTTACTGTAAGAAATAGCACGAAATCTGAACGGATGGTCAGAGCTGAGTCACTGCGTTGTCTGTGCTACAGTTGTGCTGATTTCCAAACGCATTCATTTCTTATTAATCAGTGCACAGTGTGCCATTAACGAGCTTTATTGGGTATTTTTAGTTAAACCAGCCCGTCCTTGGCCAGTTGCACATCACGGCTGGGTGTCTGAGAGCGGCTCAGAGCTTTCTGTCATCCACAACTGCTTTTAACTCCTCTGGTCCGTTCAGCACATGCAGTCCCAGGCTGGTTTTTACAACGCAGGTTCAAGCTTTTAAGTCTGTGTTACTTCCAACCTGTCTTTGCAACTTGAATTTTCCTTTTTTGCAAAAATATTGTCTTGTGGGGCTGGGAGAAGGTGGTTTTTCCTGAAAGCTGCATGTTGGCAGAAGGGCTGCCCTCGTGGAGTGACTGTAAATACACTGTTAGTCAAATGTCATGGCCATTGGATTTTTTTTTTGCATTTATTTTTAAACTATTCCATGTTTGATACTGTGTATAATAAATTTGCAGAATTTAGAGGATTATAACTTTC
Organism: Pandion haliaetus; assembly: GCA_013401275.1. NCBI lineage: Eukaryota > Metazoa > Chordata > Aves > Accipitriformes > Pandionidae > Pandion > Pandion haliaetus. The sequence continues at coordinate 11,390 of VYZV01014372.1, read as the reverse complement.
TTCATTCTTCCTCTACCTGACAATACGTGCGAGAGCTGTGGCATGGCTGCCGGAGGGCACGTTGCATCGAACCGTGCCGGTGGGGCTTGTCCTTGTATCGCTTTCTCGGAGCTTTGCCCTGTGTTAGAGGACTGTGAAGGGTGACGGCGTCCCTAACGTCCCCTTCCACCTTCCACAGGGACAGGAGACCTCAGACTTGTCCCCTGAGCAGATTTGCCTGCGGCGGCTTGCATGGCACTAATTTAGCCCACTCCTCAAGCTTGTTGAAATATATTTTTATTGCATTTCTGCAGGTTTTACAAAAATATGACAAAATAAATTAAAAAGAAATAAATAACCCCCTTCATTTCTTTTAATTTCCAAAGAAATAAAACACAGCAAGGAAAAAAAAAAAGCCTAAACCAACCTAACTCTTCCCTCCTTTGTACAGTAACTGCCTGGAAGAGTGAGATACCAGACAGGTGGCCGCTTGTAGAAATACTTTTTATAGAGAAATGTTTAAAAATGCCCTGGACTTGTGGGGTCTTGGCAGCAGCGGGACCCTGCCCTCTCCTCCAGCAAGCGGTGCAGGAATAGATGGTACCAGGATTGTTAGGAGGAAAATGGGATAAAAGAAACTCCCTTTAAGACCAGCGTGTGTTCAAGAGGGGCAGAGCTGAGAGCTGGCCCCGACAGCCAAACCCAAGCAGAGAAACTAAATGAAACAGAGAAAGGGAGAGCGGTCTGCACCTCTGCCTGCGGCCCTGCCTGATTTTGGGGTGTGTGCAGGCAGGGCAGGCAGAGCAGCCAGGCATGGGGTGAGCTTCGGGCTCTGTAGAGCCCTGAGGGCCAGGCAGCGGTGCAGCAGGGATGGGTGTTTTGGGTTACCTGGTACCCCCAGCCGGGCTGGGGTCGTCTTTTTCTACCGTCACTTAATGTGCTGCTGCTCCCGCTCCGGCACATGGCTGTGTTGGTCTCGCTGGGTTTCTGAGGGCCTGTGTGCCCCAGTTTCCCAGCACCACAGAGCCCAGTGCTCCCTTTTCCCTGCCCTCGTCCCAGAAATCTCTCCCGCATCCTCTGCTCCTCGCACCCAGGAGAGGGCAGGGCTGGTGTGGGAGGGTGAGGGGGGACCACCGGCCCCGTATGCCCCAGGGTGAGGGTTCTGTCAGCAGTGAGCCAGCCCTGGCCCTTGCGGTCCCAGGGGCAGCAAAGCTCAGGGCTGTCCCCGGTTGTTGCGGGGGTCTTGTCCCCAGCAGGGGAGAGGGGGCCCTTGGCCCTGGAGAGCATCTCCCTGCCTGCACTGGACCATTGGCAACACCTCGGCTCCCGTGCTGGCAGCACAGGTGAGCGGAGCAGCAGATAAAGCCTTTGCTCTCTCCTGCCCTTATTGCTGTATAAAATGGCTTGATTCGAAGACCAAAAAAAANTGACACAGAAACCAAAAAAAAAAAAAAAAAAATTGCGTGATGTGTGGAAAGAGACAGGGGGGAAAAATACAACCTGACATTTTCTACAGCCCAGGCCTTGGGGAGAGAGGGGTGCGCAGACCCCGTGTGACCGCCCGGGCCTGGACCAGGCACAGTGATGGGGCGGCCGCCCGGGCGTCCCCCCCGGCTCCCGGCAGCCCCCCGCCTCTCCCCTGCTTGCTTTGGAAATGGTTGCTGGCTGGCGGGCAGAGAGCAGAGCTGGTGGTGAGGGACAGGAGGGAGCTGGCAAGGCTGGATGTCCCCAGCCAGGTCACCCATGGGCACTGTTGGGGTACCACTGCCCCATCTTGACCCCTAAAGCGAAGCAGCACCAAGCAGAGCCGCTGAAAAGCGAGGAGCAGCTGTGTCACAGCTCCCTCCCTGCACAGCCGGAGCGAGGAACAGCGGCTGTTAAAGCACTAAGACTAGACCCAGCGATGGCAAAACCTTCGCCCTGGCAGAAGCGAAGCTGCTCCCCCCCCCCCACCCTGCCCTTGCGGAGAGCTTGCGTTCCCCCCCCACCCCCACTCCAGCCCTGCTCCTTCTCCCGGGCTCCGGCACGATCTCCATCTGTGAGTGTCTTATTGCAAAATAATTCCACGAAATAAGAAAGTGGAGAGGGGAAGGGACTGTCCCGGCTCACGTTGCAGTCGCTGGGGCTGCTGCCCACACCTGGCCGGGCTCTGCCAACCACGGCACCAGTGCCAGCTCTCGCCTCTGCCGCCTTGAGCCCTCAGATGAAGAAGGGGAGAGAGTCGCTTGCGTTGGGTTTTGTTTCAGTTTTAGTGCAAGAAATGCTGCCCATGCATGGGAATCCAGGTGGCTGGTGCTGGCCGCTTACCCCCCTCCCTCCCGGCTGTCCGGGCTTCGGGCAGGAAAATGTCCCGGTGCTGGGAAGGAATCCACGCAGAGGCTGCCACGAGTGGGATGGAGCAGGGCACGGCCCCGGTGCCGGCGGGACCCTGGGCGATGGCTGTGTGGCAGGGGCTGTAGGCACGGGTGAATCGGGCTCCTCTCGCCACTGCTCCTGCGAGCGCCGCAGTCTCGTCCCTCTGTGATGGGAGACATGGTGCCGAGCCTGGCGGGCTGGTCCTGGTGGATCTGGCAGCGCCGAGCTCCCCTGTGTCTCCTCAGGCTGGACCGTGGCATCTCCCTGTGCCGACTCCTCGGGGCGGTGCATGCGGTGGTGGTGGCTGGCACCCCGGGTTCACGGCACAGAGCCAGACCGGGGCATCTCCCACCCGTGAGCGTGCAGAGGAGCACAGGAGGGAAACCTCTCAGGATGCTCTGTCCAAAGCTGCGGCCAGACCGATGGCGCTTTGCTCAGGTGTCCTTGGTGCAGGATGCGGCCAGATCCCTGCCAGAGCTGGGGCCAGGGCAGCGGCGGGTCCCAGCGGAGGGGCTGGAGGGACGCAAGGGGATGCGGCAGAGGGGGGATGGTGCAGAGCGAGGGGCCAGCACTGGCACCCGGTGGGCTCAGCCCGGCCCTGCACTCCCAGCGGCAAGGGACGGCGAGGGGAGGCGAGAGGGTGACGATGTCCATGGCTGCCTGAAGAGGGGAGTGGGCAGCCCCGCTTGCTCCCGCTCCCCCAAAAGGTCCGGTTAGAGTTTATAGCCCCCACTCTCCTCCTCTACCCGACTCTCCGGCTCCTCTCGGCCCCCCTCCTCCGGCAACCCATTGAGATGGGACTTGCTGGGGACCAGCCGCTCGCCCGTGTCCACCGACGGGCCGGGCCGGGGCTGGGGGGAGGCGGTGGCCGCGGTGCCGTTGCCCCCGGCCCCTTCGGACTTGCCGAAGTTGAAGAGCTTGCCAGGATTGAATGGCTTGGTAGGCGACTGGACCTTCTCAGTCCCCGCATCCCGCTTAGTCTCAGGGGATTTCAGGAACTTGAAGCTGAGGAAGCCAGGGAGTTTGTTCTCACTGCTGGTGGGAGACTGGGGGGACCTGGCGGTGGTTGTGCTGCCAGCCCCGGTCCCCCCCGAGAGGAATTTGCCCTGCAAAGGGATGATCTGCTTCAGCTTCATCACGTTGTTGGTGGCCAAAAGGGAGCTGGGTCGCTTGGGCTTGTCGGAGCCATGCGAGGTGCCCCCAGAGCCCTTCCCTTTGCTCTGGCTCTTCTCGTGGGCCGGGTCCTGCCCGGCAGCCTCAGGCTTGGCCTCGTCGCGGCTGGACTCGCGTTCCTTGCGGGCCTGGTACTCGGCATGCCTCTGCCGCTCCTCCTCCTCCCGCTTGCGCCGCTGCTGCTGCTGGAAGTGGTGCTGCGCCTGCCGCTCGTGCTTCTGTCAAGGGGGAACACGTCAGCCCTGGGGACGCCTTGGGGACTCCCCGGGAAGCCCTTTGGCCCCAGGGATGGGGGGTTCCCAGCTCCATGCTTGGCCCCAAGGAGGGTCCCACCTCGGCATCACCTACCTTAAAGGCCTCGCGGCGTTGGTACTCCAGCTTGGCCATCTCCTCGGCCACCCAGGCAGGGATGTCGGGGATGGCCACTTGGATGATGTACTTCAGGAACAGGGCGAAGTGCTGCAGGGGGAACGTGGGTCCAGCTGAGCATCCCCAGACCCGTGGGCACTGCTGTCCCCTCCCAAAATGTACCCCACAAGGGATGGAGGGGCTGGAGAGCCCCTAAAATAACAGCCTGGGGGATTCTGGGCCCCATTGCTGTGCCTGGCAGCACCCACTACCTGCAGGTTGCTGCCTGGGGTTGCAGGGGAGGGTTTAGGGCTGGGACCCCATCCCTGGAGGGGAAGGTCTGCAGGAGCCCTTGGCTGTCTGAGCCAAGGCGACACCTTGTCACGTACCGGGAGACCGTACAATAACAGACAACCGTGAAGCGGGCAGCGGGTGCAAGCCCCGGGCGCGAGTGCCATACCTCCAGCACCACCACAGAGATGATGGCTCCCTCAGGGCTGAGCCAGGGGAAGAGACGCTGGAGCTGTCCGCACTGGGCGATCAGGTAGCAGTTGACCACAATGGCCAGGACACCCATGGCCTCCATCACTTTCTGCGAGAGCGACAGTGCCGGGCATGAGTCCTCCAGCTAGCCGGGTGCCCCGCCGAGCCCCCCCGCCGCCCCTGACCCACCTGCCACTGCCCAATGCTCTCGACCCGCTGGCCGAAGGGACGCTGGAGCCCCGTGCACAGCTTGAAGGCATCGCTCCGGATCTCGATGATGTTGTTCACCAGGGCACACATGGCAGCCAGGGGAAAGGCGGAGGAGAAGAGCACCACGTAGCCGAACTGGATGAACATCTCCTGGTAGTCCTGGAAGGTGTCCTGGGGAGGAAGAGCAGGAGGAAGACGACGTTGCAACGGGGCTGGGGGGTGGGAGGGGCTACACTGCACCCCACTGGGGCTGTGCCCTCCTGGGGCCGCTCACCTCATACTTCTTCATGCAGCTTTCCACTTCTGCCTGCGTCAGCTGCGTGGAGTAGTCCTCCTCTGGCGGGTCGATCCACGACGCCCGGTTGCGCCTCCGCCCTTCCTCCTCACCATCCTCCTCCTCCCGGCTCTCAGCTGCCCGCCTCCTCCGGCCAGCCCGTGGGACCACCGCCGGCTCCGCTGCCTTGACCGGGCTACCGGGGGGACCTTCGGCCTCCTCCTCATCCTCGCACAGCTCGAAGACGGACGCGGGGTCCATGCCCTTCTCCACCATGGTGGGGCTGCCCTCCTCGAGGAAGCTCTCGTCCTCGGGGCCCCCAGGCTCCCCGCCACGCCGCTCCGCCTTCTCGATGAAGCTCACCTTCTTCAGCTTCAACCCGCAATCCAGGGCGCTCTCCTCCTCCGAATCCGACTCGTGCCGCTCTTCCTCCTCCTCCTCTTCCTCCGGCACCCCACAGCCCCCATTCAGACATTTCTTCTCCCCCCGTGACCCCTCGGGGGGGGCTGGGGGGTGGCGGTGGGGGGCGGG
>VYZV01014371.1:3549-42840 GCA_013401275.1 Pandion haliaetus | reverse complement strand
GTTCAGCTTTTTGTTAATTACATGTTTAATTTTCTAGGTAGTAGTGAGGATTTTACTCTATCGAGAGGTTCCAGGCACTAATTGCTCCCTTCCTTGTGTTCTTTTTGAGAAGTGGAGTCATTTGTTTCGCTTAAGGTCTATAGTAATGCCAAACTATTTTTGGCTCCACCTCATCTCACCTCTCCACTTGCTTGTGTCATGATGTCAGTTTTGATCTATACCTTCCCACTGCTAGACAGCTTTGCCTAAAGACATAATCCTCAGCCCCTAATAATTGTAAGTACATCAAAGGCTAGCTGGTTTGCTTAGCTGCAGAGGTCTACACAAAGATCTGTGTAGCATCACTTGAAAGAGATTTATAGTTTTGTGTCAAGCTTTAGAATAATCATGGCATTCCATTTTTTTCCCTTCTTTATCGTGACATATTCTTGCCCACTACAGAACCTGATTAAAAAGCACCATTATATGCCTGAAATGAAGACACTATTCTCCTTAATATTTTAATTTTAATGATCCTCATATTTTGTAATATCTGTCAGCTGTAAAATTATGCCCTATTTAATATGAAAAATCTTACCAAGAAGTCATAGATTAACCATTTTTTGTTTTCATTTTAAATGATGTGTTGAGTAGAAAAAAGTATTTCCAAATTCTGGAAATTGAAAGGATTTGTCTGTGTCTGACCTGTATTTATTCTACTAATAATTAGGTTATTGCAAGGTATGTGAGGTCTCTCATCTCAGATCTTTTCAGTATATTTCCATCCAGCAAAGTTGATGCACATAAACAATAGAGAATGGATGACACTAATTACTGAGTAAATAACTTATTTTCCATGGCAACATATCAAGAAGTAAGTTACAAAAGTGAAAACAACTCACAGAGATATTCCTTGGGTGAGTATGTTACATGATAAAGAATACTCCAGCATAAAAGATCTCGAAGGGATGCCCATAGCATGTCATTGAAGTAAAGAGAAGCAAGTCAGTACTCAAGTATTCATTGACATTATAGCTAGGAATTTAAGTAGGAATTTGACTTCTCAGCACTGACTCCACAGACTGAATTCAATTTAAACAAAAAGCACACATAGTTAAAATAACTGTTGAAACAAACTATGAAAGAAATTGATGCATGGAAAGTGTCTTTGCATGGAGACTAAATGAGTACCTTTCTGGGAAATAGGTTTTAGCCAAATACAATTTATGCATTAGTCAAACACAAGTTTTTCTGGCTTGGTGTAGGATACCTGGATGAAATTTAATGGCCTCTAATTCACTGTATGTCAAACTAGATGATTTACACAATATCATTACAGTATAATATTCATATGTTCTGGATTCCAGTCTTGCCTACAGCTCTGTGAAAAAGCCCCTGGTAAATCTCCCATTAGCTTCAAAAGGCCCACATGTAGGCTAAAAGACTGCAGTTAAAAGCCACATAATGTATATTCACACATCTCATAGTATGCACGTGTATGTGTACATAAGTGGGTGTTATATTTACACATACACAGCCAAAATCTGGCCAGTCATAAAAATAGCTCCAAATCTGAGCATATGTGCTAGATTAATTGTTACGTATTTATGTTTTGCTTCATGACATCAGCAGCCACAGAATCCGCTGCTGCTTTTTTTTCTGAGAGAACAAGAAATAATCACAGCAGGAGGTGCTTTCATAATTGCTGTAGCTGGCTGAGAGCTGTGTATCTGTATGTTCATGGTGTGTCAGAGGCATGTTTGTCTCACACACCCTAGAGCCATCCTTGAGCCTCTAGTTTTCTGATAGGGATTTCACTGGCTGCATTTCTACGCACCAGAAAGAGTTGGCAAAGGCATATTTGCGTGGCAGTTGGTATGTGTTTTGTCCTGTTTGTTCTGCGTAACGTAACATGATGTGACAGGCTGCAATTCATCACATCAGTGACAGGACAGCAGAGGAATTGGAAAAGAGGAGTAAGGGTGGGCTTATGCGAGGTGTCAATTTAACATTCAGTTGCAATATTTCAACATTAAGTCTTTTTATAATGTCCTACTGAAGAATTATCACCAAATATTCACCGTGCGGGTGAGTTTTAGAGGTAGTGATCAGATATAGCATAGTCAACATCAACAGAAGGCTGTAGATTCCTGTGTTCAGAAGGACCAACTCTTGTAAATATGAGAATCTTTGCACATCTGGTTTCTGATCAAACAAACAAACAAAAACATTGAAGGTCTATTTATTTATTGCCTCCTCTTTCACTATACTCCCCAGCCACATCACAGGCCCTTAAGTGGGGATACCATGGAATTGCCCACGGCAAAATCAGAGGCTGAAGCTGTTTTCCTCCAAAGACTCCTGCACAAGAGACTGCTTGACAATTCACCCCTGAAAAACTCCCGCAACAAAAGTGAAGGTGTTTGATGACCTGATGTTAGTTCTTGTTGAATGCTTTCAGCCTAACAAAACCAAGTTCCCTGTTAAAATCCTGTCTCAGGGTTGGTGACATTCTCATCAGGATAACGCTGGTGAAAGCCATAGGGAAAAGCTCAGCGGGGCCTGAGAGTAAGTTTTGCACCCATCGCTGTTGTCAGTCTTCACTTTCTAAAGTGCCAAACTTGGCCAGAAGAAGAAAAGAAATGGGCTGTTTAAGAAAAAGCATTGGTGAAAAACTGATCAACAGTGCCTAATACAAGGCAGTAAGTACATCCAGAATCAAGGACTTTTTTCTTCCTGCAACATACACTCTGTATTTCATTTCAGCTATTTGAAATATCTTTTCCCTAAATATCCTTCCTGTTGGTTAGTCTGCACCAAGAGTTCTTTTTACTTTAAATCTCAGTGCCATGAGACTGCTGCAACTCCTGAACTCATGCTTGAATATCTGCCCTTCAATAACATTTTTCACAGCGTTCAAGATACCAAAGGACCTGAATCATGCTAGATTTCAAACTGTAAAATTCAGTCTTAAAAATAGTTGTGAGGTAGCATTGGTTATCTCTGCAATGTTGATCTTATGAAATGGCAAAATATTATAATATGATGAAAAGAAATCATTAATAATAGCTTATAAGCATGTATGGTGATCATTATAATTAGTTACTTACCGCAGGTACACTGCCAGTGTCCCACCTTTTCATCTTTATGATAGTCAGAGATGCAACAGCCGCTTGCTCTCTGCCTCCTGCCCTCCCAGCCGAGGGCCTGGCTTAACACCCACCTTCTCTGGGAGCTTTTTGGGCTCCCCAGCACTGTGTCCCTTCTTCTCCACTGCCCGCTGGGAGGGCACAGCTTCCCCCCCTGCTCTTGCCCATGTTTAAAGTGATCCCTTTCACATGTGTCTGCAAGGCCGTGTTTGATGCTATCCTAGAGGCTTGCCATGCCTGACTCCAGCAGCCCCATCTGAATGGTGCTCAGGGCTTAGCCTGACTTCTCCTGAGGAACCAGTGGCAGGAGGTACAAGGACTTCCTTGCTGTCCTTCACCAGTGATGGCTCTGAGCACAGCTTTGAGTCCTTGCATACTACGAGATCAGTAAGAAGTCAGGGTATAGTTCTCACATAAGTTAAATCCCATGGATAACCACTTAATTTATAGTTTAAAATTTTCCACTGTAAAGGAATGTGGAAGACAATATTCTTTCCTGTAGAATTGTGTTAAAAACCTGTGAATGACTTCTAGTTCTTCCGAAAACATAACAGTGTTTCATAACAACTGCTAGCTTATATTTTTTGCTTAATGTAACCTATCTTCTGCTACATCTTACTATGGTTATTCATATACCTCTGCTAAATTTAGTAATTTCCTTTGCTAATGTTCTTACTGCTGAAAATCCCCCCTGGAGGTATCCAAATATGCCTGAAGTGCACCAGGTGAAGAGCAGATTCTGGGGCTGTCCCAGAGACCTTGCAGAATAACCCCAGGATGTGATCTTACATCACCTGGGAGCGTTGCTGCTCATGAACCATCAGAAGCCTTACAATGAGCTCACCCTCTGACTGTGCCAGATAACCAACCCATGGAAGGAAGGATTTGGGACCCGGTCTAAACTTCTCCTGAATCATCATTTGAAGTTCATTGCTAAATTTCACCACACCTCTGCCTAAATAATACAAACTTTTATTAGCCAGATGAAAGATTATGGCTACAATTAGTTATTTCTTTCACTATATAGGATGCACTGTGGCCAAAGAAAAACAGCTACAAAGTGCTTATCTTAGGCCCTTGCTTTTAGCCACCGAGTGGCAAGGTGTTTAGCTCACAGCCGTGGATATGGAGCCTGTGTGGGCATAGTCTGCTGCAATGTAAGCCCAGATTGTCCTGCTGACTGTGCTGCTGTTGCCTTTTAGGTATGTAAGGGAAGAATTAGGACCACAACACGCCACTTTGATAACCGTAATAAACAGAATTTTAACAGTAAAACATTCTGGAAAAATTCCTGATTTCCTCAAAAATTCCTGAAGGAAGCATGAGCTTTAGTCAATGCCTTATTTTCATATATTATCCTCAACTACACTGTCCCAACCTATTCCCTTGTGTGTTTGAGAGCTTTGCTGCCCACTCGCTGGGATGAGAAACACCGCAGCAGGTCAGGGACTGGATGAAATTAGACCTTTCCAGCCATCGCCAATGTACTGGATGACTTTGGCCGGCTCATTTTAGCCTTCAGTACTTTTGTTTTCCTTTGGGGACTGTGTGAGCTCTCTGTGACAGGCTGCTCATCCTTCCTGCAGCATCTGTGTCCCATGCCACAGCCCCTCACTCGTGTCATGCTAATTCGGCACTTCATCCTCAGCTTCTCCCCACTGATGTTGCATTTCCAGCGCTGCTCTCCCAGAGGTTAACCACACAGTCAAGTGAAGTCCATTTTCTAAGCTCACTTATTTTCTACAATTTGAAGGAATTTTTACAACATAGGGTAAAAACACACCCCTGGGAAATCAGCCTAACACTCTCTTTCATATCTGCCATTAGGTGTCAGTGTGACAACAACCATGATACGAAAAGGCTATTTCGGGGCATGCAGAGATGCCACCCCATCCTAAACTTCTCATTTTCGACTCAGGGAAAAAACAATATGCAACTGAGAGGAAGGTTGAAGAAAGCAAGAAACATTTTTTTTCATGTTTTTCCGTCACCTGATTGAAGTTATTCACTAACAGATAAGTCTGTTTGCATTTCATTCAGTGTGTCTCAGGTTCCGGTGCTGCAGTTGTCAAAGTGTAATATTTACAAAACCAGGACAAGAGCTTCAGCACACACTGATCTGACACCTTATTTTGGGGCCAAAGAAACAGTCAATACTATTAGTAATTTGCAGTCCGCAGGAGGTAAACTGCTTTGCCCATATGTAAATGTTAAATTACTCATGTAAGTTGATGCCTGCCGATGTTGGGGCTTATAGATGGGTCCTGCACGAGTTGGTTAAAATACTGTGTTAGAAAAACAACTAGAAGTTCCACTCATTCAGAAGAAAATTATATAAAAACTTAAAAACTAATTTTAAAGCAACTTTTTGTGTCTGAAATATTACCTTATTCTGGCGAATCCATGGTATGCAAGCTGAAGAAATAGTAAAAACATGACATGTTAAGGAGTTTACAATTGTTTTAAAATAAAGTTTCTGGCGCTTCCCAAAATGAGATGGCAGAGGTAGCAAACAGTTTTTCGTTACTTGGGAGTTTTGAAAGTTAGTACAGTTTTAAAATAAAAATCAGTTTGGGGAAAAAAGTATTTTCAGAAGAAAATTAATTTTTAAAATATTCTCCAGTTCCCTCTAGGACTGAGAATATCTCAAATACTTGTAGGATAGCATTTTTTTTGCCTTATGTCTGGCACTGGAAATGTTTCCACCATTAACTTTAATCAGATGTAGATCAGGTCAACATAATGGCTAAATCAGCTTGGCCATCACCAGGATCAGGGAATCTGTAGTGCAAGAAGATCATTTGGATTCAGCTTTGCCTTCCTCTTTTCTCCTTTGAGATGGAAGAGATTGTGAGCATTGCTTAAATTTGGTGGGTTTTTTTTATATTGATAGATTAAATCTTGAGTAGCACCATGCTGCTGTGATGACCATGTGAATATACTGGCTTTTCTTTTAGCTACTTCCAGTTTTCTAGTAACTGCATGACACAGGAGTGGTTAGTCCTGAGCATGCACTGCAGAGCCCAGAGTAATCCTAGCCAAAGCAAGGATCCTCTGGTACCATCTCTGCTATAATTTCCCAAGTTGGATAGCTGCAGTTCTCTCTATGAGACCAAAGACTTCCAAAATTTGGTAGCCCTGTCCCCCTTCAAGTTGGGAGTGGGGAAAGAAAAATCTCATGTGCCAATTTGACTTTGTCTTTATAGCAGATAATTATAGGCATTAGGAATAGAAAAGATGCCTGATTAAATGGCTCCAGCCACCTGCTAATACAAGATTGTGAAGTAATCCTTTGACCATTTTCATGTTAAGAGTTGCCATGATTATGTTCTTCCACTCCTTATGCTACTCAGCTTGCCTAGAAAGCTGTGTCCTATACTTCAGCTTCCTTGCACCCTCTCTCTTTTTGCTTTGTACCATCTTAAGTAGCAGTGATTAAACCTTTCTTTGTATTGGTACTGGTGGGGGCTTGAGAGTTCCTGCTATCCTACACATCTATTTTGACTTCAGAAATATGAATTTAAGAGCTCCTTATTTTTACGTGTGTTTTCAGACCAGGTTCTTCTTCTTGTTTGTGGTACAAAGGAAGCCGATGAAAATGCCAGCTGGGCTAGCAGTTTGAGAAACCTGCAGCACTGGCCATTGTAGCTGGCTGTACCCCCGGTGCCATCGGGGCCCCAGGGTAGGTATAAGTAGAGGCTCCGGGGCCAGGCACAACCTGCTCACATGGCACTCTCACCCAGAGTTAGTTTAGGTGAGTCCAGACATAATTTTGCTGATTTTGAAGCAAAATCATTAGTAAAATAGACCTGAAAGCAGCAGAGAGTTGTAAGCCTGCTTTAAACCAAGCACTGTTCTTGTAGAGAGAGAGTTGCTTCAAGCCACTCTACAGATGAGAAAGGATCATGATGACAGTTTCACTCTGACTGATCCTTTCTCCCTGCATTGGGGTGAGTTCCCACCTGCAGCCTAAACCAGTCCAAAAATGTCCCACAAAATGTGAAGTGCAAGGAAGAGTTTCCACCCAAAGTCAGAGAAGAGGCAGAGGGAGCAGAGTCAGGCTGTAAAGAAGGACTACAAGGACACAGTAGTAACCAGGTAGATAGTAGGGTGATGCACATCTGTGTGAGAAGGACTAGTGGTGGCATGTAAGGAAAGAAAAAATCGCTGTGGCAATACAGGAATGTGGAAAGATGCTGTGTAATGGCAAACTTTCCCTATTGAACATTAATTGCTTTCCATGGATACAAAATGCACTTTAAGTGATGAAAGGAGTAGCTGACAAGCAATGCTGTATTCAACAGATATCAGAGAGGTTAATTACCTTCTCTTAAAAAAAAAATAATGTTTTTTCCTGAAAAGGTGAGCATCTGTCTGAGACAGAATCTTATCTCCAAACTCCTGTTGTCTACTTCAATGAGAAGAGGAGCAAGAAAGGGAATGAAATGGGGCAGTGAGGGGACTCCAGCAGGAGCCATGGTGATTTCTTTTTTTTTTCCCTGGCATCAGGCATCAGCTCTTTGCATTGCTTCCCATGGACTTTCCTCCTGGTTACCTCCAGAAGCACAAGCAACGCCAGGAGCTGCCCACAGCACCCTTCAGGGCTCTGAGCTTCCCAAGCAGCATCCACAGCCGCTGCTCCTGCTGACGGAGTTTATTTAAATAGGCAGGGAGAAAGTATTTGTGTTGTCCTAAAATTTTTAGGACAACATTTGCAGAAGGCAGCCTATAGTGTAAACTACCTCCATGAGGTTTTAAAAAAACCCCAAACCTCTGGTATTCATGCCACTCTGTAATTGAGGGATACCAATCAGATTAAGATCTTCCCAGGGAGTGCAGGAACAGCCTGGGAATGAAAAACCTGCTGTTTCTACAAGGATGTTGCATTTCCCCTTCAAAGGGGTGTACGAAGTGTGGTGGGTCCCCTTTCCAAAACTTTACATTTTCCCTCTAAATTAGTCTCTTCTAATGGTAACAGGTGAGAAGGAAATTGCGAGCCCGTCAGTCAGGGTTTTCAGATGCCGATACGGTCACATCAGCTTTTAAGGCCTTTGGGCACCCTCACCACAGAATGTGCTGGTGGTTATCAGCAAGTCTGTGCAGCAAAGTGCTGGAGGAGGTGAGTGACGGGCCCTAAATGCCTATCAGGGAGGACCTGCCCCTATATCTGCTTCAGTGGCTTTATTAGCCACACCTTTCTTGTAAATTGTAAAGTGTCAGTCAGGGTGCTCCGGAGGTGGTTAGAACAAGACATGCTCTAATACCCCAACTTCTTTTATGTCCTAGTGCCTTGAGGTGCATTTAGAAAATGCATCCAGGTTTTATCTCATACTGTAGGATTTAGGCAAGAGACATTGAACAGAGCAGTGTATAAGTGTCATTAAGAGAGCTTAGCAACAGGATGTCAGTATGCACGTTGTGTGTGTATATGTATGTGTGCCTGTGTGTGCAAACCCACAACTTGCATATATATATGCACATCACAATAAAGTTTTAGACTTTGTAGGTTTAAAATAACGTGCTGGTGCCTACTGTGTAGCATGTTTTCTATACATTGCACCAGTGTTGCTAATTTTCTATGCAGATACACACACACACAGACCTCATAAAAACTTGGCCCTCATTTTATGAAACTTATCCAAGAAATTCCCAACTTAGTATCCTAATTCTTAAAGTGCAAAAGGTGTTATAGAAAGTCAGTATTTTCAAAGGGACTGAAAAAAATATATAAGCATTTTCAATTTTGGTACATGGAAAGCTACCTCCTATTAAACTCTGCAGGTATTAAGCTCATTGATATCTGAGTAAGTTTAGTCTATACAACTTTCCAGTATGAGTAACATCTTTTTTCCATGAAAGCCACTGTCTGTGAGCACATTAGTTTGGCAGAGGCCAGAAAGTAATACTCTTTTGTAATTTGGGCTTTATTTACAGACAGTATTCCCATTTTTCCATTATTTGGATTAGGCAACTAACTGGTCCCAAGTTTTTCTTCATTAAAAGAAAAAGAAAAACACCTCCTTTTAATAAGTGTGTGCTTCACACTTTCAAACTTCAAGAGCATAGATTTTTTCACTTGATCAGAAAACTGATTTAATTTGCTGCTAGGTTAAATGTTAAAGGTATCAGTCTTATGACCATAAATTCTCAAATTAAATTCAGTGCATTGCTTAAATTTCTAGCTGCAGTGCATTTAGCCTAATTGCTTTGGTAAATTGGGTGCTTAGTAACTACTACTCTTCTGAATTTTCATCTTTAAAGGCGAGCAATGAAATAAGCCTGAGGGGCACAGGTGGGCTAGCCTGCTCTTTGGGATTCACCTGTGGGGTCTTTGGATATCTCTTCCAGTCTGACCACATCCTCAGACCATGTCTGACGAGGCTGTTCTGCTGACAAGGGGAGAGCATTTAAACACCTGTAGGTTTTAGCTATTTAAGCCCAAATCAGTTTTGAAGCAACAAGAAAGGCTGAGCAAAATGGTTCAGATTTCAGTCAGTTGTCAACTAAATGTGTGCACTGGGCCTTTAAGTATTTGGCCAGACACATCTTGATTGCTTAGCTTTTGTTTTCACCCTTGGAAAGTCAGCTGGATAATACCCTGTAGCCAAAGTCTATTCTGTGATGCTATAAGCAGGCAGTGTTGGGGGGGTGAGAGGGAGAATTAACAAAAAGAAGAGTTATATTTATGTATTTCCCGCTTTCTGTGAGCCAAGCTATTTGCAGTCATTTTCAGTTTCCTTGCAATGTTAAATATAAAAACCCTAGGGACTTAAAATGATCCCACTGATGCAATCTTTACGGTGGTCTCTTCGCCTTGGGGCTGAGTCGCAATGCAAACAGGGGGTGATGGAAGCAATAGAGGAAACTTCTACCAACTGCACCCGGCAGGGGCAAGCCCCGAGTGTGTAGTTTTTTCCTCTTTGTTTACAGCATTTCTAAGGCTTTGAGTTCTCACGCAACATATATGTCATTAAATGGCTGATGCCTCTTTGCACACGTTGTTGTGATGGCCTGCAGCAACCTGAATTAATTGTTTCAGTAGTTGATGGTGGTTACTAGCCGTAATTATTATAATTTGCATTTATAAAAACATCTTTCATCTAAGGATCTCAAAATGCTTTTGCACACATTTAATTAAGCTTCACAACATCCTGTGAGGTAAGTGTCAAGAGTGTTGTTATACCCATTTTTACACAGGTTTCTCCAAGAAAACAAGGTCAGTCTCTAACATGACTGGTATTTGGTTCACATCACACTTGCACAGGACGGAGCAACTAGCACAGCTGCAGGAATTAGGGGTGCTGATCTAGGTCACTTTGCATCTCCCACATAGCTCTTGCTTCTGCCAGGCCGTGTGGACACATGCACTAAGCCACCACAAACACAGTCAGAGCAACCTCAGCCCAGATTTCCAGTCTGAGATGGCCCTTTCTTTCCCAGGAGCACTCCAGCAGCAGAAAAGTCTTGGGAAGAAAAACAGATAGGCACCCTACATATTGCACAAGATGACATAACCCATCCTGCAAAGATTTGTTCTTTCTATAATTTTCTACCTTAACATTTAAGCCTCTCTTTGCAATCTGCGCACAGAAAAACATTTCTACTGCAGCCAAAAGCAAGAAACTAGCTGCAAGCAACATAAAGTTGCCCTATGTCAGTCACTCACTTGTTCTAGAAGAGGCTGCACGTACCTCATCTCCAGCACCTACCAGCCTTAGATCCAACCTTATGGGCAATCAACACTTCTGAGATCTACTAAATCCTAAATTACCACAATTTAAAAGTGAGGATCAACTCAAGCAAGATAGATTTGGAACTTGAGGGGACAACGGGAGGAAACAGTTTTCAAAAACTCATTTCTTTTTCAAACATATGACTATGTTGTTTAGATTGAACCTGGCTCTCTGTAAGCTCTGTTGATCACCATATTAGCCCTGAGGAAGATAGGTCTAAGTGCTTGCAAATTGAGTAAGAAGTCCTGGGCCATACCTTCATGAGTTCTTTACCATCCCCATCAATTTATAAAGGCTTGTTTACATGTGGCAATGACCAGATTAGCTATTTTGAAAGAACTCTGCCTGTGGATGCACTTATTCCAAAATAAAAGCCACTTTGCTTTTCTAAATTAAGTGGACTTACAGGTAGAGAATGATTATTCTGAATAACATGAGAAAGTAAGTCTTTTCATTCCTAAGTAGACCATTCAGCAGGAGTATTCTGAAATGAGCTGTCGATCTAATTTCTCATGTTGATGCTTTTTAAGGCACTGACATAGTTGCACAGTCATCAACAACCCATTTTGTTTTCAGTGCATCCTTTTCCCAGAGAGGGTGTGCCAGTGCAAGGCAGGAGTTAGGTTGTCTTTGTCAAAGGTCTTGCATACTTCTCTGTCTTTACCTGACATTATTTCTGCTTAACCTGACAGCATGAAATCATTTCTGAAAACATTCCTGCTTTTTCTAACACCAAAAAGCACTGCTGGAGCACAATGTGTCCTACTCCACTTATAGGAGATGCCAGCAGCAGCAGAGGCTTTGTCCTGGCTTCTTTGGAGGAGCACCCCAGTGAGGCCCAGGGAAAGTGGGTCCTGCTCCCCAACTTAAGCATATCTGGAGCGTCCTTCAGGGACAGTATTGCTCATTCCTGATTCTTTTCAGTTCCCCTGAGTCAATATTCAGGATTTATTCTGGTCCATGTTTCTCTTGGGGGGGAAGGAACACCTGGCGGCCACAGGCAAAGGTCTGGCACAAGAACGTACATCAGAAATGAAAATTTTACCTGATGCTGTCTACTTCACCTTCAGCAGAAATAGAGGACAGTCATTGGGCTAAGCCTGCATTTCTACTGAAGCTTTCTTCTGCTTTTCCTCTCCTCCAAACTTGTTCATGTCTACTGCTGCACAGAAAAGAAAAATGCGGTAGCGACCTGGGGCTTGGGAGAATACAGTGCCATGGGAATCACACCATCAGGCCCATGGAGGGTTTTTTCCTTGCGGCTACCAGAAAACCTTCAATAGCTTCAAATCAGTACTTCTGGGGTCTGTTTCTTTTTTTGGAAGGGGGGAGGTAAAAATTGTGGTCATGTTATCTCATATTGCAGAAATCGAGACTCGATGGGTACTATATTACCCTTTTTGGACCTCAGTCACTCCCAAAGATTCAAGATGAACTCTGCCTGCCCAGGCACCAGAGTCAGTGCCCCGGGGAATTTCTTCATATCTAAGGGATATGCAGGATATGTACTCGCATGCCCTCGCTGCCTCTCAACTGCAGATGTACATGCAGTTTTGCTTTAGGAACCTGTACCTCCAGTATTGCAATATCTTTTTCAGTCTCTGTCATCAAGAGTTTAAATACAGTTCAGATCAGTGTTAGTGGCCCAGCTCCAAACAAGGAGAATTGCTGCAATTCGTTATCTTGACAAATTAACTGGTCTGAGGCAATTCCTTTTTGAGAGAGATACAATTAGCTAACTCTTGAACTCTAGCCTTGCTCCAGTGCTATGGCATAGTTATGCACCTGCTCAAAAAATGTTGATACTACGACTAAGACTTTCCCACCTGTAAATGTAATTCCTGCACTAAGAGCCTTAGTGTTAGGCAGCCGTGCCTTGCTGTCCTCGTGCCACTCTCATACCCCGCTGTAGCATGGGATAACAATGCAGACCTCATTTGTAAAGGACTCTGACCTCAGCTGATTAAAAAAAAAAGGCTGTCCAAAGGCCAAGGTGGTCATCTTGTATAACCAGGGTCCTTGTCAGAAAACCACCAGAAGGGCCTGGCACAGAGTGTTATATCAGAGAGACACATCACCAGTTGTCCCATCCTTTGTTTTGAGTACAGCTTCCTGGTCCAGTGGAAAAATGTGGCTTTCCTACCCCCAATCCACTGTGTAGAAAACAGTAGCCCATGCAGACTTGAAACAGAGATTTTCTTTGGAAAAGGAAGCATCCTTCTGATGGTGTTTCTCCCTGGGATTTAGGCAGGAGTTTCTAGTTGCAGTCCCTCAGTCCTTATATACCTGGTGAAAACTGGGTTGACACCAGATACAGTACGCCCTCCTGACGTGGACAGGAGCTGATGCTCCAGGGAAGGCAGAGTGACCGCCAGCCTTGCCCTGGTTTCCCACACCTCCTGGCTTGGAGGAGCAGCTTCCTTCTGCCTCTTTCTACCAAACAATGAAAATACATCCGCAGCTACGCATTATTCTTCCAACCCAATATAGGAAGATGCACCACTTATCCATTTCCCTGTGGAAAGCAACTCCTTCTGCCCCTCAGCCATAGCTCACCTGTGGGCATCGTCTTCCCTTGCAGAAGATCTCCCAGGTGCTAAAAGATATCCCTTAACCATTCGTCTGAACCATTCCCTTTTGGAAACTCTGGGATAAAGCTGTCCTGCAGAAGGCTTGTGTTTGCCTAGAGCGTCTTTCTATGGACTTGGTGGCTGGGAGTTTCCTTGAGCTCCTCTTTGAACTTCAAGCCTTCAGTATCCAAAACATTTAACCCTCAATTTCTTTCCTGCTTTATCAGTTTGGCCGGCTTCCAGCTGGCAGCATTTATTTGCAGGCTTCCCTTCTGCATCTTGTGTTTGCAGATGTATTTCTCTTTCAATTAACCCCCTGAAATGGTTTTCTTCTCCCCCGAGCCTACCTGCCTCCAGTCTGGCCGGCAGATCTCCCTGCTCTGGATGCCTGGGGGGTGGCAGCCGGGAGCGGAGACGCTTGGTCCCTGGGCTGGAAGTGCCAGGCAGAGGGTGTGCCCAGTACACCCGCGTCATGAAGAGCAGCTGAAGGAACACGCAAGCTCGACAGCGCTTGCTTTGCCCGTTGTGGGTTGGGGCTTGCAATGCCAGAGGCGCTTTTGCCTCTGTGGAGTCTCCTGAGCATCGCTTAGGAATAATCGGGTCTTCCCTGAATGCTTTCACTGAGATGCTCTGGAGCACGCACCCACGTTTCCACTGCTGCGGCCTTCACCCCAGACAATGGGAATGTCTCTGCTTGCCATCAGCTTTTGCCCAGCTTTCCTTTAGAACTGGTATTTCTAGATAGTCACTTAAAATGAAACAAACAAACAAAAAAACCCCAAAGACCTGGTCTAAAATACCACTTACCAAACACAGAAAATGCCTAGTCACCAGGAATGTCCTCCCTCCTGTGCCTGCCGTAATTACTGAGCAATAGCAGCCTTAGGTTGCTCATCTTGTCTCTTGGCACTCCAGCTTGTTAACATGCATCAGCAACCGAGAGGAGAGCTGCTTGCCCGCTGCCAAGATTATGAGGCAAACTTCACATGGTTTGGGAAACCCGATAAAATCTGGAGGTGCAAGATCTCTATTGCTGGGATACTATTCAAGCCTTTGAAGCGAAAGAGCCTGGAATTGAAGCAAATCCTTGGTTATTCAGTCTCTTTCAGCTGGCGACCCATCACAGCTTGGTACAACCACATCTGGATCATCCTGTAAGACACACCCTATTTTTTTTTTAAATTAAATAATATTGACACTGCTAGGGTAGTTCCTAAGGAACCTGATTACTTAGGCTCCAGGGAGATATAAAATGAACTATTCATCCTACATAGTGGTTAGCTTAATTTTGTGTATGATTCTAGCACAGCAAATGAGTAGTAGAGATTGAAATCTCAGCCAGAGCTAGTAAAGACTTGGCATTTCCATTTGCAGAAAGTTTTAAAGCCAGGTTTCACTGCAAGCTGCAGAAGACTGCTAAGTGAAATGTAACTGTCTAGGCTACAAAAAAAAAAAAAGTAGTTTATAAATGTTAACTACTTCTTTAGTTTTATCACATAAATTTATTTGAATTCTTAAATTTCCTGGCACACCCACTGAAACAGTTTTGCTGCTGTTAATATGCCTAGTATCCAACTAGTGAAATAATGACATGTTATCCTACCATTAAGGGTTGCTTCTACTTGGTAGTGATTGAAGTGCCTTATCATCTCAGGTATCAATTTGTTAAATTACAACACAAATGGGAGATACTCTGATTTAACATACCTTTTCCAGCTCTCTCCGCAGTAACAGCTGTTCTCAATGGGTTTTAAAAGTACTATAAAAACAGTATTTTGACAATTTATATTTGTCAAATGAAAACATGTCAGCACTGGGAATTAACAAAACAACACAAAAATAATCTAAAAATAAGAAGCCATGGAAAACTAGACCGAAAGAAGCAGAGGAGTTTAAAGTTATGTTTTTACACACACAAGCAAAGATGTGTGGTTTCCCTGCAGGAATTTGTTGAAACTAAATGATTTTATTAGAATCTATTTATTTAGAAAGATCTTTTCAGGAGAACAATTGTAGCCAAAAAAAAGAGCTGACCACACTCAACTTAGCAATGGAAGTTCCCACTAGTATTGATACCAAAAGAATCTTACCCAGTTGCTTTAGAAACACTTTCATGTAGTTTGAGAAAACCTGGGGCAGACTTAAGGTGGACCAACTTGATAATGCGTGAGATCATGCTCAAGCTCACATGTGCTGCAGCAGTTACTTGCCTTAAAAAAAAAACAACAAAACAAAACAAAACAAAACCAAAAAAACCCAAACCAAAACAACAACAACAACTCACAAAAGCATGAGAGCCTGATTTCAACAGGTCAAAATAAAAAATTAAAATAAAAAGAAGAAGTTAATGCGTAATAAAAAATATATTGTTTGGGTTATTGCTAAACTATACTGTTTTACAGCACTCGCTGTGCTTAACCATTTGCATTTCTTCAGACCCTTGCTTTATTTCTTTCAGAAAAACTCTATTGTTTACTTCTTTTTTTAAAAAAGAGCGGTATGTCTGAAGTCTGTGTGGTTCACTGGGAGTTCACTGGGATATATTTGCAACTCCTGAAGCAAAAAAATGGTATTTTATCTTTAGAAGGAGTTACATTTTTTGAACTTATTGAATTTTTCAAAGATCAGCATGAAGAGTTCTGATTAAATGCTTGCTTCAGCATTTTAAAGGCTTCTTGTGTCCCTGTTGCCTAAGGAGGTCGTACATTACGATTGCTCTGTAAACATCAGATTGTACAGAATTGGCTCTGCATACCATGCCAGGCACACAAAGAAGAAGTCAAATGGCATATCTCTCGCTTATCAACTAGTTTATTTTTCATGCCCAAAAAAGGCTATATTTTTACAAGAGCAGATGCTACTTTGTAAATAATTTAAGGGCTTCTGTTAAGTAGAGCTGTCAATTTTGCAAACAATATTAAAAGAAGATTTTCATTTTGCCACGGGATTGCACATTTTAAAATACATTTTTATCCCTGAAAGTCCAGTGGACGACACTGGAGATTGGAAACAGCTTCTGATTTGCAAACACAGATCCAAAAGAGAATAGATATGGTTAAATAATGACACATATATGAGCAGTGAAGGCATGAGAGCTCATCACCTGCATGTGATGTTCAGAGAGCATCCTGTTCATTAAAGCGTAGGAAAAATTTTAGTGGACTTGTAAAGAAATGTACTTGGCTATTTCAGACAGGTGCTAGATGTAGCAATAGCGGCTATCAGCAGATTTTGGAAGTGCAGAATGTGCATTGTGTGGTTGCGTGTGGACAACATTATCCTAATATTGATCGTGACAAATGGGATTTGTAGATAAAGATTTTTGGCACAATATAATTCATATTATTGTATCTGATAAATGGCTTCAATGATCAAACAACAATGTTAGCTGTGATACCAACTCTCGAGTTTTTAAAATTAAAATTCAGATTCAAATCCCCAGCTCCTAACATGATAAACAAATAGTAGGTTAGAATTAAAACCAGCAAGAGTTTATTGTGCAATAACCCAAAGGAAGATCCCAGATTACGTGAATATGAAATCTTGGGTGCAACTTGTGATACCTCTAATGCTAGCACTAAGTCAAGTCCTTATTAAGCACCAAAACCTAGACAGAGCCTTCATCTAGATGTAAGGACCACCAACCTCTCCCAGCTCTATGGCGCTGTTGCCAAAATCCTTCCCTTTTTAATTAAATGTGGGATATGTTGCCTCTGATTTGGGAAGGGCTGTGTTGTTTAAACAGTGTTCCTTGCGCATTTGTTTTTCCTGCTGTAGCACTTCTCACAGGGAGCACAGTCCAGTGTCCCACAACAAAAACGTTTATTTCTTTACTCTAGAGCTCATATCTGATGGTTTTGTGGCTTTAAACCACTCCTGGCATCTGATCCTATCTAACGTTTGTCTGCAACATTGCAGCTGTATACCCAGACTAGAATAGGTTCAATCCTCATAACTTGAGGTCAGTTTCAGATATTTAATTTAGATATGAAAGTGCAAAGAAATCTGTTTGCGCTCCCATGGATAAGAACCCTCCTCATCCCCCAGTATTGGCTACAAGTGTGCTTGCATATGACAGACTGTTCTGTTTTCCATGAGGTTCCTATGGATCCAGTAGCATTATTTAACAAGGTGTAGCTTTGCTGCATCCACAGCACAAAAATATAAAAGTCAGCAGCCATGGTTATAATTGTTCATAGCGTTCATGTATTCAAAATATGCCACATGAGGACTGAATACATTCAGATTGTAGCCCACTCCACATTACAAAACTGCTAGGTCCCACCCAGAGCACGTGCGTGAGTTACACTGAAGTGATTGACATGAGAGGGCTGTGATTTATTCAGGTCTCAGCAGGTACGAGAAAATGCACATTAATAGTATGATGGAAAGAGATCAAGACAAAGCTGACCCAATCCTATTTTGTTTCCTTTCTCAATAAACACTCCTCTCTGGGCATCTTTCAGGGTTTTACGTTCTGAAACGCCACTGCTCCTTGGAGCTAGGTCAGCCTCAGGAGTGATGTCTAAGGAGAAGCCATGGTCATCATATATTGGTGAAAATTTGTAACTTCAGGTTATGTAGGCCTTAGACATTACTGAGTAGGTGGAAAAAGAAAAAAGAGAAAAAAAAGATTAATTACACCAGCTTGACCTCACACTGTAAGTCTTAGCTTTGAGATTTAGAAAGCTAAAAGGTTAAACATTTCCCTCAAAAGCTAAGGCCAAGTGAAGAGGGAAGCTCTTCAGAACCAAAGACTCAGTTCACAGGCGGAAGCATGGCAGTGAGAGCTGTATTCCCAAGCAGAGGCTGACAAAAATTTGTCCCACGAGAGCTGTGGTGGGTTTTGCCTCCACACATGTCAACAGGAATTTTGTTTAAGCCCTTTCCCAGAGTTCTTCACGCATATCAAAAGCAGTTTCTCCTGTGCCTTTGTAAGTTCCCTGTATTGCTCCCCTCTTTCTCTTGGCTGCTCATTCTGCAACAGGCTCCAAGAAGAGATCTCCAGAGAAACTTACTTTACTTGGCCTTGAGTTGAGTTTCCTAGATGTAGAGCATTGCTTCAACACCTTTCTACTCCCCTCCTTTTTTTACTTTGGATTTTTTTGTTCCAGGTAGAGGAGAAATTGCACGAGGGCCAGTTTAGTTCCCTTATTTATTGTAACATGGTGTGCACGCTTGGAGATGTGTTGCCCCTGACCAAGTTGGTTGTTTTCAGTGATTCCCCACATTGCTCCATGTGTGGCAAACGGCTGCCCAGGCGGAGAATATCAGTTCTGAGAAAGCCAAACCAGTTGCCACACTTCACCCTCTCTCACACCACAGATGCTAATAATATTTAGGTAGCATGAAGAGTAGAAATAGTCTGCAGCAATCTTACAGCATTTGCTTTTTAGGACTCGGAGATTCAGAAATGCTTACAAGTAGATTTGCCCTCCTAAGCTGGTGAGCATTCTGGGTCTCTGGCCAAAATGTAAACTAGCAGTATGGCAATGCTCGCAAAAGCATTATATCCTTTGCACTGCCCATGGTGTTGCCATGGGTATCGTGCAGATTAGCTTATACAGGAGCTGGGAAGGCAGAGAACAAGGGGAGAAAAACAGGATTAAAAAAGAAAAAATGCAAAAGGGTCTTACGATTTTGAGAAAAATCTTTTAAAGTCTTTATCTGTAACAGGATTTTTTTCCTTAATCCAAACTCTACTAGCCTGGGGTTTGATTACATTATTTATTTATTTATTTCAAGTCTCACACCTAGAATATGCAATTCCTCCTCTATATTTTTAAGTGGTTCAGGTATTTTCAAACAATTTCCTTCCCCAAAGGGCTCAGACTGGAACTTAGAAATTGGAAGCCCTTCCTTCACCTACTTGAAGACTTCAGGTCTTGGTTGTGAACCAAAATATTTTGAAACAAAGCTAAGGAAAGTCTTTATTTTTAAAGGAAGGAATTACACATACCCTTGTGGAGGAAGAGTCCAAATGATAAGACTTTGATGAAATACTCACACACAGCAGCCTTTGGCAGCCACCTAGACCTTCTGTAGTTGACAATTAAGAGAAGGCATTTCCTCCTTGCTAACTAAAGCCAACATACACTCACTCCCTGCCTTCCAAAAACGCTTGGACGTGTTATTGTTGCTGGTTGTTAGCGACTTGGCCTCCTTTTCAAGGGGAAAAGTCAAGGGTGAAAGCTGTATAAACGTATGGTTTTCCATTCGATTTGATCCGTTACAGGAGAGGACACCCTTGTCCTTATTGACATCTAAGGCAAACAGTCAGCAACTTGTTTGGTACTTTGACATTAACTAAGCCTGGTATCATATCTTGATTCATCGTAACAGAACTTCTGGGGCAGTCAGACGAAGAAGACCCATCTCATGAAGCTTTCATTGACCAAACTTCAGAACAGGGAGGAGAGCGTGACCCTCCTGCTCCAGGTCCAGCCATCGGACAGCCAGCACAGAACTGGTCCTGCAGGTGAGTGGCACTGAAATGGCACCCGGGCAACTTCTGTGTCTGTCAAAGATACTTCGTAAAGCCAAGGAAAATCCTGTTTTTACATAACAGAAAATGGAAGGGAGGGGAGAAAATTAACTAAAATACTTCTGAAATGTATGTTTGATATTCTGACCTTTCCTGACAACCTCAGTTGTCATTTGCATCATGACTGTAAACACAATAAAACATGAAGACACTAAGCAGGAGCTAAGGAAAACTTGGAAGCCAAAAGGACATGTCATGGACACAAAGCAATCTCCAGAAACATAGACAGTTTGCAAGCATTTAACATGCACTAGCACAACCATTTTTTAATTAAACTGATTGAGCAAATGCAGCCTTCCTTGATGAATGTGCAGAAGAGAGAAATACAGCAATGGAAATGCAGCAAATTAACAGTTACAGGTGGTAAACAGAAAAACCTAACATGATCTTTACAGATTTCTGTAAGCTCATGACTAGCCTGTGATCAAAATCCTGGGGATGGTCTTTTGAGAGTGCCTTTCTTCCAAAGTTGATTAAAACCTGGAACTTACCTATTATGAGAGAAACAACAGGTCTGATGACTGGGCTTTTTTTCAATGCTTTTGTTGCTAGTGAAGCAGCACACCACCTTGCAACGGATGAGAAATTAGAATGAAACAGCTCTTCTGCAAAGATTAAAAAGCCATTTATTTCTCTTATTTTCTTCATGCATTCTTGATAGAAAAGAAACAATTATTTGTTCCCAGTGAGTCTATAGATGCACTTATTTTTATTTTCTACTGTATGTAGGAACATTTTTAGTAAATCTAGTGTGAGTCATTGAACTTCCACATTGACAAATCATCCTAACCATTTGTATATAACTATGCTGAACACTCTTCATGTGAGCAAGAAACACATTTCCTTCTCCTTCTGGAAATTCGTATATTACCTAGTTTTCTCTCTTTCCTCACATAAAGAGATTGAACTTTTGCATTATTGGATATAATATCCATTATACCAGCTGTACACCACTAGTGAAATATTTATTTTATACATAGCCTACAACTTTTAGGATGCAGAACACTGTCTAAAGCTTTCAGAGTTATCTAATGGATTTGGAGATGGGGCCTGCTTTTAAAAACACAGTGCACAATTATTATGTCTTAACTTTCGGGATGGAGATAGCACCATATTGATATGGGCAAATAATAAAGACAGTAAGATCATGCTGGAGACTATATTGCCTACAGAGGACTTTCCAAGTGCTCCAATAAAAGGAGCTCCTTTAACAGAGCACTAGAGCAGAGACTAATCCCAACATGCCTCTGATCCCAAGGTATAAACACGCTATCCTCCCTTCAGCTCACCTTTTCCCTTTCGGAGGTTGATATGACTCACGCGTCTCTGGCAGTCCCACCTCTGCCTTTGTCAGGCATCTTGGGAGAGAGACTGCAGAGTTCAACTTTACTTCTGCTCCCGGGCTCCCTGGCTTGACCATATTTGCCTGCACCTACCCAGGTGGGCCACCAAAAGTTGCTGAGCCTCACGAGTGGCTCCTTGCAATTGCCGGAGCTGTGGAAACCGCTGGGATTTCCTGAGGCTTTTGTTTGTATCTTGCTGGGTTGGTGAGTATAAAGCAAGCTCCCCACCCAGCTCCTCTGCCTGCTGACAGCCAGTGCTTGCAGCTGACCTCCTCCAAGAGAGGCCAGAGGTTTTGGTGGCCTCTTGCAGAGCTGTGGAAGAAACTTCTCATGGCTCCCCTGGCTGGCCACAGCTGCTTGAAGCCTGCCAACATGAATTTGAGTTTTAAAGGCACTCCCTGTGACAAGGCCAGCTGGCCGGGAAGGTCACCTGCTGAGGCACAGGTGACTCCAACAACCTCTTTGTGCTTAAAAAAAACCCACAGACACTTACAAGCACGGAACTGTGGCTTGTGTTTTGCCTCCAGTTTCACAGAGTTTGTTTTCTATAATACGTCTGCTGCCAAATCTGCATCAGACTTCTTCATGTGAAAAAATTTGTATAAAGAAAGGAAGGTTTTCAGTGTTAGGAGCCTACATAAATAGGGACATTCTTAGTTCTGCAGTCATTGTAATGTTTCATCTCTCTGGCCAAGATACTCCAGCATTACTAGAGATTTGGCTGCCTAATCTGAGACATGAGCAGAGGACACAGTTTATAATGGGTAGATGGTTACGCAGCGCTTGAGGAAATTTCTTTAAATCGACCCAACATGAACCCAAAATTAAATCATATTTGCTTTCTTCTGCCTCAGTGAATTCACTCGCAAAATGGCAACACCACCACCTTACTAAAACGCAGTGAAGTTTATGAAATCACAGCTTATAGTGCTTGCAGCTGAGTGTCTTAGAAGTGCACAGCAACATTATTATTCTAACTGATTTCCCACATCACAAATTTATATCTGACATTTCCACTGTCCACTTCTTCCCAGCCTCCAACCACTACCTGCAGTTTCAAAATCAATAATCAGGACACATTCTCTCTCCTGTAAGGGCCCTTCGTCATTCGTTAGCTTGGTCATTTTTTGTTTCATTATTGACTTTCTCCATTTCTCATGCTGTTTAACGCTAGTCCTCAGTGTTTATATATTCTGCTCACCAGTGAGATAAATGTACATCCTGAATCATTTCCTATTTACTTCTGAAGTCTTTCCCCTCAAGAAAACAAAAGAAAATTCCATCTTTATAGTAGATTTACTACTATTCTTCTCTGTTCCCTAACCCCATGCACCATAGAGCCTCCCGTCTTGGCCAAGTCACTTCAGCCACACTTCATATGTATTACTGTAGGTAACTTGTTGATTATCTCCTCAGCATCATTTAAATCCTTGAGATATTGTCTCTGAGGACTTGATTTGTAGTCTGAGGAACAAGGTTAGTCTTTAGCTTTTGTTTGCTGCCTCTCCTGCATGTTGGCATACCATGACTTCCTGGTCTCCAGAGTTTAACATGAGGGAATGTACTGCTGCTCGCTTTCTGACCTTCCGGATGCTCATCAGTGCTGATGGTTCATTTCTGTTGTTATCCTGCACAAGTCCTCGCTGGGTCGCAGACCTGAGCCAAAGCAACCTTGAAGTTGGATCAAACCGAACAGTTGAATCTGCTTTGAGAAGAACATCGGGCCAGATCAACTCCAGAGCTCCCTTCCAACCTAAAATCAATCTGTTCTTTGCAAGTTGAGCATCAGTGTTCAGTGTCATTAATCTTGCAATAACCGCCCCCCAACCTCATCTGTACAAGTTAATTGAAATCATACTAAGCCAGTAGCACTGCTCGTGCCCTTGGCCTACATGAATTCAAGTACTCCCAGGCTCTGCTATCTGCTGGGTAGCGGTGGTTCCCTTAATCTTTGTAAGACACCATGACGGAACTTTGCAGATATTCAGCAAGACTACTCATGACTGCTCGCTCTTCTTTCCCAGAGTCTTTTATTGTCTGCCTTGGCTTTACATCTTTGTACCAACTAGTCACACCAAACCGATGAAATCAATTAACCTACATATTACTGCATTTCTAACACTGCCACCCCTGTCAGACCCAGATAATATCCCAAATCTGTATCTCACCCAAGCTTCTGGAAGCTCATCTCCAGCACATACCTGGACTTCTTTCTTTCTTGTATTTCAACTTTGACAGAACCTTTGTTTTGGGACAGCTGAGGCATATCTTATGAATTACACCTAGGCAGAAGCCCTGGGCAAGGGCCCTGTGAAGACTAGCAGAAAACATTTCTGTTTAACTTACTTAATAAACCTTGTTACTGACACCATTCAGGGAGCCTGACATCTGCATGTAAGTAACAGAAGCCCAGTTTTCAGGCTACATGATTAACAAATCACTTCAGTTAACTCTTCACGTCACCATCTCCTTTGCCTAGCAACAAAAACCATAGCCTGGGGTGGAGACAAGGACAGAAAAGGCTGGAACCAAAATAATCATTCATAAAATAGTCTCAAGGGTTTATTTCTTTCAGAACTTATTCTAGGCAAAGTCTGGCTTTTCTTCTTGCCCTGACAGTCAGAAAGCAGAGAACTTAGTTTGAGACTAAAGTATGTTTTACAGACAGAGAAAATTGGCTTACCTCCATGACATTTTATGAAAGTAGGAATAGTGAGGCTATCAGAGTCGAACTACAGTCAACTTTCCGAACCATGCACACACACACAGAGTAAGTTATGGGCAATAAAGATTTCAGGATGACACTCCAGATATAGAGTCATTTTGTTTGCTGCATTATTTCTTTCACTTCAACGTGAACAGTACAGTTAAATACCACCAACAATGCACAGTCCAGTGCATAATTTTACAAGACAATGTTCTCATCTCTGGCTTACATTTGCCATTGACCATTGCCATTCTCTCCTTCCAAGCATCAGATGTTATAACCTAGCAGTTCTTGTCATCTCATTATTCTTGTTACCTATTTATGGAAACATTTTGATCAGCATAACCCTTTTGCTGCCTGTAAATGAGGAAAATATTTTCAGAAGGTATGGACACTGTTGTTCAGAGGACCCAGGTAGCATACTGATCATCTCGGCAACGCATTAAAGGAACTGAATGACTCCCTGTGGTACAGCTTAT
Source organism: Pandion haliaetus (assembly GCA_013401275.1). NCBI lineage: Eukaryota > Metazoa > Chordata > Aves > Accipitriformes > Pandionidae > Pandion > Pandion haliaetus. The sequence goes on along the minus strand of VYZV01014371.1, from coordinate 18,336 downwards.
TTCTGGATGAGTCAATTAGTGAGTGCCTGTGACCATGCCGGAGTTTGACACGTAAGAGTCAGCACAGAGCTATGGCTGCGCTCACTCCTCTGCCATTGGCATTGGTAACTGCAGTGTGGGTTTCCTCCTCATCAGTGTGTCATTCTGTTGTTTCCTTACCATAATGCATTGTGAGTTTAAATGTCTTGCATTTGTTGGTAGTGTCAGGATGTGTGTGAAGCTGGGTTGGATTTTTTTTTAGCTTATTATCCATCTAACTTTTCCCCATCCCCCAAACCAGAACTACTCCTATTTTAATTAGGGTATCTCTTTATTTTAATACCAGTGATTAGGATAGAACGCAAAAGTATATGTCATCACGGTGGTTTTTATCATAAAACTTTCCTGTTGCTTATGTACTTAAAAATATACATTTTTCTACTTCCTGAAAAGGCTTTTATTTAAGCTCAGAAGCATGTTTGTGTATTTTGAATCTGTAGCATCACTGATCAAACCTCAGGATGCATTAAGAGAAAACTGCATGACAGTCTTTCGTATCCGTATATGTTGGTTATTAAATGAGTGTAAAGAGAGAATTAGAGTTATCCCACTGCATCCCCTTTCGTGTGGCATGTAAAAAAAAAAAAAAATTAAATGGATTTCTTACTCTTACTCCACTGTTTCATGCAATTAAACAAAATAAGCATTCATCACTGTTACGGCACTTCTGTTTGTTCTTCCACCATCAGTTATCTTTTTCAAAAGTCCTCTTTAACCAGGAAGCAAACGTAAAATAGCAGGAATATAGGCTGAGAAATACGGTCTGCCACAGGTCCAGGCGTAATCCTACAAGCTGCTCTATCTGTCCTAGCAATTTTCAGTTCCAAAGTAACTCTATTAAGAGGTGTGCTGCAGGGCTGTGGCATTGTGGTGTAGGAAATTCATCACAGAAGTGGGATCAGGCAGCTCAGCGGTGCCAATCCTGCCTGGTCGCTGCAGCCTCCCTTCTCATTCTTTGCCATTGCTTAGCCCTGGTGAGGGCCACAGGAGCTTCACGTGCATCGAGAATGTGACAGTGGGCAAATATGTGTGGCTCTGTGCAAAGTTGCACTCTCAGTTTCTACATCTGTAAAACTGAGATAATATGTTACCAACCTCAAAGGGGTGTTGGGCAAATTAATTAGTCAGTGTGTGTACAGCACCTTGAAAATACAAAATTAACTCTTTATTAGCCCACAAGTACTCAAGATACATCGAGGTGTGCTCTATGGCCTCTTGATTCCAGACAAAGGTCCTCTTGATTAAATTAGATTGCTAACATATTAACGCGTTAGCACACTTGAAGAAAGCAAAGTTGGAAAAAGCAATTTGGCTTCATCACATGAACAGTGTGTATACTTAATGGAAATTTTTCCAGCATTCACAAAACAAAGAAAAATCAATAAAATGTCTGCCAACTGTTCCACTGAAAACATTTTATAATCTATAGCGCTGAGAATCCCCAGCCAAGATAAACCAGCGTTGCTGACAGAAAATACTGACAATTATTTTACATTGATTCAACTTGGCCCAGCCCAGACTGACCTTGTTTATTCATCTCAGTCTCTTAATTCATATTAACTTGGCATCAAAATGGGACATGTGGCATGTGGGCTGAAGACCCATTTCTGTATCTTAGATAAATGTAGTGCATTGAGTACTTCCAGTGCCTTGAGCTCTTAGGTAGATTTATATGCATTAGACAGAACTGGTTAAGTTCCTTTTATCCCCGCTGGGCTTTTCATGTCTGTTGACTGTAAAACTAGAAGCTCGGTAGAGGTAACATCTTCTTCTAAGCCTTTGGATATACATGAAATCCTCCCAGTACTGGTCAATTTTAAAGACACATCCAAAGAGGATGGAGGGTTTTAAGCTCTTTTAAAACATAAAAATAGAAGGGTTATGGCAATTTGGCAGCCAAAAAAGCAATTTGCAGGTCTCAGCAGAATCCGAGGCTGTGTGTAAGAAAGCTGATCAAGACACTACAGAGGAGATAATGGGGTCGAAGAGCAGAAGAATCCCTCCGTTTTTGCAGCCAGCATAATCTGGTCTCCAATGAAGTTTCTTAGTTTCTTTTGCTGAACCAATAAAGCTTAGCGTGATGGGAGAGTTGCATTATGCAGCTTAAAAATGTCTCGGGAAAGCTGATGAAGAGAGTTGCTTTTAGTTGCTTTACAGATGCCCAGCTGCTTGCATAGCTATCACCCAACTGGTAGCATGAGGACAAAGGTGCAGGGAAAAATCTGAGCTTTTTCTTTAATTATTTAGGTTCTCATCAGTAATAATGGGCTTTTTATGCCTGGAATGTATTATTTGTATTATCAAAGCCAAGCAAGATTTTGCACTGTGGCAGTTAACAAATTGGGTACCATGCAAAAACGTTCACACTTTCATTCTCACAACTACACTGCTGTCATATCTGAAAGCCACCCTTGAGTAAAACACTACTTGAGTCAAACATGGCTACGTCCATGGAGGAGGAAAAGCCACCCAAGTGAGGAGAATCCCTCCAAAGGGGTTCCCAGTTGGCCTGGCATGAGAGGCTTCGTTTATTTTCTCTGTTCAACTCATTCTTGCCAAAGGCAATGCTCCCGTAGACTTCGCTGGGCATTTGGCAGTTTGTGGATGGCAGGACGAGCAGTGAGTCGGCAAGCCAAGATAGCACAAGATGACCTCCAAATTTCCAGTTCCAGTGCCTTGGGAATGGATTGCCTTTCCACACACCTACGTAAGCAGAGATTAATGATGAGTGAAGAAACCGAGACTAGAAAAAAAAAAAAAAAAAAAAAAAAAAAAAAAAAAAAAAAGAAAAAAAAAATCCGTCTGCATTTTCCGTAACTCATAGCTGGTGTTCTCCTCCCTGCAGCTCCTTCGCAGCTCGGATTTCAGTGATGGAAGTGGTGTGGGGACAGGGTTTAACTGCAAAAATCGCAGAAAATCAGCACTGCCTTTTGGATCTGACATCCTCCTCTCGCGGCATCTGCCTGACCACCTCTGTGCAGGGCTGCCACAGTGCCAGGCACCTGCTACGTGTGTTGCATGTCCCCAGCCTGTCCTGCTTAACAAAACTTTTAATTGCTCCAGAAAACACCAGCTTCACACCACATCTTTGAATGGCAGGATGGTGCTGGAACGATTGCACGGCCAAATGAGTGATCCTAGTGACGCTCAGTCAACAAACGTACTGGCATCTGATAAAAAAGAGCTACAGTTTGTAGCCAGGGGATTACACAGGCTGCTGTGTACTTGTAAAGATAGAAAACAAATGAAACGGCTTTGCTCTGCTATGCAGTGTCTCCTCAGCTCTTCAGTCCTTGCTCCCTCCCCTCCTATCACTTCTGTTTTGTTTTCAAAGACCCACCAGCCGCAGACATGCAGAGGACACCAAGCATAAGCCTGGAGTGGATGGCTACGCTGCCTCCCTAACAGGGAAACCCTTGTCCAGTAGCCACGAAGGTAAGCGAACAAGTCTCTCTTACAAATATGCACAAGGGGATGAGGCTAGAAATAATGGTGATTGATATCTTGAAAAAGAACCTGGATCTAGGAAGAAAAATAAGGCAGTGGCATTGCAGTGTGAGCTTGGTTTGTGTATACCTAGCAGGGAGAGGCATGAGGACTTGGCTGCCAGCTCTCACAACGTAAAATAAATCAACTGATCATATGAATCTCCTTATCTTACAGTGCTATTCACAATTTAACTAAGACAGGCAGTGTTTATTAGTTTCACTCTTTGTTGCTCTGTTATTCAGTGTGCAATGGCGGCAGCAGAGCCTCATCAGTTACGTGGCTTGTCAAGCAGCATTTTACACTACTTCTGCAGGGTGTTCTGGAGTAAACGTATGCAGCCATCTTGCTTCGGCAATGTTTGGTATCTCCATCATAGCAGAGTCAAAGTAGTGCAACAGTATAATGGCGGAGTAGTCCAGCATGAGAAAGTCGTGGTTAAAGAGTCATCCTGTAAAGTGACCCAGGCAGGGATATGCAAGAGTATTTGCACAAGGGGTGAGACGAGGACTTTTATCTTCTGCCTTGTCCAGGTGTCACATCACTATACTGACAGGTATGTAGGAACTGAGCCAGTCTCCAGGCACAGTGACACAGAAAGTTGAGGCGTAACTGCGGTTCCTATAGCCACAACTGAAATAGTTTCAAACAAGCCAGCTCTGGGTGCGCTTCCACATTACAGTGAAGCTGAACTAGCAGCTTGCCACCATCAAAACAAGAAGGTCCTGCTTCCCCCCTCACTGCCGCCTTCTGTTCATGTTCACAGGATCACACAGGGAGCTGCCAGCATATTAACCCAACCAAAAAAAATTACTTGTTTTCTTTCCCATGGGCTTTTCTCCATCCCCTGAACCAAACTGCCTTGCCTGGGGATCGGAGGACACCACAGACAACACCAAGTGAGGGGCAGAAGCACACTGCCTGCAGCAGGACTTCTTTTTGATGTTGGCAGCTGTTAATTTGGCTCAAGCTGTAACACGAAGCCTCATCCTCAAGCACCTCCAGCAGCAACCTGACAGCACATGGGCTACAAAACCCTCCTGAGACACAAGACAAGCACTCAGGCAGGCAGCCCGTAGTGAGTTCCACCACCCTGCAGCTATCCCACTACAGGTAGAGAGGTGTGCTGCAGCCACAGCTGTCACAACGTGTGCATCCCACGCCTGCAACAGCTCCCCACCGAGCTGGGATGGTGTGGGAACCCTGATCCATCACTGGCCTTGCGTCTCCACACTGCCCTATCTGCAAAAATCATGGTTGCTTTAACTTGGTGTAGTGTTTGAGGGAATATGCGTATCCTACATGTATAAACTTGAGTAAGTAATATATTAAATATTTTAATTCATCCATTGAATAATAGGATATAAAATAGCTGTGTCCTATCAAAAAAGTGAACGAGTTACCTAATACCATACCATTGTTTGTTTGGGTTTTTCAGCAAGTTAAACGGAGTGTAAATAACATGGTGATCTTCTCTTTTTTTTGAAGGAAATTTGAGAGCAGTTCCTTCAGAGCAGGTAACCCATTTCTGATTTATTTTTTTATTTCTGCTTATTATTATTTACTCTATTTTGCAGCTTCCTGAAACTCCCCAAGCCTGTCCCTGCAAGCTGTCTGCCTGCAGGGCTCTCACTGAAATTGGTAGAAATGCTCCTATACCACGCTGCTAGAGCAGGGCTTCGTCTGCAGCTTTGAATTGAGCGCAGCGCATAAATGTCAAAAATTATTATTAGCCGATGCCTGTTGGATGGGACCTAAGAAAGAAGTTATTGTCCTCTATCCACATTCATCTTACACGAACTAGCCGGTGCTCGTATTGGCGCTTTCAAGAGCGAGACCACAGTAAAGAGGAGTGAAATACTACCCTATGGTTTCATGATTGCTTTAAGCTGATTTAACTGCAAGGTGCTGCCAAAAAAGGTGGACCATCCCTTCCCCCACCGCCAGCCTCCAGTCCTATGTCCTCCTCCCTCTCCCGAGCTGGCTCGGGTGCTTCCGTGCTTCCAGCCCGCGAGAAGCTCCCTGGGGCAGGAGAGGAGGAAAAGACCTCCACGTGGGCAGGGAGACCCTACCCCATCCCCCAAATCCTTCAGCTACCCCCATCTCCCATGGGGATGTTCCTTCCCAGCCTGGTTTGGTGCCCCAGGTGACTGGATGTCGGTGGGGGTGCGTGTAGAGCACATACATAGGGCAATCTTGTCTGCAGAGCTGATGAGTCAGCAGCGTGCAGCACCAACGCACTCCTTCAGTTCTACTGTAAAGGAAAAAATAAAATTAAAAAAAATTAAATTGAATTAAATAAAAGCTGTCTCGTGGCAGCATGGATGAAGGCACAAGAGTGCCTGTATTTTAGCCTCCTCCCAATTACAGTTGTTGAAACTTTTATTTTTGAGGCCAAAGTATTCAATGTTTGGCCTTGGTACAAACAGATCGTTTAAAAAAAAAAAAAAAAAAAGGAAAGGAAATGCTTCAACCTCCCAGTGGAGCAGGATGGCACTTATTTATTTCTTTCATTACAAAACCAGCCCGTGCCAAGTAAAATCGTGCTCTAAGAGCTGTTCTACCAGTCCCGAAACACTGGAGAACAACACGCACCAGCCCCACCTCTGCAGCCTCCTGTGGGCCCCTGCACATTTTCACTGGGTGGAGGATGGGGAAAAGCTGGGGAGCAGGTGGCAGAGTTTGCCGCGCCGGGGTCGCACTGGCGGGAAATCCCTGTACTCGAAGGATGTCCCCAGCAGTCTTTTGATGGCTCTGCTGGCCTCAGGATACAGAGTAAAGTAAAATATAGCAGCAGTGACTGTCTGGAGATATTGGTGGGACTCCTGGGTTTGCAGCTGGATTACCCAGCAGTTAACTGCTCAGGCCCTGAGCCGCATGTAAGATGCTACTTGCCCTCACGTAAGCAGTTGAATTAATAAACTGAGAAGTTCATTTGAAAGCTCTGGTTTATCACAGTAAAATCCACAAGTGCAAATGTACAGGCTGTATAATGAGAGCAAAGCAGAGAAGAAAGCTTTGCCATCACATCATTAAGGACTTACACAAGGGAGTGGTTAAAGCATCCTTTGCTTCCAGTAAGTTACTGCAGCTGAGCGGTCACCATTGCTAAAAGCTGGTGGGGCAAAGTGTGACCTCTGCGACCCCGGTGGAGGTGCCCTGATTTCACCACTCATTGCAGAGCTGCTTGTGCACAGGAAAATGGGGCACGCCATCTTCGCTGAGCTGCTCTGTTTCTCGCAGGACCGAGGGAAGGGAGGCAGCAGCGCCGATGTGCGCTTGGACTGCAAAGGGAAATGACTTGCTGGGTAAGGGGGAGCCTGTTGTGCATACCAGGTTTTTTGGAGTAGAAAAACCATCCATGCAGTAACTTTGCACTTCTGGGAATACATTTCCAACACTGTTCTATCCTGACTTTTAACGGCCTGTGGCAATTCAGAAGTCTTGCAGCAGCTGGGTACCAATGCAGGAACCAGCACCCAGCAAATCAGAGCAGCTCCTTCTAGCTGGACTGACCTCTGGCTTTAGTTCAACCCATCCCAAATCCAACCCAAACCCACCGTCAGCCAGCTCTACACCCCCGCAAGCCTGTTGCATCAGTGCCAGCATTTGATGGACAGCCTGTCCCTGAGGTCCCACTTTCACCCTTCTGCTCCCCCTGGGGTTGGCGTCCCTCCACCACTTCCCGCACGTTGCTTCAGAGGGAGCCCTCACAATACTGGGCTCGGTGCCACACAAGGGAAGCACACCCAAAACCCAGCCCTTCTTGCACAGTCAATTCTACAGGAAGATCTCTGCAGCTGTGAGATGGAGGATTTGCTTTGCCCCACTTCACCAGTTTGTTGGTGAAAGGCTGGAGTCAGAAGTGGCCTATACCCAGTGCAAATGGCCATGGAGACCTCAGTGGGGATGTATCTGACACGGACCCAAACTTTTGTAGGTGCATCATAACACGAGTCTTCCTTGCTTGCTGCCGCTCTCAGCTATGAGGAAGCTTCTCCTCCCTGAAACTGTAAAGATCGTGCAACAAAATGTTCCCAGTCACCTGCCAGAGCAGCTGGCTGTCACACAGCCAAATAACGCTCAAGCAGTTGAACAAGGTCTGTTTTCTAGAGGAAAGCATTAGCCCTACAGCATGTAAGAGGCAGCTCAGAGGCAAGGCTGTGCTACCACGGGGGCCACCTGTGTCCCCCTCAGCAGTGCCGGTGGCTTTACGCTAGCACAGGGCACGTGTGTCCCTGCTGCAGCCCCTTGGTGCATGGGCGATGATGGGCGAGGGCTGCTGTGGCCATCTCAGCTCGCAGGTAGGACAAATGCAGACTATGTGTCTTTGCCAAGCTGGTTTGGGACCAGCACTATCCAGAGGATCCCATCACTGGGGACAAAGGTGGGGACAGCATAGGTAGTTGCCGGAGGAGCGAGGATAAGCTGCAGCTTTTCTTGCCCTGTGCATGGCTCATGTGGGTACGGCTCTTCAAGCAACAGGGATGAAGAAGATAAGAAGTGAGCACCCCATCCACAGTAGTTGGTGGGGTCAGGATTTGGTGTTCATGTTCAGTCCTGTCTTCCAGGAAAGGCTGGAAATGGGATGGAGGTAGGCTTGAGGGCCATGCTGCTCAAGACCCAGCCTAGTCTTGCTGCTTTGAGCAGGGTGATCTCCAGAGGTCCCTCCTGGCCTACGTTATTCTGGGATTTGATAATCTTGAGCAAACTATGTAGGTTGGTTCAGAGTCTCCATTTAGCAGCACCCAGCCTTAGATAAGCAAAAGTAAGTCTCCAAACACCTTGGTCACCAATCTCGGTAAAAACAAGACCCTTTGGAAAATGTGACTCTCAACTGCTCTGTCCTTTCTGGACTGGAGACTGATCTTGTGTGTGGCAGTTTGATATGCTGAAGCCAATGGTGCCTTATGGCCACCAAATAGTTGTTTTAATATATTATCACTCAGCTAAATACATATCGGCCAGAAATGTCTGATATGATGCTATCCAAGGGAAACAAGGCATTTCCAGTGAAAGGGAGCAGTACCTATGGATGCTAAAAACAGGCACGTCCTTCCACACAGCCATTCCTGCAGCCTGGAATCAGGCAGTCTCCACCTGAACAAACAGGTGCTTAAAATACTTCCCCGTGGCTCCTTCATTTATTCCTCTCTCTCCCATTCTCATCCTTTCCCACCTTCATCATGCCCTCGAGAATAATCCCCAGGAGAAAAAGCGTAGCCTCCTGGGAGTGATACAGCGGCACGGGGAGGTTTCTCTGTGTTTCCTGCTCCATGAGACTAAAGGGATCCTCCGTTCTGCCTCAGACCTGGGGAGACCGAGCAAACCACTGCCTCCATCCTGCTATCCCTGTAGGTCCAAGATGGCTTAGTGGCTTTTCAATTACAGGGTGTGCCTTCCCGTACCGCTCTTCCCTTCGCCTGCCAGAGCGGGACCACATCATTACCATGCAAAGCCCCACGATCTGAACTCTCCAGGGCACAAGTGGATGTTCTCCTGTCAGGATATTCATGTTTTCCTTCTCTGGATGACTAGCTGCTCATTACCATAGGCAGCAGCACTGCAATGCTGGCTTCCCCTGTTCCTGGACAGCTCTCTCCCTGCGCTATGAAAATCAACTCTCGTCGAATTATTACAGCTTCTTTTATTGCCAGGGTGCTACATCAGAAAAGATGCAGATGTCAGAAGAGAGTTCCAGTCATTATCGCTCTTCAGTCTTTGATTAACATTAAACACCTCTACAAGCTTGATGCCACATCACAGACTTCCCACACGACACTGCCAAGTCTGCTGTAGTGTGACCAGAGAGGTTTGCAAATAGGCTTTTTAAAAAGTATTTTTAAAAAAAGCAACTAGGTAGATCTACAGAGCTGGGTTGCTGTGGGATGAGAGTTCTTGTTAGCCTCTCCCCAGACAGAGGCACAAATCACGGATCTAAAAACCTGGGTCAGGTATCTATCATCTGATGCACTCCTCAGGACCCTGAGCCTTGAACAACAGGGACCTACCCAAACAGCTTTGAGCTCTAAATGGTCAAACATGGGGCTTTTTTCCTCCAGCCTGCCTTCACCTATTCCTTCAGTCCCCAGAGCAAACACCAGCAGAAACCTCTCTGCACCAGGCACTGACACAGCTCTAGGGAAAAGAGAGCCACCCCTTACCTTCAGCCACTGCTGCACCTCAAGGCTTTACTGCTGTGGCTCCCCTGCAAAAAAAAAAATCTTCTGCATTTTTTTGGAGCCTCCAACAAGTGCCATTCGGAGAGCAAGGGGACCCCACGGAAAGCTTGCAGCCACCCAAAACCCAAGGCACATACACTCAGCCCGTTCCCCCCCGCCCCCGAGGGCTGCTACTGAGTAAGGCAACTCATAACCTCCTTGAAGACACCTGCCTAAGCAGCAGTGATGGCGGTGAAGCTGTGCCTTGAGTTTTCAACATTGGAATAACCCGCTGGGGTCTGGGATGCAAGCACTGGTTCGGATGGGACGTTGGGGACACATTCTCATCATCTTCAAACCACCTCCGAGAATGAACAGGGGGTCATATTGTAGCAGAGACACCTCCTGCCATCTCCCTGCAAGGGAAGTGCCAAGCGACAGGCTGGAAACAAAACTCGGTGTCCACACAGCGCTCGTTTTGAGCCATCGCACTGTTACTGCTCCCTCCGCACTGAGGTAGGGAGGTTGTACGCAGGAATGCTGTTTCGGAGGGTGATCGCTATCTCTGTGGTGAAATGCACATGCCATGAGATGGAGCTGCTGCTCTGTAAAGGTTCCTTATGAAGCTGCAAGAGTTGTTAGGGTAATTTTTCTCCTTTTTCCTGAAGAAGCAGCGAGTCACTCACATGAGTCCTGTCTGCCCTGGCCAGCACTCCCGTAGCCTGACACAGCCCTGACAGCCACCTCCTGGGGCCGAGCCCACTCCCCTTCCCACGCCAGCCAGCAAGTCTTGCCCGCTGAGACAGGACAAACACACGTTTCCCTTTGTTTTCAGCTCCACACCTAGTTTTTTTCTTTGCATCGTGAAAGGCTGGCTACTCATCTGTAACTCAGAAGAAAGCAATGACTCACTAGACTACAGCACTTTCCAAGGCAAAGAATTTCATGCACTTCGCAGGCACGCTAGCCTGCGTTATGAAATATAACCTCTATTTGTGGCACATCTTCTCCCCATCGTCATGTCCTTCGCAAAACCAGAGGGCTGGGGTTTCCACCCTGCACAGTCAGTGAGCGCGGGAAGAGGAGCACGAATTTGTGCTTAAATCACATGTTTGCGTTGTGTGAGGAATGCAAAATGCCAGCCCCGCATAACTTTGAAAACCTGGCTTGCTATCTGCTGGCGTTAACCCAGCTGCGTGGTGTTCCCTACTGCGTTAATTAAAAGGTAACAAAAATCTAAAGTTTCACTTTTGCCCATAAGCTTCCAGGCACCAGGGAAGGGGCTCAAAGGCAGGCGGAGCCTCAGCTCCCAGCCCCTCGCATCCCAACCCGTGTCAACCGCAGGGGACACCGAGAGCGGTCGCTGGAGCTGCAGCCCCTGGTTTCCCCAAGAGCAGCAGGGGAGGGGGGTTGCAGAGGGCCTTAAAAAAAGGGGAGAGGTGTCTTACCTTGAACCACAAGGCAGTCTCCACTGCTTTAGGGCTGCATCCTTCATTCCCAGGCCAAATGGGGAGAGTATCTGCAGTTGTCTCTTCTTCCTAGGTTGGGATGGTGTTTCTGATATCCGTGTTGCCACACTTTGTTGCCTGGTCCCTGCAGCCTGCCTGTCTTCTCCCCCACAGGAGACCGGAGACAGCGGGACTCTCAAGGTTGTGCACTTCGGGCTGGTGTGACTGACCTGCCAAAGCAAAGAAGGGGAAAACCTCACCAAGGTGGTGAAGTTTACGGGAAGTCTTTCAGCGACCTTCCAGCCAGCCCTGGATATAGCCACAACTGAAAGTCGTTTCACCAGGCGTAGAAAATATGTTGCCCTTACCAGGCGTAGAAAATATGTTGCCCTTAGACCTCCGAATTATTTCTGAGTTAGCATGAACGTGTCCATGCACGAACTGCCCCATGTCTGCTTATGGAGGGCAATTTGGTGACATTTTCATCATGTCATTCAAAAAGACATCAAAAAAGCAAGTAATTGCAGATCCTCGTTTACCATACAAATGCAATGCTGAAAAATTTGGGGTGGGGGGTTCTTGGATGAATCCATAAACTTCTCAGGAGAAAGTCTGTAATTCTTTATGCATTATATATTTTAACAATCTTCACTTGGAAGCAGATTTGAATTTCCACTTAAGGCTCTGAAAACTGTCCTATTGAGATACCAGCAGATAAAATCTTCACTCAGGATACCTCTGTGAAAGAGCAGCCTTTCACAGTTGGCAGCATTTTTCGAAGAATGCTCTCAATTTTCATATCTAGATATATCATCTTAGTTGAATAACCATTATTTTGCCTTGAAAAAAAGACGTGGAGCCTCTTAAACATCATTCCATTGGAGTCCAGATTTTAATCTGCCTCTTCTAACCACGAAGAGAAAATGCACTGAGAAGGTAACATAACCTGTTTCAGCCCTCTAGTTTTTTTCTGACAGTGAAGAGAGGGGCAAGCATCGTCGCAGGTCTTTCTCCCCATCATTTGATTGGGCGCAGCATGTACAGACACAGATTTTTGTACTCTATCATAGGCATGTGCGTGGGTTAAGCTTGAGCTTTTTTTTGGGCGCATTGGGTGGTTCCAAAGCCATTCCACCCAAAGCTGGAGAGTTTCTTGAAATTGGTTTTGTACAACGAACAAATCTGTATGATGAATGGACTGAAAATAAAAGCACTATATAAAAAAAACCCTCCACAACACAAGCTATTAGAAGTATTTTATTAACAAAAATTCTGCGTTTACCCAAATGAAATATTTGTGCTCGCTGTCAGTCAGCCATTTTCCCCAATGAGCCAAAATCCTGCTAAATTTCTGCTGCATGACAGGCAATTTTGATCGCACCAGAAGAACTCCCAACCCATTTCGGCACTTTATCCGAATCAGCACCTATCCATGAATATGTTCGAAGGAGACTTTTTGCTTTGCAGGTTGAAGGGAGTGAATGGGCTGCAGCGCATAGGGTTTTGTACACTCAACAGGGAAAAATTAATAAAGAGAGCTTTGAAACAGAGCAGGCTGCTGCATCGCATCCCCACGCAGAGCCGTGCCTGTAATGGCTGTGCTTTGCGCAGCACTTCGCGGGGAACACGCCTTTATTGTCCTATAGATTTAAATTTAATTTCTGAAATGCACACGTCGCAACAACAGACCGCAGCGATCGCACGCTTGTTCTGCATAAGACGCTACTATGCATTGCTTCGCCGTACAGTTATTTTGCTGAATTGCAGCCATATTTCTGTCAGTACAAGTGATGGTCTATATGAGGGATTAATCTGACACCAGACAGTGATTCTTAATCCTTCAGTATATCATAATCTATTTACTTTGCATGCTAAGAGGATTTCAGCTTAAAAATATACAGGAAGTGATACTAGAAATGTACATAAGATCCAGAATGCTGTTTCCTAAAAATTGCAGTTTTTCATAAAAAAAAAAAAAAAAAATCCTCTCATGGCTTTCTTGGAAAAGTCCTGTCTGTCCTGGGGAAAAAAAAAAAAAGTGTTGAATAGGGGTTTAACTGGAAACAGGCATATGTTTTCCTTTAGGCTTCAGCCCGCTGACCATTTTCACCCTCCTCCTTCCCTGCAGCTTTTTGTGTTCGGCCATACAACATGAAAGAAGAGCTCTCCAGTATAGCAGGTTCCTTGGCTGGGAGTTACACCGGCAGGTTTTTATTGACAAATTCAAAACTGGTTTGGAACCAATGTGGGATTTTTATCTGCATTAATTGCTACTCAAAGTGCATGAATTAGCAGTGACTGGCTAACGTAGAGGTCAGCACAGTGAAAACCACAAATGGTCGGGTGCAATGGCTCCTTATTCAGCTGTAATCATCTGTTTTCTTTGCGCCCTGCCAGAAAGGCTGTCTACAAAATAACTGCAGGAAGTTGTATTAGTGGGTACATCTCCTGAAACTTATAATTTATAATTTTTTAATAATTTAATTCATGCCCGGCCATAACACTGCATCCCCAAAGCACATCCTGCACCCGACCCTGCGGTTGGCCACTCCAGCCAGCAGCAGCCCTGCCCAGCCTCTGCCCACCTCTGCATGGCCGGGTACCGCTAAGGGCATTCAAATCATCACCTGTCACAGCTCCTGACCACATGCGGAAGGTTTAAAAGCAAAGCTTTCCAAGCGGGGACTCTACTCAGAGCAAATACTCTGATAACAGCAAATAGATCATAAATTATTTCAGGTCCGTGAAGCACCAAGCATAAAAACTAACGACAGCCCAAGCTAGGTAGTACTGTTCCCCTTTGCCCCTCTTCCCCCCCTCCAAATCCCGGCCCTTGACTTACAGGCAGGAAAGAACCACATGCCTTTGGAGCAGGCACCCGTGTGCGGAGGCAGCTGCCGGCTCTGGGACGAGACAGGAGCTTCACTGGGCTTGTGGTGGGTAAATCGGCATCTTGGCACCGCAGCTGCTGGGACGCTCAGCGCAGCACCATGATCCGGCAGCAAATGCTGTTTAAAAAAATACATAGTACTAATAGTAGCCATGCACCCAACAGCCTTCTCTCTCGAGACGTGAGGCACCGAGATACCCAGGTGGCTGTTTCAAAGCCGGGCTGCCCAAAAAAGCCCCGTGATCCTGCCGGTGCCTGCTCCTGGAGTCGGGCACCAAACAGCGAGTGCTGCCGCGGCGTGCCGCTTTACCTGCCAAGACTTGTGCTCAGGGCGGCAGCGCCTGTTCGAGCCTCGGGGAAGCCCATGGTGGGAGATGTTTGCTCGGCCGCCCAAGGCCCAGCAGTGAGGGGGTGCTGCTAGCAAAATGGGAGNNGGAGGGGTGCTGGGGGCCCCCCCCCCAAACCCGGCCACGACCCTCTCCGGCCCACGCTCCCCCGCCAATGGGCACAAGTCGCGTCTTGCCCACGCTGCTGGCACCGACCCATGGGTGGTGGAGGGAGGACGAGGCCTGACCACGCTCGGCTCACCGGCGGGCGTTGCGCTTGTTAGTCACCCCGCTGTTTTTCTGGGGGGGGTTTCTACCCAATAGAAGGAAAAAAAAAATAAGCAATTTTAGTTGTTTTCCAGCAAACCGGCTGTTCCCACTCAAGTCGTGCTTGTCGACCTTCAAAGAAACACCAGGGCTGGGAGAAATGCAACAAA
>VYZV01014369.1:34294-48820 GCA_013401275.1 Pandion haliaetus | reverse complement strand
CATGAGCGAGAATCCTTTTCCCCCTTTGAGGCAGCTGGACTCCACGTGTCACCAGCAGGCCCCGTGCCGTGTAAACCTCCCCATGATCAAAAAACCCAAAATTTCACCGATGGCACCAGCCACTGAGCCACGTGTTAATCAGGTGCATTTTCCTGTTCCTTTCAGTATATTTCCCTGCTAGTGCAGGGATTGAGGAAAACACCACCTGTGCTCCCAACCCTTCTACTAATCTTCCCAGTGCCCTGAAGTCCCTTTGATTGCTATTGTATTTCTCTCTGTGATCTCACCACTGCCAACCTGCACAATCAAATAACATGACCACACTTGCACAATAGAGAACATGATCTGCAGAGGCATCCTGAAATGAACCAGAGGTGATGACTGATATTCAGCTGGCAAAAAGGATTAATGCAGTCTTCCAGTGTTTAAACAGTGAAGTATGTTGTTGGAGCTTCTGTATTTACTGCTACTAAAACACCCCCAGTTCAAGGAAGATGTTGATAATGTAGGAAGGCACTGGAGAAGAATACAGGAATAAATAAGGATATGGAAAGCATGTTTAATAGAAATATATAAGTACTTGATTCAGTTGACAAGTACTCCTTCAATTTAGTTTGCATGTCAAAGTCTAATGGCTTATAAAAAACTTCACACTTTAGGGTGAAGACAATAATGATCAATAGGGTTAAACTAGTTGGAAGTCTCAGTGAATCTTCTATCACCAGAGTATTTCTTTTCAAGGCTGGAAGTTCTCAGCAATAGTGTACAGTTTGATGGTTTGCTGCCTATAAAAGCTGTGGTCCCCACCCATGTTAAACCATGAAGAAAAAGTATTTGGGGTGACCTCTGAGAGGTAGGAATACTCCTCTTACAAACAGCAAATAGAACCTGGTTCAGTTCATGGAAACAAAGGTCACAGTTTTTCTGCAAAGACTCTGTCTCCACCGCAACTCCTGTTACATGGGCTCCATGTAAAAAGAACTAAGGCCTCATGGAGCCATGCTGGCAGAGACAACTCCTAGTACTCCTAGATGCATCCCTGGATTTTCCTAGATGATCATTACAGCAAATCTGCATAGAATTGCTTAGTCTAAAACTTACTGCAGGCAATGAGTCTTCATTTCAGACCTCTGTGAAATAAGATGGCCGTAATGACAAGAAAAACATATAAAAGTGTATTAATGGAATAAATTCCTAGCTGTTTTACACTCCTAGCATATTTAAACTGATAATTTTCAAGGGTACCAAAGGGGGTTTTTTAACAAATTCAGGTGAACATACCTCAGCATTTTAAGTTTTCTTTGTGAGTCTTAAATTGCATTGTTCTTGATGCAGATGGATGAAATAAATGAGTGTAAATTTCTACCTGTGTGCTATGAAAACACATTTGAAAGCATGACCTCCAAGGTCTTAGTGAGATAAAACAGCACCACAATTTCTTAACAGGAATATGTATACGATGTTATGTCTGTAAGAAAGTTAAAGAAAAAGACAAGGGAAGGATAAAAATTAATTTTTTACAAACTTAAATTCTTATTCTGTTTTGAAGAGAGGGCTGAGAAAACTTCATCTTAGTAAAAGATAAGCAGTGATGTTACTTCAAGTACCCTGTGTTTAGTCATGTATAAAACCTAACCATATGTCTTGGTTTCAGCTGGGATCTAGTTAATTGTCTTCCTAGTAGCTGGTATAGTGCTATGTTTTTGAGTTCGGTATGAGAAGAATGTTGATAACACACTGGTGTTTTCAGTTGTTGCTAAGCAGTGTTCAAACTAAGTCAAGGATTTTTCAGATTCCCATGCCCAGCCAGCAAGAAGGCTGGAGGGCCACAAGAACTTGGGAGGGGGCACAGCCAGGGCAGCTGACCCAAACTGGCCAGAGGGGTATTCCATACCATGTGACCTCACATCTAGTACATAAACTAGGGGAGTGGGAGTGGGGTATCACTGCTCAGGGACTAACTGGGTGTCGATTGGCAAGTGGTGAGCAATTGCATTGTGCATCACTTGTATATTCCAATCCTTTTATTATTACTGTTGTCATTTTATTAGTGTTATCATTATCATTATTAGTTTCTTCTCTTCTGTTCTATTAAACTGCTCTTATCTCAACCCGTGAGTTTTACTTCTTTTCCCGATTTTCTCCCACATCCTACTGGGTGGGGGGGGAAATGAGTGAGCAGCTGCATGGTGTTTAGTTGCGGGCTGGGGTTAAACCACGACACCATACCTTTGAATTAATATGCCTCACTGTCTTATAAGTGCTATCTCCTTTCAAAGGCTTTACAATCATACCAGTTTTTAGATTCAAATTGCCAATATGTTAAACAGTTATGGTAACATCTTAATTGGTAGTACTAAGAGGAATACAAGTAAGTATCTAAGCCATGGTCCATGCTTGGACTAATCACATGAATATTGCAGGCACACATTATTCTGCTCAGGGAAACAGAAAATTTCATTGCTAATTGTTCATAAAAGGTTTATTTAACTGGAATTTACATTTCTTTAAGTGACACTTCCAGACAGAGAATGTCTAAGCTCTCATTAAAGTACATTTTATTAATAATTAGTTAGTACATATCAATTAATTTGTCAAAGACAAATTTTTTCCCTTCACCCTACCCTTTTTGTATAATAGCTTGTCTACATAAACTTGTTTTTTGTCTTCTCTTCTGAAAACTGGTTCTTAGGAGATAGGCAAAGAATAAATTATAAAAAAATCCAAATTATATTCACTAATGCCAAGCCAACCTTGTTAATGCCAGACTGAATAGAGAAAATCTAGCATAAAGAAATCAATATTACCCTGATTTTAGACTCTGTGTGGCCTCAAATTAAAATGCCTGAAACAGGGCCATACTTCTCGCTATGCATACATTCCTGCTGCAATAAGCACTTGTGCAGCAAACGTAAATCAGGGAAAATGAGATCCCATTCTGAACCATTTTACATCATAGCATAACTGGTAAAGCCAAGGAGAGGCAAGGAGATTTATTCCATTAAGAACTATCGCAAATCAGCTTCACAGCAAGAAGTCAGATCTTCCCTGACCATAAGAGACCTTCATGTTCTTAACTCGTTGCGGAGAGCAATCCTGGATTCCTAACATCCATTTTGTATAACCTACAGTGCTGGTTTTGGCTGGGATAGAGTTGATTTTCTTCACAGTAGCTAGTATAGGGCTATGTTTTTGATTTGTGCTGGAAACAGTGTGGATAATTCAGGGATGTTTTTGTTACTGCCGAGCAGTGGTTACACAGCATCAAGGCCTTTTCTGCTTCGCACCCCACCCCACCATCAAGGAGGCTGGGGGTGCACAAGGAGTTGGGAGGGGACACAGCTGGGACAGATGACCTCAACTGACCAAAGGGATATTCCAGACCATATGACGTCATGCTTAGCACGTAAAGCTGGCGGAAAAAGAAGGAAGGGGGGGACGTTCAGAGTGATGGTGTTTGTCTTCCCAAGTAACCGCTAGGCGTGATGGAGCCCTGCTTTCCTGGAGATGGCTGAACACCTGCCTGCCGATGGGAAGTGGTGAACGAATTCCTTGTTTTGCTTTGCTTGCACACACGGCTTTTGCTTTCCCTGTTAAATTGTCTTTATCTGAACCCACGAGTTTTCTCACTTTTACTCTTCCTATTCTCTCCCCCATCCCACTGTGAGGGGAGTAAGCAAGTGGCTGTGTGGTCCTTCATTGCTGGCTGGGGTTAAACCGCAACACCAGCATTTCAACTATAGGCAGAGGTATTAATTATTAATCTGGGTATTATTTTTGTTCCTTTTATTTGTGGTGCAGTTAATGTCAGCTGCTGGATGGCCAACCAGCTACTTGATATGGCAAAACAATGCAAGGAGAAATTGCTGCCAATCAGGAAAGCATTCAAGGTTATCAGCTCACTGTGACTGTGCACTGGGATGCTGAAGAAGTGCAATCAGGCAGGGCTGGAGCCATGTGGGGAACAGTGGCTGCTCACAGGTAAAAAAGCAGAAGGGCAAAGGGAGGGCAGAAGGTACTCCAAGAGAGGGAAGCTCTGCCATACACCTTTGGCTTGTAGGTATTTGGGATGTATATAGTATCTATATAAAGAACAAAGACCTGGTTACCCCATGAGGGGTGATTTACCAAGATGGGGACTTCAATGAAAAGCTGCATACTATGCAGGACAAAGACTCTTTACCCTGAGACAGGAGTAAAGACATGAAATCTAATTGTCTCTGAAGTGTGTGCACTGCCAGTAGCTAGAGGCAAGCCTTGAATGGATGCCATTAATATGGGTGGCCATTCTTCCAAGATGTTTGTTTGTAAATGTCTGCTCTTGGCACACATTACTGTGAACTTCAGAAACTTCGTCATTTACTGGGCTCACATCTATATGATGAATGTACCGAGACTCCAGAGATGGGAGGGCAAAAGGAAGAAGAAAAAGCAGTGCTGGATGGAAGTTTTTTTAAATAAAAAGAAATCAGGTAGAATAGACAAACTGGAAACACTGAACACTGGAGGCCTGAACCTTGAATGAACTAACTCTCTGTCAGAAACTCAGGGAGACGTCTTTGCTATTGAAAATATACAGGTTTACAAGCAAGCTCCCTTTTTGCCCATGCTTACCAGGCAAAACTCCTTAGAGTGCTAACAGGCTAGAGCTGAAGCCTTTGGCATGTGGGAATAAAAGTACTGCTGGCCCCCACACTGGCTGCCTGTCCTGTGCAATGTGCTTTGTTAGCACAAGTATGCTATGCACTGGAAGCATATAGGTAGACTTCCATCCTGCTCCATCCTCTCTGCTGCACAGGCAGCACGCTCTGCTGGAAGGGTGGGGAAGATGGCTGGCATTGCAGTGACCTAACTGATCCTCACTGCTGAATGGCATCGTCTATAGGGGAATACAGTATTCTTCAGTTCCCATGACTGACTTTTTATTCCCCACATCTTTCCTGGGCATTCCTGAGAAGACCAGTTCCTAGTTTTTTTAAGGCACAAAGTCAAGCTGAGAATGGCAGGATTTGGTTAGGGTGATCCAGAACGTGATATACTGTGTGGAAATTGCTTTTAAATTACCATTTAGTGTGATGCAAGGTAGGCTTTGTCTCCCTTTTTCTCTTCTCCTTTTCCACTTATTTTTTGAACACTTGATAATTACCTAAGTGAGGGAATACAAAGTTCCGATTTGTGTTTTTTAGTCTGCCAACATAATAAATATTCACAGAGTTTTATTTTTAATCTTTAACAATAGAAAAACAGATGGCATGAGTAATTCTGTAGTGTCCTGTGCACTGTCAGTATTCTCAAAATGGTATGTATGCTAACCTTAACACAATCTCACAGCATGGCAGGGAAGGGAGGGAGAATATTGTGGCAGCTGTGTTGGTGTTTTTGTTACAGTTTAGTGGCCATTTCTGCATGCGCAGTATCAGACAATCAGAGAAAGACTCATTGAATTGCATAGGTTGGAAGAGACACCCGAGGCCACCTTCTCCATCCTCCTGCTCAAAACAGGGCCTGTTCAAACAGGTTGCTCAGGGCCACACACAATCAAGTCTTGAATATCTCCAAAGATGGAGATCCCACGGACTCTCTGGGTCACCTGCTCTAGTGTTTGGCCATCTTCATAGTGAAAATATCTCCTAGTGTCTAATGTGAATTTTCCATTTTTACAACCTCTGTCTGTTCCCTCTCATCCTATCACTGTGCAACTCCAAGAAGAGTCTGTCTCTAACTTCCCTACAACCACCCACTACACAGTTTCAGACAGCAATAATATCTCCCCTGAGCCTTCTGTCCTTTAGGCTGAACAAACTAATTTCTCTTAGCCTCTCCTTGTATGCCATGTGCTCCAGCCACCCCCCAAATCTGTTGGTAGACCTCCATGGCACCTCAGGCATCCCCCAAATCTGAAATTTTCAGTGTAAACTCTGCTTCATAGAACAGTTGATTCCCTTGCCCAGCTGATCCAGCCCCCGATCACATCCCATACAGACAGCAAAAAATGCTGAACCCTCATAAACAGGATCTGCACCTTACATGACAATTTTTCTCAGTATTTACTCCCACAGACATTTTGGGTTACCTTTGGAGAGCCTGTAACACCCAGAGGCCTGATACTTCATCTAGTTCAGAAGGAAATTGTGAAAGATGCAGCACAGCTGGGGAAAAATATCTGCTTGATTCAAGTCTCTCCTCCTTCTCAGGAAGTGTTTAGACAGTCTTCTGTATCTCCTCTCAACATATTGTCTCTTGGGTTTTTTTGTGGTTTCCAACTCCTCATACTTTAGAGACCTGATTATTTCCATTAGTTTCCTATTTGTCAATAGCCAGTGTTTGTTTAAAGTGGAATAAAATTCAAAAGCCTAAAGTTAGTAGTTTACTCCTGTTGGACATGAACAAAACTGTGACAGTGCTCGACGTGATGACTCCATCTGCATGGGAGTTCAGCTACTGCGCTTAGATATAGCTCCTTCTTGCATGGGGCTAAACTAATCCTTTATGCTTTGTGCAGAAGACAACATTAGTTCAATCAAATGGAATTCATCTAATGTGCCTAAAAGTTTTATCTGTCTTCCTTAGAGCTGCACCTTGAACGCAGGGGCATGTGGGCTTACAAATACTGAGAAGTGATTACTGTAATAGCCAACATGAACTGGAATTACAGCCCAACCAAGGGATTCCTATCTTTCTATGAACAGCTCATTTTGTAACTGTTTTCCATACAAATGTGATGTGAACTTGGCCCTAATCAACCACAGGCTGTATTTCATGCTCATTCTCTTGCAAAGTGCAAAACATGTTGTTCCAACTTTGCAAATTTAAGTATAAATTTAATTCAGTTCAAGGGTAAAATTATTAAGAGGAAACTTGGCTTATACTTTGGGTCTTCTTTTATTTTTCTTGCCTATCACTGAACAACTGTTGTTTGCTTTTGGTATAAGTGCTGTCTCATGTCAGTGCCTCAGAAATCTTATATGATTAGGCTTGCTGGCGTTCTGTACAAAACATTTAAGGATTGAGGTGGATATGAAACTTATTTGCTACTCTACTGATTTCCATTTTAAAAGACAGTTGCCTGTAAAGCTGCATCATTTTTTCATTCAAAATCCACTTTACTAAAAGTATATAGCTTGAATTCTTTTAACTCTTGAGTACAAACAATTCATCCTTGTATTCTTACATGGCATTTCTACCACTCGTTTCCTCTGTTTGTAATCCATAAAGCTTTTGTTTTCTCTGTTGCTTCTCCCTAGCAATTTATTTCATTTATCCTTAAGTGCGTCCAAATATTTGATCACAAAACTCAAATAGCAGCTCTGCCAATTAGAGGGAAACAACTTTGATGTGCCTAATTACAGATGAAACAAAACCAAATGTGGGTACTTAGGAGAAAGAATATCAAGCAGAAAGACAAACAGCCAAGGCAACAATCTTTTGGTTGTGAAGTCATGACAAATTTAGAGGGATGAAGAGGTTACATCCTATGGAAGCAACAAGAAACAAAATAAATATATATCATGAAATGGAGCAAGATTGATAGGCAGAAGAAAATACTGAAAGTAATTGGGTTTGAATTCAGGAAAGTTCTTCCTAAAGGAGGTTTATGTAGGGGCCTGGTGTGTAATACTAAATAGTAAAATTGTTAGTGACAATAATTGTCTGGCAATGTGTCTCAGTATGTGTCAAAATAAATTAGTTGGAAGGTAGGACTTGGAAAAGAAAATTAGGTTGATAATAAAATTAAGCAACAAATCAATGGATAATATTGAAAATATTTAATTTAGTCTCATTTTTTTTCCTTTTCTATGAAATCCTTTGTTAATGTTTATATAAATATATTTCTTGAAAATTTTGAAAAGCAGAATACTCCCACAATCATTTCTTATCCTCAATGTGCTACATGCAGGACCTAATCCCAAAGCCATTTGATATTTTAGGCTCTCTCCCCATGGATTTTAATGATGATGGGATTCCTAAGGTTTCTTGAGCAGGCATTCCCAGTCTGGGGCACATGTTATGAGTAGGGTAGGAATCTTGTCCTGTTTGCTTCCTAATACTTCTAGCACAGGTGACATCACGGTAAGAAAACACAGGAACTGCTGTCCAAGTGCCCTTATTGAGCTTTTGTTTCTTTTTCACCAAAGCTAATATGAAATGTAAGGTGAATTCAACAAATGAAATAAAAGTTAAAATTTGAGATGTGAAATAATAACAAATTTATGTATAAATGTATAGAAAATGTGGGGACTATTTAATCCAGGAAAGGGAGGGCAACAGAGCAAAAGGGTCCTCCAGAGTCATGTTAAGCAAAAAAGGGTACTTATGGCAACAAATTTTTGTCATATTCCTAACACAACCCATTAAAACTCACTGGAAAAGTACATCCTGTTTAGTGTATTGACACATCTTGACAGGAGTCAGAAACATTATTCTTCTTCATTTGTAACAATAAATAAATAGTCCAAATGTTCATTTAACGCCAAACAGGATTCATCTGATCTGGAAAACTAAACAGTTCTGGAGGCAGTTTTTGGCTGGGAGATTTCCCAGATGCCGTAAGCACAGGCCATGAATTGTGGCTGAATGCTTGGCAAATGCCAGACCACAGAAATCAAATGAGTGGAAAGACTTCTTTTGGCCCAGCCACAGCTGCTGATTTGACAGATGGGAATACTTTGTTTTTAGTGGGGCCTTGTGACATATTCAATTCTGACAACTGCCAGAGGCAGAAATGAGTGATCTGACCCAGGCTGTTGACTTCCAGTCTTTTATGACACCATTGGGTGAAAAATGGGACATATGAGCAAAGTACAGGCACGTTGGAAGGGAAAATTCAAGGCAGACCAATTAGTGATATTATTTGAATTTCTGACTTTTCATATATTGATATTAAGTATTTTAAAATCAAGTCCTTTATACAATGCTTAAAAATATATTTGTCTCATCTGACACCCCAAAACTTCATTTCGCAGGCTGTCAATTTGTCAAGTACTTTGTGGTCACAGTGAGGATTCACAGCTTTTACGAAGAGACTAATTTGTTTCATGTTGGTGTAAACTGGGAATCATTTGTTTGATGTCAGCAGAACGACAGCAATGCAACACAAGTGACTGGAACCAGGTCCTCCATCTGTAAGGATTTTTTGACTTGATGATGATAACCAAATAAGACATACCCAGATTCCCAGAAGTATTTTTGAGGAACAACTGTCAAATTAGTTAAAAGCTGAATCTAGAAGCTAAGATTAACAAATTGTCTCCATCCATGTTTTATTGCATGGCAGATAAATATTTTAATGAAAGCCTTTAAAAATGTGAATCCTTTTATGCAGCTAAAGATAATTCACATTAGCCATCATAACGGAGAACATTACAAATTCAAATCACTTGAGGTTTAAGAAGTGCTCTGTTTTTATGGCTTTTACAGTACCTTATTTCTTGCAAGTGTTACACAAACAATATTAGCTTTGCAGAGGTACAGGTCACCACTAGACAAACACTGCAAAAGTGTCTGTGACTCTTCCACTCCCTCCTCCCCCATCCCCACTCACCCAGCTGCTGGCTGCTGGTCCTTCAGTTCACCCAGATGAACAAACTTCATAATACTCCTCAAGGGATTTGTTTAAGGCTGCAAGAGCTTCTTCAAAGAGCACCCAGGGGTAACAGAAGGAAAGCAGCTGACTCCACACTGAAGGTGATAAGGAGTGCTCATCTACCTTCTCCTGCCAGCTGAGATGAGGGTGGAAACTTTTGCTATAAAGAAGGGATGGATTATCTTAAATTTCATGTACCATTTTCATCTCAGTGATTTGACCAAAAGCCTTATTCAAGTGTTTCCTCCAGACCAGAAAACTGAAATGATCATACTTTGCCCAAGATATCAAGACAAATGTTAGAAATGCAGCTATATCTGTACTATTTCTCCCATTTCCTATCCACCAGACTGCACCGTTTTATGTCTTTCGTCAAATGCTGCAGAACAAAAGAATGAACCCTTCATGCAAGGCTAATTGTCCCCTGGATTTGTACAAACAGCAAAAGGTCAGCAACATGTCACTTCACTTCCAGTTAGGTGATTTTTGAGATCTGTATCTTCATACTAGTCCATTAGGAATAGATTTACAAGCATTAGGAATAGTGTACAAAAATTGACTTCTTTGTCTTTCAGGCCTTTCTGAAACTTCCTAGTAAGTGATTAGGGGGTGAGCAGGAGTGACTAAGGAACACGGAGCTGGGCTGAGAAGATGGGAATCCAGCAGATTGTGCAGAGGTCTCAGCAGAAGCAATACAGGCAACTGTGCTTGAGGGTCTTCTTGCATTTTTAAGGGCTCTTTATACTAATGTTGTTGTAATGGCCTGAAAGTGAAGTAAGCATCTGCAATACATTTAAGCAAGATAGTAAGGGGAATACATCTGTCCCAGTATTTTAAAGTTCTCATTAATTACCACCAATTGCTTTCAGTGTAAAGGCAAAACGTTGGCACTGCTCTCTCTGCACTAGGTTTTGTGTGTATGTATAGAATATAGTATTTCAGTTGGAAGAGACCTACAATGATCATCTAATCCAACTGCCTGACCACTCCAGGGCTGACCAGAAGTTAAAGCATTTTGTTAAGGGCATTGTCCAAACGCCTTTTAAATACTGACACGCTTGGGGCACTGACCACGTCTCTAGGAAGCCTGTTCCAGTGTTTGACCACCCTCTCAGTAAAGAAAGGCTTCCTAATGTCCAGTCTGAACCTCCCCTGGCACAACTTTGAACCATTCCCATGTGTACATGTGTGTGTGCGTATGTGTGTGTAAAAGGAAAAACACAGATTCCTCTTTGTAATTGGTATATACAAAACTATTCCTCCAGTAGTTCTGACTGAGCTGAAAAATATAAATCTTTCCAAATTATTTAACTGAAAAGAAGCTATTATGTAAAAGTCTTGCTAAAACAGAGGGACAAATTCCCTCTATACTTCACTTTGAAAGATATTAACATCTCCTGATATTTATTTAAATTCCATCATATGTTGAAAATATGACTTAGAAAAGTATTGATAGTTGCATCACTCTAAGTTTTTTTCAGAAAAAAGTCTATAACCTGATGTCACGAATAAGTGGTTTGGACTGCTTAAAGAATCACCATCAAAAGTATTAGCAAAAGTGATTTAATAGGAATTTATAAAAGTGTGACTTCACAAAGTTCAATGGCAACGTTTACTCTATTACTCAATATATGGATGAAGTGTACAAAGGAGAATCAAGTTAGGATCAAACTAGAATGATTTATACAGAGACTGAAAATGCAAAAAAATTAAGGGAGAAACATCCAAAGAAAATTGAGTTAGAATTGATTTTTCATTATTTGTACAAAGATCGGGGGTACAGAAAGGTAGGGGAGACCCTTCAGTTGAGTCATGAGGTTCAGAGAAGACCCCCTTGCTTTCTAAACTCCAGTTGGAGCTTAGGTGCAGCTGGATCTACTGCCAGTCCCAGACTTAGTCAACAGTTTATGTCTAAGGGATTATGTGTGTAGCAGCAGTCTGAGGTTCATTTATAATTTGAGGTAAATGACAACATTTAGTAATACTTAATCACTGATTAATTCAACATTTACAAAGCAATTCAATAGAATACACCTAGGTCAATTCATACATGCACACACACAGATACAAAGAGATACATATATAATAGAGGTATACTTGTTAAAAACTCCCCTCAAGTTCAGTGAAATATTCATGTCAAATGTCTCAGCATTTCTGAACAGGAGAAGGGTTGAGCCTCAAGGAGTAAAGGTTATCAGCCCAGGTCCCATTGTCAGCTTTCAGCTACAGTACTCCGATTTTCACAGACTCTCTAGTTTGCGAGCTCTGAGAGGCGTCCCCCTCAGAGGGAGATGCTGGTCGCAGCCCGCTGGGGTCCAGGAGAGCTCAAAGGGCCTCACTTGGCACCACTGTTTATAGGTTAGCAAGACGATTGACTTTGGTCAGTGTAATTTCATTCTGGCCATAATTCTTATCAGGCAACCACAAAAGTGGGTCATGATTCGAGCAGCAGGAGTCTGAGGTATGTACAGTTCCAGGCAACAGGATTTTCAGGTGCAGTTAAGGGGTGCCTAATTGTCCTGACTCACTGTGCCATAGCCAGGGTAAGAAAGTACCGGGCTGTCCCAACTCACTGTTCAAGAACGCAATTTTGGCTGGTTCTGACATCACAACGTGGCCTGGGGGGGGGCTGCACCACCACACCTGAATGGCTGTATGATATGTGAACATCATGTATCAACCACTTCTGGTAGAAGGGGAATAAGTCCCATGTTCTGCACTTAAAACAACATCCTGTCCTAGCCTAAATTCTGCCATACTCGTCTTTCTGTCCGGCTCATTCTTTCCCTCAAGGCAAAGCTGAGATTAAAGTCCTCTATGATTTAAGACCCCAAATCCTACCATGTTTGAGCAGCTTAAAAGCACTAAGTGGGTAAAGCCTCTCTAAAAATTTTACCAAAGATTTACCAAATTTGAAGTCATGGTGGGAAGCCATTGAAGCCACAGCACAATGCAGCAAAGTGAGAGAATACCCCATGCAGCCAAAATATATTCCTCAGCCAGCTCTTTGCATAGACTCCCAATTTGGCATTCCTATTGTCTGCAGGGGCATTTACAACCAGGTGTTAATTTTATTTAATCACCTAGGGGACAGTGAAAACATGTTTTCTATCCAATTAAAACAACCCAAATCCACGTTTTGATAAGGTTGTAATTAAGGTTTGTATAATGAGGCTGTATTCTGAGTTTCAAACCAGAATGTTAATGCTCTTTTTGCACTGTTTTGACGTAGCCAACAGATTGTATTGCCAAGCAAAGTCTGTACATAAATAAGCAGCATAGCTCAGAGTGTGATGGCTGTGTCCTTGTGTGACCACAGGTTCATTCCTTATGCAGACATCTGTGCTTTTATTGATATTTGTGTGAGGAGTGACCACAATGTGAGAATGTGAGAGCTATTCAGAAATACTATCCTGTACAGATCTAGGTCCCAAACACCACCTCTTTAACATAGCTCAACACGTAGCAACAAGGCTGTGATTGAGGGGTTAAGAAAGGAGACTTGTTATATGTGCAAAGCTGTTCAAAGTGAAGGCATAATGGAGGAAAAAAACACAGGTAAACAGAAATGGTAAGAAAGTGATTTCCTTTGTCACATCACAGCACCTCACAACAATGTCAGACGTGCAACAGTCTAGAAAAAAAAGCAGTTAAAAACTCTTCCTCGAGGAAAGGATGTGGGAGACTTGTGTTCACCAAAGGTGCTGATCACCGCCTGATCAGAGTATGCTTCTCATCTCTATCCCAGGTAGCTCCTTACCAAGGGTGAAATCCAGTCTTTGCTATGCATCAAAATAATCATGGAGAAGAATAAAGTAGACACAGCATCTTAAAATGTGAGGATGCCCAGGGGCACCACTCGAGGTGATAAGGGATAACATATAACACTGACCACTTTGAGTGATGTCCCTGACTGCTGTGTCCCTCCCTGGTTCCTCTGCTCAGCCAGGGCAGATCAGCTCTCAGCACTCAGCTTGGCCTGGAACTGAACAAACACATCACTTAATGGAGAGTCCTTACCTACCAGAACGCAGCTACTCTGACTGTGTCCACTCCACCTTCTTCCTTCTTTCTTAACATTTTGTTCTTTAGTTTGCTGTGTTATCTCCCACACCCTTTAACTAAGTATCCTCTATTTCTCTACTAGAAATTTGCTTTCTCATTCCTATACGACTTTTTACTCAGTGGATGTTTCATTTGCTCTTTAATTTTTCTAAATAAAGCAGTAAATTCCCCCAAAATTCTCTTTTTAAAGGAGTTTTAAAAGTTTCTGCTTTAAAGTAGAAGATTTACAATGCAAGAATGTAATCTACACAAGCTAAATATTATGGCAGAACCCTGTAAGTTTCAAAATGGATGAAGATAGAGAAAGGGACTGTAATTTTGCAGGTGTCACAGCTGTAGCTTGACCAGAAACTGTTAAATGGAACTGTCCTACAGAATACTCTTCTGCACTGGACAGTTTCACTGTATCCTTTTTTCAGGTGAGGGGATGTGGTGGTTTCGGTTTCAGCCCAGCCGGTAACAAAGCACCACGAAGCCGCTCACTCACACCCCACCCCCGCCCCTGGCCACATTGGGATGAGGAGAAAATCCAAAGGCAGGCTCGTGGGTCGAGACAAGGACTGGGAGGGATCACTCCCCACTTATGGTCACGGGCAAAAGACAGGCTCAACTTGGGGAAGAAACAAAATCAATTTAATTTACTACAAATCAAATCAAAACAGAGGTATTGGGAAGGGGAACCAAACGTCAGAACACCTTCCCCCCCACCCCTCCCGCCTTCCTGGCTTAACTCCATTCCCAGTGCTTTCTACCTCCTCCCCCCCGGCGGCGCAGGGGAACAAGGAATGGGGGTTAGGGTCAGCTCGCCACACATCGTCTCTGCTGCTCCTTTCCTCAGAGGGAAGATTCCTCACTCGTCCCCTGCTCCACCGTGGGGT